>JAPYYL010000031.1:10205953-10262426 GCA_028534055.1 Eulemur mongoz | reverse complement strand
TTTATTTTCAGTCTGAATGCATCTTTGCAGGTTAGGTGTGTTTCCTGAAGATAGCAGATACTTGGTTTGTTTTTTGTTATCCATTGGGTCAATCTATGTCACTTGAGTGGGGAATTCAAGCCATTCACATTTATTGAGACAACTGATAAGTGGGAAAGATTTCTGTTCAGCTTGTTGGGTAGAACTTCATTGCTATGTTTTCTCTCCTGAGCCATTGTGATAGCTGGAATTTGATCTTTAGCTCTTGAGTAGTTTTACATTTGTGGGTCTTTCTTGTGCTGGTCCATGTGTAACTCTCTTTTCTGTACTTTTGGAGGGCTGGTCTTGTCTTGGTGAATTCCCTTAGTCTTTGTTTATCTGAGAATGTCTTAATTTCTGCTTCATATAGAAAACTTAGCTTATGTGGGTATAAGATTCTAGGCTGGTCCTTATTCAGTTTCAGAAGAGTGAGAATAGGTCCCCAACCTCTTCTTGCTTGTAAGGTTTCAGTTGAGAAATCTGGCTGTGGGTGAAAGTTTGGGGTCCAGCAGGCACCAGAGACAGGGGCCTGGTAAGCTCAGAAGCCCACAGCAGCTCCCCAGCTAAAAGGCCACCAAAAACAAAAGAAAAGAAAAAAAGAAAAATATAAAAAGAAAAAAGAAAAAAAAAGAAGAAAAAAAAAAGAAAAAAATAAAAATAATTAAAAAATAAAATAAAAAGATAAAAAAAGTTAAAAAAAGTTCTGTAATTCGGCAACCCTTTGCTGCTTTTCACCTTAGTGCAGCTCTGTCCCTCCCCCACTATTCACTGTCTTGGCGGAGATCCCTCAGAGTCCAAGCTGCATCCCATTGATGTCTCCTGTCCACAGAGTACATGCAAAGCCTGAGCTCTTGGTATGGGTTCATGGACTAGGGGAGCGAGCCACCCAAGGAGCCGCAGCGGCTATGCTGTGGACCCCAAGGTGCGACCACATGCCTGAAGATTGCTGGCACTGGGGGTGAACGCCCAGGGTCCGGCAGGCACCAGAGCCAGGGGCCTGGTGAGCTCAGAGACCTACCGTAGATCCCTGGCTAGAGGGCCCCAGAAAGAAAAAAGATCTCTAACTCGGTGACCCTTCACTAACCCTTGCCACAGTGCAGCTCTGCATCCTCCTGCCAAGTGCCGTCTTGGTGGAGATCCCCCAGAATTCACACTATTTCCTGTTGATGTCTCCTGTCCACAGAGTTCATGCAAAGCCCGAGCTCTTGGCGTAGGTTCACAGTCTAGGGGAGCAAGCCACCCAAGGACCCACCTGGCACCCTATGGCTCTGCAGCGGCTACTCTGTGGATCCCATTATGACGACCGCATGCCCGCAGATCGCCAGCATTGGGGGTTAAAGTTCAGGGTCCAGCAAGCACCAGAGCTGGGGGCCTGGCGAGTATAGAGGCCCACAGGGGCTCCCTGGCTAGGGGACTTCTGAAAAAAACAAAAAAATTCAAAAAATCTGTGGTTCACCGGCCCTTTGCTGCTTTTTGCCTTAGGGAAGCTACATCCGTACCAGTAATCGCAGTCTCGGCAGAGATCCCCCAGAGTCTAAGCTGTTTCCCATTGATGTCTCCTGTCCACAGAGTTTATGCAAAGCCTGAGCTCTTGGCGTGGGTTCACGGACTAGGGGAGCGAGCCACCCAGGGAGCTACTCAGCACCCTATGGCTCCACAGTGGCTGTGCTGTGGATCTCAAGATGGCGACCGTGAGCCCGCAGATTGCTGGCACTGGGGGTCAATGTTCAGGGTCCGGCAGGCACCAGAGCCAGGGATCTGGCAAGCTCAGAAACCAACCATAGCTTCCCAGCTAGGGGGCTCCCAAAAGAAGAAAGATCTCTCTAATTCAGCAACCCTTCACTAACCCTTGTCATAGTGCAGCTCTACCCCTTCCCACCAAGCGCTGTCTCAGCAGAGATCCCCCAAGGTCCAAACTATTTCCTATTGATGTCTCCTGTCCACAGAGTTTATGCAAAGCCTGAGCTCTTGGCGTGGATTTACGGAGTAGGGGAGTGAGCTGCCCAAGGAGTCGCCCGGCACCCTATGGCCCCATAGTGGCTATGCTTTGGACCCCAAGATGGTGACCGGGTGCCAGCAGATCACAGGCGCTGGGGGTGAATGTTGAGGGTCTGGCAAGCACCAGAGCTGGGGGCCTGGTGAGCATAGTGGCCCAAAGGTGTTCTCCGGCTAGGGAACCACTGAAAAAAGCAAAAAAATCTGTGGTTTGGTGACCCTTTGCTGCTTTTCACCTTAGTGCAGCTCCATCCCTCCCCGCTAAGCACGGTCTCGACAGAGATCCCCCCCCCCCGAGTCTAAGCTGTTTCCTGTTGATGTCTCCTGTCACACAGAGCCCCAGATCTCCCACAGTGATTCTGCACCAGCTTCAGGCAAGTCTCTAATTAAGTGGGTGTGGAAGTCAGTGGGGAGAAAAAGACACTTTCCTATGAGGCTGACCCCACCCCACTCAATGGTGAGGTGGGTGCAGCCATCCCACACTCTGCTGTCTATGTTCCATCCCGCACTCTCCAGAATTTCACGATCCTATTTCCCTTTCACCTCAGACTTTTCTTGCTCTCTGTGTCCCATGTTGATTCTCTGTGGATTCAAACTGCTGTTCTTGTGTGGGTTCAATCCTCTAGCATTGTGGTAGGCCGAGATCCATGCCTTCCTCTCCAGGAGGACCAAACCAAGAGGTCACCTCGACTCTGCCATCAATGCATCACTCTTTGGCATTAAAGTGTGGAATTCATGGGAGCCATGGATGAAACGATAGGGGGAATCCTGGGATGTGAGGGAGTATCAAATTAATCTTTCATCCTTGGGATTTCTGGAAAATGTTGGAAGCATTTAGCTTCCAGTGTATGTATATATGAAGTACAGAGTACAAGAAAAAAGCCTAAAGCCTCCCCAAGGTGGGGAGTATTGTGGGAGAGCAATACAAAGTCTAATAGAAGATCATCTTCTTGGGAACATGCTACAGTATCAGATAGATGGTACAGCCAAGGAATTTGCTTGTCATGACCTTTGTATTGGGTAGAAGAAAAACATAACATCCTGAAAAATTACGAGTTTTATAAATTATATATTTTCTAAGACACTGATTTCCAGAGTAAATCAAAACTCTACAACTCAAAGATAAAAGGACAGATATGCCAATTACAAAAGGGTCAGAAGATCAGAATAGATGTTTCTCCAAAAAGATACATGAATTACCAATAAGAACAATAGAAGCAGCTCAATATTGTTAGTCATTAGGGAAATACAAATAAAAACCACAGTGAGATACCACTTCACACCTGTTAGGTTGGCTAGAATCTAAAAGACAGCTAATAACAAGAGTCGATGGGGATATAGAGAAATTGGAACCATCGTATGTTACTGGTGGGATTGTAAAATGGTGCAGCCATTTTGGAAAAGAGTTTGGCAGTTGTTCAGAAAGGTAAACACTAGGTCACCCAGCAATTCCACTCCTATACCCAAAAGAAATGAAAACATATATCCATCCAAAAACCTCTACAGAAATGCTTATGTCAGCACCACTCACAATATCTAAAATGTACGAACAACCTAAATGTCCCTCAAAGGATGAGAAGATCATCCCAAAGTGGTACATGCATACAGTGGAATATTAATTGACTCTAAATAGAATAAAGTTATGATACATGCTACAATATGGATGAAGCTTGAAAACATCAAGCTAAGTAAGAAGCCATTCACAAAAGACGACATATTGTGTGGTTCTATTTATACAAAAGGCTCAGACTAGGAAAACTTATGGAGATAGAAAGTAGACTTGTGATTGCCTAGGGCTGGGGGTGTGAGGTTGGAAGGAAATGGAGAGTGAACTTGAATGGGTACAGGGTTTCTTATTGGGGTGATGGAAATGTTCTAAAATTGACTGCAGTGATGGTTGCACACTTTGGTGAACATCCTAAAAGCCACTGAATTGTACAATTTAAATAGGTGGTTTTTACATATTTGAATTATATCTCAGTAAAGCTATTTTTATTTTTTAGTGTTGAATTACTTTTCAAATTTAATTTAATTAATTTATTCTTTATTTCAGTATATTTTGCTGATACAAAATTTAGGTTACATACAGTGCCTTTGCAGCGCCCGAGTCAGAGTTTCAAGCATGTCCATCCCCCAGACGGTACACACCACACCCATTAGGTGTGAACATACCCATCCCCTCCTACCCCCGCCCACCTGCCCGATGCCCGATGAATGTTAGTACTATATGTGCACTTCGGTGTTGATCAGTTTATGGTGAGTACATATGGTGCTTGTTTTTCCATTCTTGGGATACTTCACTTAGTAGAATGGGTTCCAGCTCCTTCCAAGATAATATAAGAGGTTCACCATTGTTTTTTGTGCTCAGTAGAAGTTCATGGTATACATATACCACATTTTATTAATCCACTCGTGTATTGATGGGCATTTGGGTTGTTTCCACATCTTTGTGATTGTGAATTGTGCTTCTGTAAACATTCAAGTGTAGATGTCTTTTTTATAGAAAGTCTTTTGTTTCTTTGGGTAGACGCCGAGTAATGGGATCGTTGGGTCACATGGTAGTTCCACCTGTAGCTCTTTGAGGTGTCTCCATATTATCTTCCACAGAGGTTGTACTAGTTTGCAGTCCCACCAGGAGTGTATGAGTGTTCCTGTCTCTCCGCATCCACACTAACATTTATTGTTTTGGGACTTTGTGATAAAGACCATTCTCACTGGAGAGAAGTGATATCTCACTGTGGCTTTGATGTGCATTTCCTTGATGATTAGAGATGTTGAGCATTTTTTCATGATTGTTGCCCATTAGTCTGTCTTGTTTTGAAAAGATTCTGGTCATGTCCTTTGCCTGCTCTTTAATGGGGTTGTTTTCTTTTTTCTTGCTGATTTTCCTGACGTCTACATAGGTTCTTGTCATGAGCCCTTTATCAGATGTGTAGCATGCAAGTATTTTGTCCCACATAAAGCTGTTTTTAAAAAGCATTCCCAAGAATAATATGAGCAATGTGATGTCATTTCTATAAATGGATGGATGGCTGGAGTATTAGTTACAAACCTTTTGGCACTAGAGCTGACATTCATATTTCCTGAGTCTATGCCAATTTTTCATTCACGTTCTTACTTCCTTTCTCTTTTGCTTCTCTTCTTTTCCATCCTTTCAAAAGCAGGCCCTTTCCTCTCACTTATTTGCTTCATGGTTCTTTTATTTGAAAATATTTCTCTTCTCTTTCTTTTCTCCCTGCCTCCCATCCTCTCTTCCTTCCTTCTTTCCTTTCTTCCTTTTTTCAGAAGCAGGATTAATATTTTCTCAGAGAATGATTTCAAGTTGGTTTTGTATAACCGATTGTAATCTGTGTCAGACTTTACCTTCAATCCACCATAAGTACTCACAGTGTGGGACTCATCCTCTGGGGGTTGTTGAAAGAGCACAGATCTATGAGAGTGTAAAGGAAGTTTCTCACACAGGAACGGGGGTGGGAGTGGGTAGTTGACATTCCATGCAGGTCTGAGGCCCTGGCTATGCACCTTCCAGTTGAGTGTATTAATTTCTTAATCTTCTCATTTCCTCATCTCCTCAGTGCTGCTGAGTATCTTTATATTCAAAATGGACAGCATGTATTTAAAGTATGTTGTCTTGTGCTTGGAACAAGGTACTATTTTTTTTCTCCCTAATGGTCTACCTTTTATTGACACCCTTGTTTCTGATTATTTCGAGAGTGACTCTTGTCTAGCTGTTGGAATGAAGGACACAAGAGGCCTCTGGAACAAGTGGTGTGAGTAGAGAGAATGAAAAAACTCATCCATTAATGCCAGAATCATTTAGCTAGTCCCAGGGAAGTAAATGAAGCCTTAAGTAGGGGTGGGTGCTCTGCAGGATGATATTGCCCCTAAAGTAGCCTTTTCAGCAGCTTGTGGGTGTTATGGCCTCTTCGGAAAACCAGGTTTTGCTGGATGTCTAGTTCTGACATTCCTGCTGTCTCTCTGCTTGACTGAGATCCTAATTTCCCTTTCACAGCATCTCCAGAACACTGACAACTCATATCCCTGTATTTGAAACAAAATCATAGAAGAGACTAACAATTCCAGGAATACTCTCTTCTAGACAAAGGGATTGCTTCTGCTTTCCTTCTTTCCAAAATGCTCTTATATAGCTGATCTCTTTCTGCAGTGTCAATAGATGGCCTAGTAATCTGGTCTACTCTTCTCTCCTTTCCTCTTTTCCCACATTTTTCTTTCCCGTATTTTTCCAGAAGTCTGACCAGAGTAAAGGCTATGGCTACAGTGTGTCCATGATGGGTGAGAGTAGAATTCTCCAGAGATCCTATCTCCCTCCAACTTTACTAGTATTCTTGGGCACTAGTCAAAGTCCAGCACACAGTAGGCACTGGGCACAACTGTCTTTAGTCTCCTCTCTGGTGCAAAGAACCTATAAAGATTCTAGTCTCTACCTCCTGGGGACTAAGGTCTCAGGCTGGCTGGCCAGATCATGGCATCTTCAATGTGTGATGCACTTGGTACCGGGAAGAACCTCTGGCATTGTGGTTACAGATTTGGGAAGGCATGAGGTGCAATTTCTCCCTGGCACCCTGTGGGCATTTTCATATCCAGCAGCAGCCCAGGAAGGAGCAAGAAAAAACCCTAAAGGAACTGTAGTTCATAAAGGTTACAGGTTGTAAGGTCAGAACAGAAAAATTAATTCTACTTATATATGGCTATAACAAAAAAATTAGAAAGAATCATCAACAGAATAAGTCACTACTAGATTTGGCCTATAAGAAATGCTTAAAAGTACTCTATATGTTGAACAAAACAATCAACACCCAACAGTGTGGAAACAAACAAAAGTAAAAACTCACAGCTCATGCAAAACAGTAATACAAGGGAGAAAACAAAGCAACTAGGTAGCAATAAACATGACTCATGTAATATCTAACATATGAATATTAACTTTGAATGTAAATGGTCTAAATGTTCCACTTAAAAGACACAGATTGGTGTAATAGATTAAAAAAAGCACAACCCAAATATACTCTGTCTTCAAGAAGCTCGTTTAACTTTTAAACATTTTCATAGACTGAAGGTAATGGGGTGGAAAAAAATATTCCACACAAATGGAAACCAATAGCTAGCAGGAGTAGCTATTCTTATACCAGTTGAAACAGACTTTAAATCAACAACAGTAAAAAAAGACAAAAATGGTTATTATACAATGATAAAGGGATCAATTCAACAAGAAGATATAACAATTATAAATATATATGCACCTAAAGTAGCAGCTCCCAGAGTCATAAAACAAATACCACTAGACTTAAGGAAAGAAACAAACAGCAACATCATGATATCCAGACTTCTACACTCCACTGACAGAACTGGGAATATCAATGGACCTAGGATATTTAAAGAACATTCTACCCCAAACTACAGAATATACATTCCTTTTATCAGTGCATGGAACATTATCAAAAATAGATCATATCTTAGAGCACATAACAAGTCTCAGGAAATTTTAAAAAAATTAAATTATTACAATGTATCTCCTCTTGCCACAGTGAAATGAAAGTAGAAATCAACTCCAAGATGAACTCTCAAAACTACACAAATATATGGAGATTTAGAAACCTGATGCTGAAGGATCTTTGGGTCAGTGACAAAATCAAGGTGGAAATCAGACTTTTTTGAAATGAATGACAAAAATGACATAAGCTACCAAATCTCTGGGTTACAGGAAAAGCAGTGCTGAGAGGACAGTTCACAGCACTGAAAGCTGACATGAAAAGGACATAAAGATCACACATTAACAACCTAATGTCACAGCTCAAGGAAGTAGAAAAAGGAGAAGAAACCAAATCCAAAGCTAGCAGAAGAAATAAAATAAAGATCAAAGCAGATCTAAACAAAATTGAAACAAAGAAACTGCCAGAGGATCAATGAAATGAAAACTTGGCTCTTGGAAAAGATAAACAAAAGAAACAGGCCACTGCATAGCCTAAGGAGGAATAGAAGAGAAAGAGTTCAAATAAGCTCTGTCAAAAATAAAGAGAATACATTACAATTCATATCACAGAAATAAAAATTGCCATCCAAGTCTACTAGGAAAACCTCTACACACCAACCAGAAAATCTAGAGGAAATGGATACAGTTTTGGAAACACACAACTTCCCAGGCTCGAAACAGGAAGAAATAGAAATCTTTGCCTGACCAATAGCAAGCAGCAAGATTGAAAGAGTAATAAAAAAACATCTACCAATACCAAAAAGCCCGGGACAAAACAGATTCATACCTGAATTCTACTAGACCTACAAAGAAGAACTGAAACCTATTGTACTGAAATTATTCCATAAAATTGAGAAGGCAGGAATCCTTCCTAACTCATTCTATGAAGCCAGCATCACCCTGATACCAAAGCCAGGAAAAGAGGCAACAACAATAAAAGGAAACTACAGACCAATATCTCACATGAATATAAATGCAAAAATCCTCAAAAAAATACCAGCAGAGCAAATGCAATGGCACATGGAAAAGATGGATGAAAACATAGGGGAAAAACTCATTGACATTGGTTTTGGCAATGGCTTTATGCCTATTACCTCAAAAAGCACAGACAGCAAAAGCAAAAACAAACAAGTGGAGCTATATCGAGCTAAAGTTTTTGCACAGCAAAGGAGAAAAATCAATCACATGAAAAGGCAACTTACAGAATGGGAGAAAATGCTTGCAAACAATATGTGTGATAGGAGGCTTATATTCAAAACCTTTAAGGAAGTCATACAACTCAAAGGCAAGAAAACAAAAGAAACAACTTAAAAATAGGCAAAGGATCTGAATAGACGTTTCTCTGAAGAAGACATACAAATGACCAACAGGTATGTATCAAAATGCTCAGCATCAATAACCATTAGGGAAATGAACATCAAAACCACAGTGAGATACTGCCTCACACTTTTTAGGATGGCTACTATCCAAAGTGAAAAGATAACAAGCATTGGTGAGTATATGGAGAACATTATACCCTTGTACACTGTTGCTGGGAATGTGAATTGGCACAGCCGTCATAAAAAATAGCATGGAAATCCCTCTAAACAATAAAAGTAGAACTATCCTGTGATCCAGCGATCTCAGTTCTGGTTATATATCCAAAGGAATTGAAATCAGGATCTTAGAGAGATATTTGCACTCCCGTGTTCATTGCAGTGTTATTGACAATAGTCAACAAATGGAGATAACCTAAGTTTCATCAATAAATGAATGGATAAAGAAAATGTGAGTGTTATCCCGTCATAAAAAAGAAGAAAATCCTGCCATTTGCAACAACATGGAAGAGCCTGGAGGGCACTATGCTAAGAGAAATAAGCCACACACAGAAAGACAGATACTGCATGATCTCACTTACATGTGGAATCTAACGAAGTGAAACTCCGTAGCAACAGAGAGTAGAAAGGTGGTTGCCCAGGACAGGGATTGGGAGAAATGGGGGCATTTTTGTCAATGGGTACAAACTTTGAGTTAAATGAATATGTTCTGGAGATCTAATGTACAACACCATAACAATAGTTAATGATAATGAACAGTATACTTGAAATTTTCTAACAGAGTAGATCTTAAATGTTCTTGCTACACGTACAAAATAGTAAGTATATGAGTTGATGTTAATTGTGCTGATCACTTCACAATGTATATGTATATCAAAACATCAGGTTGTACACCCTAAATATATACAATTTTATTTGTCAAGAAAAAAATAATTTTCAAACGTAGAATAAAATTAGAAGACATATGTTAGCTGATTTTTTAAAAATCTTTTTTCCCATTTATGTTTTATTTGAATCTATGCATGGGATACAAGTGCAATTACACTATCTAACTCTGAGATAGTGCTACAGTGTACAAAATGCTATGATATTGGCTCATGGATAGACATATAGCTGAATCAAGTTGATCAGAGAATACAGAAATAGACCTACAAAATTATAGCTTGTAGTTTTACAAAGATCAAAAATAATTGAATTGAAAATAGTTGGTCTTTTCAAGAAATAGTATTGGAAGAGTTAGATATCCATGTGTAAGAAATGTATCATATACTTAAATGTTAAATGAAAAACAATAACACTTTTAAAGAAAGCATGGGAGAAAATCTCATGACTTTTGATAGACAAAGAGATCTTGAACGTGACACCAAAAGCATGATTCCTAAAGTGCAAAAATTAAATTTTATTTCCTGAGAATTAAGAAATTTTGTTCTGAGAAAGACAGAATAAAAGTCAAAAAGACAAGCTACGAACGGGAACAAAATATTCGCAGATAATATATCCAACGATGGATTTGTATCTGGAATACATAAAGGGCTCTCAAACCTTGAAAATTAGAAAACAAATGATCCAGTTTTTGTAATGGACAAAGTACCTCCATAAGCGCTTCACCAAAGTGGGCATATAATGGCAAATAAGCACATGAAAGTGGTTTATGTCCATTGGCCATTAAAGAAATGCAAATTGAAATAAAAATGAGATAACATGACACACATTTTCAAGATGATTAAAATAAAAGTACTGATAGTGCTAATCAGGAGAAAAAACAATTTGAAATCTCATGCATTAGTTTGAGAAACTAAAATGTTTCAGCCACTGTGGAAAATGATAGGGTAATGTCTCATAGACACACACTTACCATATGACTGAGCAATGCCACTCCTGTGAGCAACAGAACTCTATGCTCAACCAAAAACCTGCACCTAAATGTTTATGGAAGACCAATTCATATTTGCCCAAATCTGTAAACAACCCACTATCCTTCCATGGTGAAGGATAAACAAAATGTGACGCAGCCACACGGTGGTACAGTACTCTGCAATAAAAAGGGAGGTATTGATATACACAACAACTTGGATCTAAGTGTAAGGAATATTGATGACAAATGTATTCATAACAAAATTAGGAACTACTTGTGACAATTATGGTTCTTGTTTATGTAACTGGTCACATAGTGGTAGCTGCTATTCCTAACCACCTTCTACTACCCATTCTGTATTCCCTTGGCTTTCAGCACCTCAGCTGGCTGTGGTTGTTTAGCTGGTGAGGTGACCCAAAGTCCATTCTTGTTAGGTTGGCCATTCCTAGTCCTACCTGGATTGGGTTGTTGTAATTTCTCACTGACCTTAATCACAGGACATGGCAATGCTATGGGACTCCCTGAGGGATCTCCTGTATTCCAGACATGCTCTTCCTTGCCTCCATGGTGGAGCAGTGGTCCAGTTTCCCCTTGCTAGTCCAGATCAGTCACCCCAGCCAACAAAGCAACTCTTAGCCTGTTGAGTCAGAGTTGTGAAGAGCCCAAAGTGATTGGTGGCAGTCTTCACTTTGAATTGAGTGAAATCATTGTTGTGCCTTTTGGAGGAAGCATTCCTCCACCTGGAGCTAAGACTTTTAGGCCAGCAGAGCATAAAGTTGTTGTGAGAACAGGAAGCAAAACTTTGCTTGTAGGTCACTAGGCGTAAGATGAGTGGTGTCATGCTCACATCCAACCCTTAATTCCTGGACCTTTGAATCCCGGCAAAGACAGAAACCACACCATATATTGCATCCTGATTCAGAGCATATGCAGCATTCTATAGAACCACAGCCCTGCAAAGTATTGTCACTACCTGGTGCTGTTAACCTTAACTTCAAAAGGCCATTACCCTAGTATTTTTCACAAATACATTTGTTTGTGTATCTATACATATACATATATTTATAGCAAATACCTTTATTTTCTTTCCTCCTTTACTCCCTTATCACATAACATAGATGAGTTGACTTCCTTTCAGTATTTAAGTATTATTGATTTTATGTAATATTATATGAGTTATGGGATATCAGCACAAGAAATGCCTCTTTGAAGGAACTTATCTCCTGTTCTGGGGAAATGATTAATATTTTTGTGTTTGTGTGCAGGACAGTTGTATTAATTTAGGCAGAATCACGACCTTGCTCTTGTCTTTATTTGGACCTTAGGTATGGGCTAAGCAGCTGTGTATGTGTGCCAAGTGGAAATGGGTTTGACAGACGATGGTCAATTTTTTGTCCCGACATGGTTGGGCTCAGATAGGTGGTCAAACATTGTGTCTGAATGTGTTTGTGAGGGTGTTTTTGAAGGAGGTTGGCATTTCAGTCAATAGAGTGAGTAAAGAAGATCGCCCTCAGCAATGTGGCAGCCATTGAGAGCCTCCACAGAACAAAAAAAAGTGGAAGGAGGGTGAATTCTCTCAATTTCTGAGCTAGGATATCCATCTTCACCTGTTCTGAGACCACGGATTTCCAGGTTGTCAGACCTGCAGACCCCAGGACTTACACCAGCAGCTCTCCTCCTCCCTGCTATTCTTGCTTCTATTTCTGTGGAGAACGCAGACTATTACAAGCATGTAGGCCACTATCTACGCAGCACTCTGCTTAACCTAAACCCATGGCCTGAAGCAACCTCTGTTGATGCAGCCAAAAATCAGGTCCAGCCCTAGCTCCTGTCCACATAGACAGACCCATTTTCACAATGGACACCTTCACCCAGATGGGTCGTAGCACCTCCCCATCTGCAAGTTCCCACTGACCTCATCCTCCCCACGCTTCCTCATCCCACCATGATCAACTCTTCCTGATTCCCCCTCACCTTCAGCTAAGGGGAGCGGCTTCCCTCTAGTCAGCAATCCCCAAAGTCAGATCATTAAAGATTCTCCCCATCATTTCACAGACCTCGACTTCCTAAAACTCTCATGTGAGTCTCCACCTCACCACCCTCCCTGCATCAGACAGAATTAAGTAACTGGTCCCTTCTTTGGTTTACTTGTTGTTTTTCTTCAATAGATATTCAATAACTGTTTGCCAGATCAATGAATGGATGGATCAAAATACTAGAGGGTCCTATTGGCCGATTCAAAGTTTGGAGCCTGTCCCCCACCTGGGCCTTCTGCCTTCAAGGAAGGCACGTGGCACAACTGCTCATCTGACATCATAATATCCCTGGACCGTCCCTGACAGTGTCATCATAGACGTCTTCTCCCCAGGCCCAATTGCTATCTTGGAGGTGTGGATGCTGCCAACAGGATGGGGCCTGATGTTTACTGCACTGGGCCCAACACATCCCAGTCAGTGTTACAAGGAAGGGTGCCACCTCCTTTGTCATGGCACGTCCACAGCCAGCCCCTCATTGGCAGAGTCAGGGGTGATTAACCCCAAGACGTCTTTCCTCCAGTTTCCCCTCCAAGCAGCCACACTGTTGCCTTCCCCCACTCAGTGCTCTTCCTGGCCTGTCTCACCTGTCAGTATGGGTCGCCAACCCACCCATCCGTGCTGTGGAGTTTGAGTGAGCCCAGGGTACACAGGGGATAAAACCCCAGCCCCCACAGGTGTTGAGACAGCTCCCAGCCTGGGACCCTGGCCAGGGTGCAGTGGACCACTACAGGGGTCAAGGGACTTCAGGGGATTCACCCAGAGTGATGCAGGGCACCAGCTACACACTTCCCGACAGAGCTGGGGGCTTCTAAGGGTGCTGAGGTGTCTGCATCCACCAAACAGGCCTGCCCACTCAGATCACACTGCAGCTTCCAGATGTGGATGAATGATGGGCCCCCATTTTCTCAAGCCCATTCATGGGCCTTGTCCTGTCCTCCTTCCTCCATACACATTCCCTCCCTCTGGTCCTTCCCCCACTGGGCTGAGCTCTGGAGGCAGAGCTCTGAGTGGCAGTCAGCCTGGGGCTCTGTGGTGGTGGCTTTGCACCTGGTCTCTCTCCTGGACTCTGGCCACCACTGTCCTCAGGATCCCCCCAAAACCCCGCACTCACCGAGGAGTCCTGTCTGTTCTCCTTCCCTGGATCCTGGTCACTCTGACCAAATCTTTTCTTCTCTAATGGAAAAGGCATGTTTGCCTTTCAGATGTTTAAATCAAGCCTCGAGGAATGGTCTTACTTGGGACATCACTGCCTGAATCCAGCTCCATTTAGGGGAGGAATTAACCTAATCAGAGACAGTGGAGATGCAAATTTAAATAACAGTGAAACGATATTTTGTCACCAAATTATATTCTTAATTTTCACCAAAATTTAAAAGAATGATAAAATAAGGTATTTGTTAGCGTGTATGATGTCCACATACATTTCTGAGAAAATATATTGGGTACAGTGTTTTTGGAATAAAATTTTGACAATATTTGTAAAAAGTAAATTATTCATGCCATTTCTTCTTTCAGCCAATGTCCATGTTAATGTATCTTTCTTATTGAATAAAATGCATATTTTCAAAGAATTTCAGGTTCAGAGATGTTATTTCAGTTCTATAAATCATAAGAACAAATGGAAAACAGCTTACGTGTTCATCAGGAGAAGAAAGGTTTAGTTAACTGTGACACACAGCTATTTTACAATTCTAGGGAGCAGTTACAAAAGTGAGGGTGGAAGGTCCTGCACCCATCTTATAAAGTGGCAAAAGCATGTGATAGATCAGTATGTACATGATACATGTTGGTATTTAACAGCACTGTATGTTTTCGTAGTGCACCTACGTCTAAAAAACCCCTATAATGAGGGTTAATATAATACACATCATATTACTTTGAACAATAGTGGTGACCTCTGATGAGGGCACTTAACTATAGGTTAACTTTGTAAAGAGAGGAATTGTGATTTTTCTATATTTTTAGAAGATTTTGTAAAAAGAACATAGGCACTATTCCTTTGCAATTGAAATATCTGAATAAGTTTGACACCAAAAATAGTATCTGTGTATTATTTGAAGTAACCGCAAGGTCATGCAACAAACTCTGAAATTTGAATGACTTAACACAAGAAAAGCTTATTTTTCTTGCATATAAATTCTGATGTGTTTTGTTAGGGTCTCTCACGTGGGCACAGACTGCTTCCTCCTTGTGACTCCCCCATCTCACATGGAGTTGCTTTGCTTACCATTGCATGGAGGGAGAACACAAGGAAATGGTGCCCTGGCTCTCCAGTGCCTGGATGGGACAAACAAGGCCTCTGCTCGTGATGCAGTGAAAAAAGATAGTCACATGAACCTTCCTAATTACAAGTGGACTGCACTGTTCCCATGTGTCCAGGAAGGAAAGGAAGACAAGATACATAAGAGCACTTAAAATCCTTGCCACAAACTGTTACATAGTGGGTGCTCAACAAAAAGCAATGGCTACGATGTGTTATGACAACACTCTTCACTGCTGGGAGGAATTTCTGAGAAGGCCAGATTTTGCCTAAGCTCTCCAACTTTTTAAAGTACCTACTACATGACAGGTGCTTTCAATTGCAGGATCACATGTAGTTTTCCAAGGATCCTGTAAAAGTCAGCAGGAAGGCTTTGCCTTCTTCGCTCAATGGCACTTTTCTGCATTATCCTTTGCAGCACCATCTGTCATCCCAGTAGGCTGAGGACTTTCTCTTTCCATTTGACGTAGGGGCAAAATCTTAACCTGTATGTCTCTGCTTCACTCTGCATGACTGAAGATCTGCACAGGATATCTTTAGACACATTGAAAGCCAGGACTGTCCTGTGGGGCAAATGCACAGACCAGGAGCAATGGAAAGATGATTATTCCTTCATTTTTAATCTGAGCTAGCATGTCCAATAAGGAACTGTTTTTTACTTCCTAGGGGAATACCAGAGTTTCAGGAATTCAGCTTCAGGAGATATGTGCTTCACAGTGATTTCCATAGTCTTTCCTCATTTACCAATATAAAGTAGATGCTATGAACTGAACTGTGTCCCTTTGCCCCAAATTTATATGTTGAAGCCCTAAGGCCCAATGTGATGTATCTGTAGATGGCGCCTTTCAGAAGTAATTAGGGTCAAATGAGGTCATGAGGATGGGGCCCTGTTGATGGGATTAGTGCCTTTTTTAGAAGAAACATGAGAGAGGTTTCTTGCTCTCTCTGTCTCTCTCTGTCATGTGTGCACACTGAGAGGGAAGCTGTCCACAGGCTAGGAAGAGAGCCCTAATCAGGGATTAAATCTGCCAGTACCTTGATCTCAGACTTCCTAGCCTCTGAAACTTGGAGGAATAAATATCTGCTGTCTAAGCCTCATAGTCTATAGTATTTTATTCTGGCAGTCTAAGCTCTCTAATGTGGGAGACTTTGGTTTTGACCACCCCGGAAATCTCTTTAATCTATGTATGTGCTCAATGGCCAGTTTCAAATAAGGTACCCCATTAAAATACTATTGAAAATATCAGGGGGAGTGCGGTTTAAAATAGTTCTCTCTCACTTCAGGGTTATATCTCAGGAATTGGTAAATTAAGGGCAAAATCAGACTTCACTCAGCAGCTCATTTGGAAAACATTTGGAGAATGTGTTGAAGACATCCAACAGGACAATCAGGTGTCTAAATGTCACTATTCAAAGTCAAAGGGACCTTTGGTATCAGAAGGGCTCCAAGGTGAGGGAGAGGGACAATTAAGGGCCTTCTGCAGAAAGTATAAGTACTCTTTGTCAGGGGAGTAGAGGTGATTCTGGGCGCTGCCACTGGCAGGAGGGAACAGCCTTTAGAGGATGCAGCCACAGACAGCTGTGCAGCAGACTGTATTCCAGAGTTGGACAGGCAGGCCCACAGGGCAAGACAAAGGAAAGGGCACAGTAAAGCAGCAAAGTACTGGTACTGCACAAAAATGCTGGCATCTGGGCAAGTTTGGTTCTCAAGGAAACACATAGAATCCCTAAATTGTATTTGGTTCACATTGCCATCCTCCATCTTGCCTTAGTCATTGCAGGCTGCCATAAGGAAATTCTATAGAACGGGAGATCAAACAACAGATGTTTATTTTATCATAGTCCTAGAGTCTGGGAAGTCTGAGACCAGGGTGCCAAGTTAGTGTGTTTATCATGAGGACTTTCTTTATGGCTTACAGGTGGCCACCTTCTCTGTGTGTCCTCATGTGCAAGAGAAAGATGAAAAGAGCAAGCTACTTCTCTGGTGTCTCTTCTTGTAAGAGCACTAATCCCATTACGAGGGCTCCACCCTCATGGCCTCAACAAAACCGAATTACCTCCCAAAGGCCCTATCACCAAAGATCATCACATTGGGGCTTAGAGCTTCAATGTATGAATTTTGGGAGACAAATTTCATTCCATAGCACTTTTTTAGGCCTGCTTTTAGTACCTTGACAACAGTCCTTGTTTTGTTTGCCTGAGAAGCATTGTGGAATCATGAGAAGAGAAATGATGCAAGACCAAGGTCTGCTTCAGTTTCAGAGGAGTGGTAATGATGTGGGCTCTAGATGAATTCAGACCATATGCATTAGTTTTCTCGGGCTGCCATGACTACGTGCCATGGACTGGGGGGTTTAAACAACAGAAATGTATTATGTCATTGTCCTGGAGCCTGAAAGTCCACGATCAAAATGATGGCAGGGTTGGTTTGTTCTGAAACCTCTTTCCTTGGTTTTGGAGATGGCTGTCTTCTCCCTGCGTCTCCACATGGTCTTCCATCTGTGTGTGTCTTTGTCCTAATCTCCTCTTCTCATAAGAACACCAGTTATTAAATTAGAGGCCACCCTAATGGCCTTATTTTACCTCAATTACCTCTTTAAAACTATATCTCCAAATACAGTCACAGTCTGAGGTACCGCGTTTTAGTGCTTCAGCATATGCATTTTAGGGCAGACACCATTCTTTCCATAATGGCTGGGGATCTAGTGTGACCCCGTTGCTTACTAGCCACGTGATTATTGGAATCTACCAAGCCCTGTGAGCCTGAGGTTCTTCATCTGTGAAATAGGTTTGATAGGATCTGTTTAGTAGGACTGTTGGAATGTGTGCAATGTATGTCAATTGCCTGACACAGTGTCTGGCATATGTTAGATCTTTCTTGATTGAAAGTTATTTGCATTACTAGTATATTTGGACCTCAGATCCTAGTACACTTACCTCTGGGAATTTTGTTTTTTCTAATGTTGTTGTTATCTAGGAAATCTCTGAGTATGCAGCGCAATAGGACAGGGAGTTACAATTCAGCCAAAAATGTTGCTTCATGGATAAAACTCAGTAAAAATTCCCTCATAGATGATTTACTATTTAATTTGGGCGTGGGGGAGTGTTCTTCAGCTGGATACAGCTCAAAGTTCCTGGCATCTGAGTCAAGGACCAACTCCTTCCCTCCCTCCCAGCTGCTTTTGCAGCCAAACCACTTCTTTTTATGCATTTCATCACCACTCAAAATCTAAACACTTACAATTGGCCAGATTACACTTGAGATAACCTAATTAAAATGCTATTTTAATAGGGTTGGGTCTGGCTCTCCCAGCCAGGCAGATGTGTACCTGGCCAGTGGCTTGGGGGCCTCTCTTCATGGGAGATTCACCCTATCTCTCAGGGAATACCTGCAGAGGATGATTATCAGTCACCTGGCTCTTGAACTGTGCTCAGCTGCAGTGGGACCAGAGCACAGGTCACCTTCCACACCCGCCCCAGCTGGAGATTCCTCTCTGACTCATCATCCAGAAAGAACTGCACCGGGCAGTTCTCCCATCCAGGCTTTGCTCTAAGCACTAAGTCACCAGTCACATGGTCTGACAGTCTGGCCCTGCCACCACCCAGCTTCATTACAACCAACTCCCTCAGAAGGAACTGCAGTTTCTCCAAGCCCCAAACCGCCCTGGCTCTGGGCACTCACACTCGACTGCTCTCAGCAAAAGTATCACACTTCAACACTTTCATCACTTGTTCTTTAGGACTTGGAGGACATCTCACCAGCTTAATTATACAACTGCAGCTCCCAGCCTCTCTACTTCTGTGGGCAGGGTTGGGTCTGGCTTAAGTAGTGTCTCCATTAACCCAGGGCCTTTCAAATGCAGATGGTCAATGAATAATTGGGGAACAAATGTGCCAGTGAGCAGCAACTTTTATTTATTCAGATTAAATTTCCCCTACGTTCTCAAATAAGCCAAGCAAATTCACATACACATATATATTTTTATTTTATAGAAAATGACGAGAAAATGGATAACATGGCAAGAACGAAGTGTCTTTGAATTTTATCTCTGTATTTCATAACTCCATATATTTAAATGCAAAGTTCTTTCACATTTCCAAGAAAATTCCTATTGCAATGACATTCCAATTCCACCTTGTTCCAAGCAGCAAAATGAAATGGAAGGTGACCCCATTTCTATTACAAAATGGCAAACTCTTTCTTTTCATAAGCAAAATTACATGTGTAATGTGTGCCAGGAAGGCCCTAGACCCCACCCCTCTGCTGGCCTGAGAAACTCTAAGAACAAGAGCTCACATCCCTGATATGGAACAGAAGGCAGTGAGTGGGCCCCCGTATCTCCCAGGGATGACTGCAGGGCCTGTGTCATATTGTTCTGGTTCTACCCTCAACCCACCCAAAGGGTATTTACCTTGAATCCTGGCAGGGCCTCGCCTCACCCCTGCTGACTTGACATGGTTCATCTGAGCTCAGGCCAAGCTCTAACTCCTGAGGATGCCCCGCCCCCCACTGCCATGAGAGCCAGAGCTTGCCATGTCTTGCTGCTCCCACTTGTATCCTTGGGGGGCTGAAAACAGAGAAGACAGACTCTGTGGCGTCCCTTCTTTTCTGGGGTGGGTAAGTACTTTCAGTCCTCCCTAAGGGAACTTATCTTGACTTCTGACAAAACCTGGTACTCCTCCCTCAGCTGATGTGAGGCTGCACCGCTCAGAACAAGGTCGTCTCCTCCTTGAAATACTCCCCAGTTAGAAGTCTGGGGCCAGCACATGTGGTCACCCATGCTTTGATCCTCCCAGGACCAACAACTGGCATAGAGGATAGACGAGCACTCTCTATCGGGGGTATGAGGTCCCCTCACTCATCCCCCTGTGTCCTCACCTTGATGATGCCTAGCAGGCATGGGACTCTTTCCTGTGCCGACCTGGAGGTGCAACCCTCAGACAAAAGTTGTAACCACACTCAGCCCCTTCAGGCAGTAGTGAGGGAGCACCAGGTCTGGCCACCCTTCCTAGAGCTTCCAGGGCTGACTGTGGGGACAGGGTGTTTCTGTGAGGCCTTTACTGTTCTGCAGTGGGGTACCCCTAGTCCTCCCCCACACCAAGATGTTCACCTTCCTCTTGGCTGTAAAGAAGCATGGGTGTACTATATGTGGCCATCCTGCCCAGGGTCTCCCAGGGATGAAACTAGGGTCAAGGTTGGGGCCCCTCTGCCCTGGGATCCTGAGTCGCCATCCACCTCTTGTCTCCCCGTAGTGTCTGAGCAACTCCCTCTGCTCACTTGAGGCTGTGCTCACTATACCAAGCCCCTACCCTCCCTTAAACCCAGAGGTGGCTGTCAAGACACACGTGCCAGGCCACCCTGCATGGGGCCTACCAGGGCTGATGGCAAGGACAGGCATCTGTGGGGTTCCCTCCTATCCTGAAGTCTAAGGCTCCTTTCCCTCCTTCTTATCTCTGTGTTCTCATCTTGGCTACCTGTTACAGCCTGTGTCTCTTCCACTCACACCAATGCCCTTACTTCTCTCTAACCCCTGAGGTGTAAGTCAGTGGCCCCCACACCTCGGGTCATCCCAGCGGTGACATTTGGGTGGAACAGGATTGGCAGTAGGAGATCTCAGTCCTCCCTCAGGGTGCTGAGCTTAATGCCTGGCAGAGCCTTGCCCCCAACCCCATATTCTTGAGTCAGCTGCAGGTCACAGCTGACTCCCAGAGTCCCCTAAATTCTAAGAGGGAGGGATTCAGCCTGACAGGTCTGCCCCATGGTGGCCCAAGACTGACAGCAGCACAGAGCTGGATTATTTGGTGACACTTTACCTCAGTCCACCCTCCACATCTCACTTGATTCCTCACAGAGCCTGAGCCCTCTCCCCTCCACTGACGTGAAGCCTGCCCCTCAGACCAACCGCCTGAACTCTGTCAGCCCAATTGATGGACGTCGGTGGACATCAGATCCCAACCCCAACTCTGGCTTCCTGGGCTGACAGCAGGGGCGGAGCTGGATTATTTGGGGACCCTCTAGGTGGGAGCCCCGTCAGTCCACCCTCAGCATGTCACCTCACTGCTAACAGATCCTGGGCACACTCCCCTCTGCAGATCTGAAGCCTGCCCCTAAGGCCAATGGCCTGGCCTCTGTCAGCTCCCCAGAAGGATGTCAGTGGATGTCACAGCAGGGTCCCCACACCCAGGCTTCACTGGAATTCCCCGAGCTTCCCCAGGCTGACAGGAGAGGCAGAGCTGGATTATTTGGGGACCCTCTACCAGAGGGAGGTCACTTCAGTCCCCCCTCAGCATTTCACCTTGACTCCTCAAGAACCTGGCCCCTCTCCTAAGGTTGACTGGAATTCTGGAACTCAGACCAATGGGTTCACCTCTGTCAGACCCCCAGACGCAAGTTGGTGGACGTCACATCCAGCCCTGTACCGGGATTTCACAGGGGTGACAGCATGGACAAGAATGGAATGTGGGGTCCCCTATGAGGATGTGGCCGATCTTGGATCTCCACCCACTACCGACTTCAGTTGAACCTGGATCACATCAACATATGACTGCCAGAGTCCCCTGTGTTCTAAACGGGAAAAGCTCAGCCTGACAAGTCTGCCCCAGGGTGTCCCAGGGCTGACAGCAGGTACAGAGCTGGATTATTTGGGGCCCTCTGCAATCCACCAAGCTGAAGTCTGGACCTCACACCAAGATCCTCACCTCTGTCAACCCCTGAGGCAGAAGTCGGTGGACATCACTGATGGAAGAGCCAGGGATGGGGCTCCTCTGCCCTAGGGTCCAGGGTTCCCCTAATCCTTCAGTGTCTCACCTTCACTGCCAGCAGAAACTGGACTCCGTCCACATTGGCAATGGGATCTCCCACAGCTGACAATTAGTACAGTGCTGGGGCCTCTTCCATTCTGGAGTCCAGGGCTGCCTTGGTCCCCTCTCAGAGCCCTCACTTCGATTCCTACTGAGCCATGTGTCACCTCCCTGGGCTCACCTGAGTATGCCCAAGTAGACTAAGGTGTACACTGCCATTAATCCCTTGAGGCAGAACTTCACCTATACAAGTCAACACCTGTATTCTAGAGAATTCAGGGAGTGGTCAGCCTGACAACTCTGCTTGGACTCTTCCAGGACTGACAGGGCAGAGATGGATTCTTTGGGACTCCTATGTTCTGGGGTGAGTGGACACCTCAGTTCTCACTCATGAGAGGCCTCATTTTGGCCCTTGGCTCATGGATTAAATGCTCCATGGGAAATGTGCTCTCCCTTCCACATAAGACCATTTGTGCAGCTGAAACCCTTGTAAAAAATGATTCCAAGTCCCCGGCTAGATGTTAAATGGGGAGCTGTTGCATCCATGACCAAGGGTTAGCAGTTGTATATGTAGTGTTCTGTTATTCAAATCTCCTCTGTATCTACGTTTTTGCTTTAGTAATTGATCCTACTTGGAAAAATGTCTATTTTGTAAGTATTTTCAAAGAATTGTGTTTTGTCTGTTATCTCTACTGTTATCTCCTTCATTATTTATGCTTTTATCTTCATTATTTCATACCTTCTAATAACTTAAGTTGCATATGGTATTTATTCTTTAGTTTCTTGAACTGTGCAGATATTTTAAACAATTTTATTGTCTTATGTATTTAAGGCTATCTATTTCCCTCTGAGTATCACTTGGGCTGTATCATACAGTTAGTGTTATATAGCTTTATGTATATGACTTGAATTTTTTACAAGTTCAATATATTATCCTATTAATTATGCTATTACAATTTTCAATATTTATCCCCAAAGGAGGGGTGAAAATTATTTTTGAGAACATTGTGAAAAGGATGATAGAAACAGAATGTCACTTGGGGAGATTTCAGGTTCCAAAGGCATTTTATTTTGTTTTATTTTTGTCATTAGTTATAGAACAGTTTTAAACATATTTAAATGCTGTTGACAGAGTTGGGTTTATTGCAGGAATGCAAAGAAGTTTAACACTAGAAGACCAATCAACATAATTGGCCATGTGTAAGAGTCAAGGATTTTCTAGGAAAATGGAAAATTCTATCAATATTTAATACAGAGGTAATTTAATGCAGAGAACTGATTCCAGAAGTGATGGAGAAGCCAAATGAGGGAGAGTTGGAGAACCCAATAATTAGCCACATGAGGAAGTCAATGTCACTTCTAGGTCTGAAGGACAAACAGGAATTTTGCACTAATGGAGCCTAGGTATTGGGTTCAACAAAATCTGGAATCATAGTGGGACTATCAGATGGTGGCTGGAGCCATGGAAATTGTAGCCACTGAAGAGGAAGTCACCTGATGCAGAAGGAGGAGAAAAACCTCTAATCGCTCTATCTTCCTGAATCAAAATGGCAGCCAAATGTTGGTGAGCCTAGGAATTGGAGCCTTCAGGAGTCAAATCCTGTATAGTGGAGAGAAGAGTAGGAGAAAAAGAGAGATGGATCTGGGAGCAAATAGTCCCATGACTGCCTAAATATAGTAACAGATTGAATGAGACAAATCATATCTAGAGTAAACCTATTAATTTTTATTTTTAATTTTAAGTTTCGGGGGGTACAAGTTAAAATCTGTTGTATGTATATATTGTAAGGCAATGAAGTCTGGGCTTTCGGTGTACCCATCACCTGAGTAGTGTACACTGTGCCCTATAGGTAATTTTCCATGCCTCACATCCTCCCACCTTAACCCTTTAGAGTTTTCAATGTCCATAATACCACTCCGTGTGCCCTTATGTAGCCATAGTTTAGTTCTCACTTATAAGCGAGAATATGGAGCATTTTTTTGTTGTTGTTCCAGTGTTACTTCACTTAGAATAATGTCGTCCAGTTCCATCTAAGATGCTGCAAAAGACATTATTTCACTCTTTCTTATTGTTGAATAGTACTCCATGGCGTGTGTGAGTGTGTGTGTGTGTGTGTATATACATATATGTATACAAATATCTCAATTTGTTAATCAATTCAGTTGATGTGCAATTAGGTAGCTTCCATATTTTTGCAATGGTGAATTGTGCTGTGATAAACATATGAGTAGGGATGTCTTTTGAATATAATGATTTCTTTTCCTCTGGGTAGATACCCAGGATCACGTTTGCAGGATCAATGGTAGATCTACTTTTCATTCTTTGAGAAAGTTTCATACTAATTTACATTCCCAGCAAGAGTGTATAAGTGTTCCATTTTCACTGCATCCACACTGAAAACTAATTTTTTTTTTACTTTAAATCATGGGCATTCTAATTGAAGTAAGATGGTATCTGATTGTGGTTTAAGGTTGCATTTCCCTGGTTACAGTAAATTTAAACATAATTGTATTTACAAAAAAATGACATAAATTCCCCCCCAAAAGTGATATTTCTCAAAGTATACAATTTTTTCCTACCCCACCCTCTCCCACATTGTATAAAATTTATACCCATGATTCTATGCTGATAAATAAATGACTGAACAAATTGAGGAGAATAGATAAACGTGAGCAGAAGAATTTCAAATCAGTTATGTAGATATTCCATACTTTTCAAGTGTTGGCTGGGCACAGTGACTTACTTCCCAAGAAAATACAGTGTTGAAAAGAGGGTAAAGAGTAAGTTTACTTTGGGGAAGCCTGAAAAATTCTCCCTGTGCCAGGTGATCACGATTGATATCCACAGTGATAAGTGTCAGGCAGGTGGGAGGTGGAAGGAGGGGATGGGTAAAATTCCACCTAACACATTCCGTGCATTGTCTGGAAGATGGGCAGGCTTTTGGTTCTGACTTGGGTGGTGCAAAGGCAGTACATGTAGCCAAAGCATTTGCACCCCCACAATATTCTGAAATAAAACAAAACAGTGATAAGACATTGTTGATGGTATCTATCTTTGATATGATGTCATGAGAATAGCATTTACCTCTGTGGTCCTCCCTTTTCCAAACCCATAATACCAAGCTAATCATGACAAAATCATCAGCAAAATTCCAAGACTGGGGCATCCTACAATAGACCTGACTAGTACTCCTCAAAACAATCAAGGTAATCAAAAACAAGGAAAGCCTGAGAAATTGTCATAGCCAAGAGGAGTCTAAGAAGGTGTAATGGCTAAATATCCTGTAGAATCTTGGATAATAACCTGGAACAGAAAAAGGACATTAAGTAACAACTAAGGATATCTAAAGAAAGTGTGGACTTCTGTTAATAACATTGTATCAGTATTGGTTGATTAGTTGTAAACAATGTAGGGCTTTGATATTGCTGGAGGGAAAGGATATAAAGAGTCTGGGGACATCACTCAGAGCCAGAAGGGATGGTGATGATGTGATCTGGGGAGAAAGAGACGAAATGGAAGCTCCTTCTGCTCCCTGTCTTTGACACAGATGGTCTTGCTATCTTCATGTGGCTTAAATTTCAAAGAGCTGGACCTGGTGGCAAGAGGCCGCTTCAGAGAAGGCTACCTGGACCAATGATGTGCTCATTCCTCCTCCCACCGCAAGCCCTGCTGGTTGCTAGAGCCCTGGTGCTCCAACAAGTGTGACTTGATTTACGAGTCCAGAGACTCCTGACAAGTGATGTTGGACTGACACCCTGACCAGACCCAGGAGGCCTTTACTGGCTTAGAGGGACAGCCAGGTTTTCTACATGTGTTGGGAGCAGAGTATTGTCTCCCTCCACACCTGGATGAGTGCTCTTGATGGAGGGAGGGCCTTGGGGGCTTTGGCCACTCTCTTTGTTTGGCTCATTTCAAGGTGTACCACAGATGCTGCTCTTTTGCAGAAATTCCTCTCTGCACACCCCTGCTAATAGAATTTGTAGTACTTGATGGAGCAAAGGAGGGTATCTCTCCTTCCTGCAGTCAGGGGTACTCTAAACGTGGAGGGTTAAGTATCATGGGATGATATTGAACTCAGTCCAAGTGGGAAGGGCACCTCCAGAGATAACAGTAGGAGGGCTTTCCCTACCAGCATGGGAACTACCACCAGTCTGGGGAGGATTCCCCTAACAGTGTCTTTCACAGAGTAGAAGTTTTAATTTTAATAATGTCTAACATGAATTTTTTCTTTCATGAGTCATGCCTTTGGTGTCGTATCTAAGAAATCATTGCCAAATCCAAGTTCACCTTGATTTTATTCCATGTTACCATTCAGAAGCTTTATAACTTTGTGCTGTACATTTAGGTCTAGGATCCATTTTGAGTAAACTTTGTGAAAGGTGCACAGCAAGTGTCTTTCTCCTTGATGAGATCAGGGGTACTGTAAATCAGGAGAGGAAAGGCATCATGAGATGGCATTGAACTCATAATGAGTGGGCAGGAGGCCTCTAAGGATACCAGTGGGGGAGGCCATCTGCAGCAGCACATGAACTCTCACCAGTCTAGAGAGGGGTGATGGGGAAGTGTCTTAATGAAGACCCTCAACCATTAAAACGGTATTATAATGGGATTTGGAGCTCCTGGTTTGATAGGCTTTAGGGTGGCAGTCAGTCTCTGATTGAGAATGGGGTCACCCAAACTGAAGCCACAGGGTGATTGTCTGAGGGACCCTGTAGTAGGGATAGCACTATCTCAATGATTCTATCTACCCAAGGGTAGTTGATGGCTCAGATCAACACTTTCTCCTACCTCTGCTCCACATACTTCCTTTCAGGTGTCCTCACTCTGGACAGGGGCCTTGGCAGAATTCAGGAATGCCAAGACTGAAGAAGAGGTTGACTTATGGTTTTGTTAGAGATTTCACTGAAGGCCTGGGTCATCTCTAGATCCACTCTGTTCAGGACCAACTCAGCTGTTGTGGAGTTTAATTTGCTTTCTTCCTCAGCTTCAGCTTTAGTGTCTTCGGTGCATTAGCCTTTCTTATAGCCAGAATAGGTTATAAAACTTCTGATGGTTAATTCTAGATGTGGAATTGACTATATTAAGGGATACCCCGGTAGTTAGTGAATATTATTTCTGGGTGTGTCTGTGAGGGTGTTTGTAGAAGAGATCGGCATTCGAACTAGTGAACTAAGTAAGGAAGATTTGCCCTCACCCAGTGTGGCTAGGCATGATCTAATTGGCTGAGACCCAGATGGAACAAAAAGGCAGATAAAGTCAAGTTTTCTCTTTCTCTCTCTCTCTCTCCCAGAGCTCGACAACTTTCTTCTCCTGCCCTTGGATATCAGAACTTCAGGCTTTCTGGCCTTTGGACACTTGGACTTGCAGCAGCATCTGGTCTGGGGTCTTGGGCCTTTGTCCTCCGTCTAAGAGTTATACCATCTGCTCCCCTGGTTGCAAGGCCTTCAGACTTGGACTGAGCAATGCTGCTGGCTCCCTGGTTCTGCAGCTTGCAGACAGCCTATTGTGGGACTTTTCAGCCTCCAAAATTGCATGAGCCAATTCTCTTAACCAATCTCCTCTAATATCTATCTTTCTATGCGTCCTATTTGTTCTGTCTCTCTGGATGACCCTGACTGATACACAACCTTTGAGGTGAAGGTGGAAAGCTTACACAAAAAACCTCTGCTCCCATAGCTGGAGATAGCTGGTGTCCGAGTTTCGCTCCTGCCCCTGTGACCTCTGGGATTTTGGTACTGCATCCCATCAGAAATAGCAAAAGGGATGTTTTTCCTTTTCCTGGGGGGAAGGGATGAGGGGAATGACTGCCTGCAGCTCCTTCTGTGCACTGCCCACAGTAGATAGCTCACCGATGAATAGCAATATTTTGGAAATTTGGCATATGTTGATAGCTTATGTGTCAAGGTTAAAGATGAGAAGACTACTGCAGAAAGGGGCCTGATATTTGCAACAACATGGATGGAACTGGAGAACATTATGTGCAGTGAAATAAGCCATGTACAGAAAGACAAATATTGCACTTTCTCATTCACATGTGGGAGCTAAATAACAGAAACATCTCATGGAAACAGACTGTGAAGATGGTTATCAGAGGCTAAGTGTAGTGAGCACAGAGGGATAAGGTGGGGATGATTAATGAATGCAAAAATATAGTTAGATGGTAGATAGAATGAACACTATTTCATAGCACAACAAAGTGACTATAGTCAACAATAAGTTAGGGTATGCTTTAAAATAGGTAGCATAGAAATGTTTCTAACACAAAGAAATGATAAGTAGCTGAGGTGATGGAAGCCCCAATTACCCTGATTTGATTAATTCACATTCTGTGCCACTATCAAAACATCACATGTACCCTACAGAGATATACAACTATGATGTACACATAACAGTCAAAATGAAAAGGAGGGATGAGTACCACTAAGTGGGAAGAAGAGCAAGCAACAAGCCTTTAAAGACCAGGGGAAAGTACATATGGTGGTTGTTATCAGCACTCTTCAATGATAAAGGCTTCGCCCTTCCTGGGTACTCAGCAAGCTGAATGTCCTGGCTCCTTAGAGTGGGGTCAATGTCATTAGTCCTAGCTAATGAATTGCGATTGTAAGTGAGGTGTTTCCATTCTGACAGCAGCACTGAATTACTTGTACAAGCCCCACTACATTTCCATCCCCTGCATGAAGATTGCAGGACACATCAATAGCTATCATGAGCAGAAGCTCCCCCAATGACCTGAATTAGACACAAATTGTGAGAAGAAAATGAACATTTTTTGGGTGAAATTACTGGGAATTTGAGATGGTCACCACAGTAGTACGTAGGCTGTCCCATCTGATTATCCAATTCCACATTGGTCCTTTCCATGTAGTTGGCCAATGTCTGGTGGTGTGATAGGGCAGAGTCCTTTTTACTCATTGGAGAGGACGCTTGAGTTGTCATTTTTCTTGCCCAAGAATGGACATATTCCTCTATGGAGAGCGTGTCAAGATGGGAAGTCTCCCTGAGGCATGGCGCATATGGAGCTTGAGCACCAGCAGAGGGTCTTTGGTTAGGTGGAACATTTTGTCCTGCAAGGGGCAGAGCAACATTAGCAATAGAAAGGTATGTTTGTGTGGTGGCCCTGGAGGTGTGTCTGTCAGGTCCCCTGTAGGAAAACCTGCCATCGGGGGCAGCATTACTTGTCAGCCCCAGCCTTGTCTGTGCGGAGGCCATGCTTCTCCTGGGGCTGTCCCCTTCAACGACTGGGAGTAGCAGGGATGATTGTGCCAGCCTGTTCCCATCTGAGCAGGACTAGAGGGCACAAGTAACTGCATGAAAATTTCAGGACCCCTTACCACTCAGTACCAAAGAACAGTGCCACTTCCCCACCCTGCATCTATGGCCTTATGGAGGGTCCTTTATGGCCAGGTGAAGTGGGGAAAGGTATAAGCTTAAAATGGCTGGTACTGCATTTCACGCAGATGAGCATGTGCTCTTGAAAGAGAGTGGTAAGGGAAAATTCTTGCCCGAATGGGCAGAGCTTTGAGGGGTGTACCTGGCCTGGGGTCAGAGTGGGCTGCCTAGCTGGGAGAGGATTGGAGGAGGCTCCTGAGGGCACACAGAGTATTGAAGACTTGAGTGAGGTGTGAAAGGATGACAAAGTCCATCATCTCCCATCAATTTTTGTCCTCTTTTCCCCAACTGGCACTAGAGGGAGACTTTCTAAGAAGCTGATATGTTTCTGCTCTCTTTGTTTCTCCTTGAGAAAACTACCTGTGGAGATATCATTTCTTTCAGGTTCTTTTGTCTAGCCCTTTTGGTTTATTACAGCCATAATTTGGGTCTGTGTATTTGGTTGGACACAGATAAAAGAGAGACAAAATCCAAGAGAGAAAAACAAAACATGGGGAAAGAAACTGAAATGGAGAAATTTGGAGTCAAGGATGCAGAACTGGATTCCATGCAGCAAATCTTAGGTTGGCATTTGGAAAAGTTCATGTTCCAATTCTGACACTGACTCCCTGTGCAGTTTCTCAGCAGCTTCCAGACCACCTTGGAGTCAAATGGCAAATAGGTCTCTTCTCCCCTACTACTGTTAAGCATGAAAATAAACTCAAGGTTATTAAGAAATAAGCCAAACCTTCCTCAGTCCTGTATATCTTACCAATTCCCATCTTCTCCCACTCTTGTTACTCCAACTAGGAGGAGCGTCTGAATTGGGTAAGCAGCACCATGGCAGCTCAAGGGGCCCCAGGAGGCATCCCAGACTGGGAGAAAACTTGTAAGGGCTCCTTCACCCCAAGAGTTAGTGAAGCTGGAAAGTGGGGGAACCCATTCCCCTCCTCTCATCCCTCCCCTTGAGGTACTTGTCTAGTCATGCATGCAGCAAGTGACTGTGGTCCTGTCAGTGTCAGGCCCCTCCAAGTGCTCACACTCCACCTGCGGCCACTTTCTGAACCTCACTTGTCCGCAACAACTTAGCCAGAATAAGAGCATGTAGCCACTCATGGCAGGTCCCGGCTGCGAGAAAACTCTTCCCCACATCCAAGCTGCACCTCATCTTTTCACAGGTACCTGTGACCCCTCCAGCATGGTAAGCTTTCAGCAGCAAGAGAGCTGCTAGGCATTGAAAAGGAGATTTCTGCCTGTCAGGGTCACAGTGGAACCTGATGCAAGGTCACGTGGAGCTGACCACACTGCAAAGGCAGGCCCAGGAAGGGCTCCTGGCTGCAGTGTTTGGTGAGGGAAGCACCCAGTAGTGTGTACTCTTCCGTGGGCTTCTCTGCAGCCAATCAGACCTGGGGTCCAGTCTTAGTGGGCAGGTGGGTTTGGGATCCTGAGTCCTGTGGGGGAGACCAGGGGGAGCCAGGAGAACGGGGCGTGTTGCCAGAGGCTGCTGACATGAGTCAGAACAGTGGAGAAGAAGGGCTATCGGGCAAACTTTTCTATCCTCTGTATGTCCCAGCTTGAAGCAGCAAAACAGCCTCTGAAGGGTGGGTTTGCAAGGCACTCCTGGCCTGTTTGGGGCACAAAGGGACCGCAAGGCATCATTGGGCCAGGGTTCCTGCTGCAACTCCAAGGTTTTCATCAAAAGGTGCTTGGAGATGCACTGAGGAATGTGGGCCACAGCAAGGACATCTTGCACCACTGCATGGCATTTGAATGTGACTTTGCAGATGTTTTAATCCTGAGCATGCTCCATTCCCACCCTCACAAGGCTGTCTTGCTCTCTATTCTGCACATCCATGTTGGCAAAGGAGATTTTGCAAACAATTTTGTTCTTTAAAAGTTGGCTTATCCCACGCCCCTTTCCCCATAAAAGGGAACCAGATGTCTACCTTATATTTTTGCACCACAATGGCTTGTTCTGTTTTAAAAGTTTTTGGTTGAAATTATTAGGATTGGCCTGCTCAAAAGTGTGAACTAATTTTATTTGTGCTGTTGCTAACTCCTCTCCTCCTGAAAACCATGGCTTCAAATGTCCTGGGACATGAGGAAGCCGACGTACAAAGCCGTGGTAAGGCAAGGGTGAGGGATGGAAGCCAGAGGCCTCCTGGGTGCAGACAGATGTCCCATGCAACACTTTGTAATCCTACAGGGAGGAGACACAATGACCCGGCAGAGTCCTTCTCATTCGACGTATTTATTCTTTCCTTTTGGCTGTTTACAATATTTTATTTCAGTATATTTTCCAGAAGCATAATTGTATCATTATTTTTAATTGTTTTGAAGTCCGTACTGGTCAAGGTCTTTTTCATGCAAAAATGTACACTTAATGAGGGCAAAGAAGGTGGCCAGTCATCTCTTGAGGTTCTGGCACTTTGTACTCCCTTTTTGGGTCCAGTCATCCAGGGAAACTGGGTCTTGGCCCTCCTCTTCTTTTCTTGGTTTTCACTTGCCTGGGACCAGCACCACTTCTGAAGACCCGTGTGTGTGTGTGTGTGTGTGTGTGTGACTTTACTGTACTTCATCAGCTTTCAGATTGTCTCTGACGTGGCTACACTCTGAAGAATATTCTGACACTGCCCAATGTCAGGCGCCATGGCCAGTTGTGCTAAACTTGGGCACCCTCAACTCTGCCAATGACAACTGACCCTGGGGATGCAGTCTGGCTAGATGGTGGGCACAAAATCTCATGAAAATTGAGTCAACAGAAGTGACCCTGACCAACTGGGACTATTTCATAATTTAAGTATATCAGAGAGGTACATTAACACCCTCCCTCACTTGGAATGCAACACTGATACTATAGATTTCCTATCGATCACAGGACACGATACAACAGACATGAACACACTGCACTTTTAGTAGGGCAAGTCACGATTTCCTTTGATGTTTGGCTATAGAATAGCTAGGAAGTTACTGCTCATCCCCACAGCAGGGTACCATGCAGGTGGATAGCTTAGTGAATGTATTCATGAGTTAATAGCTCAAAGGGTTAGTTCTTGTATGTACAGAACAAGGAACCCTCATCAGGAACTGCCACAGTCTAAGCAAAAGTCAGCTCTAAATGTGGAAAGACTTTGCAGCCCTGCTATTAACAAGATGACGTGAACTGTAAGAATACATTTTCAAAGCTCCATTGAAGATCATCCATGACGTGTGAAAAGGCACCCCACAGTGGCAGATGGACAGGGCAAGAACTTGGTAGGAAACGTGTCACCTATGCCCACAAAAAGTCGATACTTTGGAGAGAAGGACGGGGGTGTCTCTCCTGTGCTAGTGGCTCAGAAAGGATTCTAGGAGGAAGTAGATGGGAGGGAAGGTGGGCAGAGGAGCAAAATGGGGGTCGCTCCATCCCAAATGCTGCTCAAGTTCCAAATTACCAAGCGCTCTTTGACTGGCGTGGGCTGGGAAAGTCTCTGGGCTGCACCCCTGCAGCACCCAGCTGGACACTGCACTTCCAGAGTCTCTTGGTGTGAGGAGAGGAGAGGGAGGGGACGGGGGCAGTCAGCTGGAGGTGGGGCCTTGCACAGCTGGGGAGGGGCTGGGGACAGCTGGGATGAGGCTCAATGACACAGACAACAGACAACATGCAGGACTTGACAAGGGGAGATCTGGCAATTCTCAGGCTCAAACGAACAAATCCATGGCAAACTCAGAAGGTTTAAACTCCCGAAAATGTGTTGTTGCCAAACCTCCACCTCACACTGACACTGAACTACAAGGTATGAGTCACAGTAGAGTTCAACTGCTCTTGTTGCAGCACATTAGGGCAAGATATTCTTTGTAAGGTATGATATAATATATAGCTATGTGGATTTATGGAGATATTTACAAGTAGCCTCTCTGCCTTTCCTCTGTGCCGTTAAGCCTTCATGTTCATGGCTGCCAGATACGTCTGAAAGCCCTGTGTTTGTTCCTAGTGCTCCCATCTCCCTTTGTGACTGCCTCACAAATCAACTGCTCATTCCCCCCCCCACCCCCAGGGCTCAAAATCCACCAGGTTCCTGGAGACCCAAATCCAAGGCAACAAGCAATGCTTGGTTTGTGTGTGTGCACGTGCTCACAGTTGTATGATTGTGCCCGTGAGTGTGTGTGGCCATATGTGAGTATGTGCAGGTCTGAGTGTGTATAGGCATATACCGATAAAGGTGAGTGCCTCCTATGCATGTCTGCACACGTGGGTGACAGTGTGGGTCTGTGTGGATCTGTGAGTGTGAGAGGCTATATGCTTGTGTATAAGGGAGGAAGAGACAACAAGCTGGGCCCACTGAGGCAGAAAGTCCTTTGGGCACCTTGGCACTTCCCTCTCTCCTCTCTGACTATTGCTTTCCCTGGAAGGGTGGAAGTTGCAAGTTCCAGACTTTAAGTCTAAGGTGGAACTTGGGGCCTGTTGATGGAATCCACCAGCCAACCAGCATGCTGGGGTAGGCTACTAAAGTGTGTTTAGCGCCGGAATTAGCCACAACCACAGTCCATGCCTACAGCCATTCCAGGCGATGCCCAGGGGGCCTCATTACATCACCTGCCTGCCTGTGTCTACCAGCTGCCACACGTGTGTCAGGGTTACAAGGCAATGGGAATAGAGTTTAGAGACAACATCCCGTCAAGTTTGCTGGCCCTCCCTAACCCATCATTTGAAGCATGCTTCTGTTCTCATTGTATCCTTCAGGCTCTCCCTCCAGCCTGTGACTCCCAAGCATGTCCTCCCAGAACAAGGCAAGATGCTCTGCACTTCTAGCTGATCCCAAGGACTGAGCATTTTCTACCTCAAGGCACTAAATTACCACTCCTCAGGACTATATTCATGTCCTCTAGCTCCTCTGTCCAGGAGACAGCACAGATGGATGAAGGCAGGGGACGAGGAGTGGATGGGGACCAGGAGATGCCAGTCCCTGGAACAGGGAATTGGAGAGAAACAGTCTGTTAACCAACACAACCAAAGGCCGCCCCACATGTGGGAACAGGCCAAAGGAATTCTGGGGTTTCTGGAAGGGCCACCAACAGGGAATATACATGTTGTCAGGTGCACTTTGCTTCACGCTCATTCAAACCAGATTAACACAGGTGTGCACACATGCACTCACACACACATTCAGCATACACGCATATGTATACACACAAGCACACACATACATAAGCCACACTTTCACGGGGATGCATCCACATGCACACGTCCACACATTGTTGCACATACGCTTGCATGCAGGGCAGTATAGATTTACAGCGATAGGCACAGCAATATACAGCTTCTCAAAAGGTTGTACATGCACCTAGACCTATGTTGAAACTTACGAAGACATCCAGGTATACAGGGAAAGAAACACAGAAGCATACTTAAAGGGAGGTGAGCAGAGGGGTAAGGGGCTGCAGGAGAGACTTCCGAAGGAGAAAGAGGGGTACAGGTTGAGTGCTTGGTGACACTCACTGCCTCAAAGCCTCCATCAATGAGGTGGAGCTGCTTGGCAAGCTGAAGCACAGGCCAAGCCTACTTCCATTAGGGGACCTGCTGGGTGGGCAGTGCCCATGTTCTCCATCTGCTTGCTTCCCCCTCCTTACTGACCACCATCCAGTTCCTGCAGAGACACCCCCGGTACTGGTACCATAGAGTAAGGTTGGGGGCCTGGTAGAGAGGCAGTCTCCATGCTGGAGCACCCCCTTGTATGAAGGGGAGAAAAGAAAGGGGAATTCTTTGGTTTAGAGAATTAGGAGAAGGAAGAGCAAGTGGGGTGGCTCTACCACTCATTGTCTGCACACCCTGAAGCACAGCGCACAAGCTCTGTTTCTTTTCCTTGCCACACTGGGAACAATGTGCTTTGCATTTCCTGGCTCGCAGGGCTCCTGTAAGGGTCTCATGGTGTGGTGGGTCAGTGAGCTTGTTGACACTATGAACTGGACAATAGAAAGGATTAGTATATAGATTTACAGTAGATGTTCATCTGCTAGTCTGGGTCAGAAAGTGAACTCCCAAGTCTGAACTTTCCTAACCCTAGTGCTTATTCCCAAGTGCTTACTCTGGGATTCATGATCAACTCAGCATCTGATAGCAAGCGAATTCCCGATTCAGACAGATGTATCAAGTCCCTGGTGTCAGGCATTCTGAAGCAGAAATGCAGGGAAGAGATGTTCCCATTCCTCCAAAGGGACCAGCTCAACAGTGTCATCTCCAACTTGGCCTTGGCCCCTGCCCCACTGCAAGCTCCTGTTCGGTGTGTGCTCACTCCATCACTTACCCTGACAGGTTGCCATGCAGCCTTACCCACCTACATTCCCCTCCCAACCCTGTACCACCACGCTGCATTCTACATATGACAAAAAGAGTGGGAAAAAGGCACTTACAAATGCTCCCTGAGTTTCTAATTGCCAGTTCCCTGAACTTCCAAGCCATGAATAGCCCTTCCCCTATGCACCCCAGGACAACCCAGCTTGACTTTTTCCTATAAAGCCCTAAGCAGAGGGTGAGCAAGGTCCGTAATCACTAGGAGGAAAAAAAAAGAAGAATAAGAAGAGAAAAATTCATGAAAAAGAAAGATTGACACCTCAGGGGAACACAAATCCCCACGAAACATTTGTAAGCAAGGCTTAGATCCTTCCCCTGTCCCCTAACCTGGCTGCCCCCTATCCTCTAAACATTCCCAGGGGTCTTTCTATGCTTACTAGGTGTGAGAAGTCTTTGGAAAGGTGAGCACCTTCTAGCAGGAAAGGAAATCAGCGTGCTCTTTACCTCCAACTCCTCCTCAGTCCCTTCTTTTCCAGCCAGAATACACGCTTTCCAATCACTTTCCACCTCATGCTTATAAAGAGAAGTGTGGAACTGATCAGATTGCCCAGAAAGCCACAAAATAAAATGAATGAAGGAGAGAGGGGAAAAAAAAAAAACAACAACCAAAGAAACCATAAATGAGCACAGCACAGTCCCTACTGCTCTGGGGCCTCTGGGAGCCTAATAGATGTGGTACACCCAGTAAGAAATGTTGAACGACCCAAAGGCCGGACGGAAGAGGAACCGGGACCACTTGTCAACCTTAGGGCCATAGTTGAGGTTGAAGAGATTGAAGGAGAACTCTTCAGCAAAAGCGCATCCAGGGGTGCACTGTCCTCAGACTCTGAGCTATTGTCCTTGTCTTGGTCAATGTCCATGAGGTCATAATCATCCAGCCTCCACATAGTATGATCATAACACTCAGGCTGCTCCTCAAGGCCAATGCTGCTGCTCTCAAAATTGACATAATCGTGTAAGCTATGGATCTCCTCCAGCTCATGGTTTGCTTCTTGCACACAACCCTGGCCACGGCAAAGCACGGGCCGCCAACTGGGTTCACAGCCGTGGCTCCATTTGAGCTCAAGCTCCCATCAGAATCTTTGGAGTCACGGGTCTCAGCACGGCCATGGGCCTTGGCACGGTTGCGGATTTCGATAGGAATGACACTGTCACCATTCTTGAAAGCATTAAAGTGAACACTGAAGGCAAGGCAGGCCTGCTCTGAGGTGGAAAGGACATTGCTCAGACTTTCTGCAGTGGCCAGCGGGGCTTGGACTGCGAGAGAAGTGAGTGGGCTGAGGCTTTCTGAGGTGGTCAGCTGGGCCTGCTCGGAGATGGACGTCAAAGAACAGAAGATTTCCGGGCTTGCCAAGGGGTGCCTGAGCCAGGGTGGTGGAAAGAGAGCTGACACCCTCTTCCATGATAATCAGGCCATCCTTTGAGGAGATAATGGATGGGCTCATCAGTTTCCTGTGGCCTAGGTGGGCTGTGCACGGGGGCAGGTAGAGGGGAGGGGCTTTCCTCATCAGCACTTTCATTGTTACTGTCGATCTCTTGACAGAGCCATCTCCTCTCGGAGTCTCTGATGTGCAGGGGGCTGAGAAACAGGACCAAGAGGCTGTCAGCATGCAAAGGAAGGCCATGGCAGCAGCCAAGCCAATGTCTGCCTGGGGGCAGCTGCTCCCTTGGGAGTGCTGTGATGGAGGCCTGCTTGGGCAGGCAGGGCTGGGCTCTCTGCAAAGGAGGAGGGACATTGTTGGACATTAACATACCATCCACAGCAAGAGCCTCAGCCCTGCCTTGGGAGTCTGAAGTGGCAAAGAAGGTGGGGTAGGCAGGCCAGCCTCTCTGGCATCTGTCTTCCTTTCAGCCTCCCTCTGCCCAACTTCCCTTCATGCTTCATTGCCTGCCCTGGATGCATGCACAGTGGACCGAATTTGGTCCAAAGGTCTGCAGAAATTTAGCATTGCTGTGTACTTGCTTTGTGACCTTGGACAACGATCATGTGTCAAGGAGTGATGATAAAGAGTCCAACTTCCTTGTTACCTGTTCGTCTGTGTGTGTGTGTGTGTGTGTGTGTGTGTGCTGCGCATGCGTGTGCTGTGTGTCTGTGCGTGTGAGGATTAAAGGAACTAAGAAATGCGGAAGGATCAAAAGCGCTAACCCGGGGCTCAAGAGGTGCTCAGGGAAAGCTGATTGTCAGTCAAAATGTCAAACCTGCACGTTCCCCACAACCACTTCCTGGTCCTGGCAGTGGGCAATGACTCTTCGTGTCCTCCTGCATCGCCTAGGGTGGTGCTGAGGCCCCGGGTATAGAAAAGATAGTTGATGTAGACATACTCCAGCAGGGACAGGAACATGAAGAACAAGCAGAAGAGGATATAGATGTCGATGGCCTTGATGTAGGAAATGTAGGGGAGCTTATGCCACAAATGCCAGTCGATGGTGGTCAGGATGAGCATCGAAGTGGGATCTACAAACAGAAGGGCACCAGCTCAGTCTCCTCCGGTGGCTGAGCTTTCTGGCAAGCCACTGGGCCCCTGGCCATCTCTGGAGTGAGGAGGGACCTCAACAAAAGCCTTCACCTCTCTGGGCTGGGGATTGCCTTTGCTGAAGTGCTTGCCTTGTTCCTCCTCCCACATTTTGAAGCCCAGCCCCTCCCTCAGCAGTCCACAACATCCCATCGGTCTTATGGTCAAGTGCCAAGACCCCAGCCATGGCTGCTTCTCAGCAATTAACACCTGTGGTTCCCCATTGCCCTGTGCTGGCCCCTTCCCCTTTTGTCTTCCTTTAGTGCCCGAGAAAAGTTTGTGAGCCATAAACTATTACACAAGTGCAAAGATTTATTCCCAAATGATCTCCTGAAGGAGGCTGAGGAGTCGACCCCAAAGACGGTGACAGAGAAAGCAGAACTGCATCTGGGGCCAATTTGAGGCTCCTACAGGGCAGCTGCTCTTGAAGCCCTGCTGCCTGGTAAGGTGTCCTGGTGCCTTGATTAAATCAATGTTTATTGTGTTGTATTTCTGATCTAAATGTGTGACTTGTCCATTTACTTATGGACTCGACGAACTATGAATTATGGTATTTTGAGCACAACATACCAGGATTGCAAGTCTAGTGCGTTTTTCACACCCATCTCCAATGTCAGTCTCTCCACTGGGGCTTGGCTGAGCCCCTACACACGTGCCTGCCAGAAAAGCCCTTTCTTCCTTGCATACACAGTCACACGTTGAGCCAGGTAACACTCTCTTATGCTCATCTTTTTTACTCCAAGAAAGACAACCCACACTCCTCCCTGGGACAGAGACAGGACCTACCACTTGGCACCCTGGCTACAGAGGAACCATAGTTCATCCAAAACGATATCCAGGAGAGAATAGTGGTGAGGACCGTAGGCCAGTAGACCTGTTCAAGATAGCTGTTGACTTCCCTCTGGACCTGGAACTTGAGTATCAGGCGCAAATAAGACCCTGGCAAGGAGACACACTGATGTCAGAGTGGCAGGGCCCAGGCACTTTGCAGGGTGGAGAGGCACACAATGGAGGGGGTGGTGAGTGATGGGCAGTTCTGTCTCTAATTTTCCATCCACAGACATCCTTCCTGAGAAGGCCAGTGAGAATGGCACATCTCAGCAGGCCCACGTAGCAGAGCAAGTTTACTCTCTCCCATTCCTTTCTCACTTGCTCTGTGGTAGCTGAAGTCTGGGAATGGGAAAGGCAAGAGATGGCTCCAAACTGTAAACAGATGGAGGCTGAGAGGCCAGCCCTGAGAGGAGCATGAATACTTTATACTTGCAGAACCTGTTCAACTGGGCCCAGTGCTTCCACAGCCCTTCCTCACTTGCACAGGACGAGCTGTTGGGGCTTTATCAAGCGGGCCTGTCAGGCATGCAGAACCAGTGGGTAATGGGAAGGGAGTCAGTAGAGAGTTTAGTGGTCTCAGGCAGGTGCCACTGGGAGTTTATAGGAGTGCAAAGAGGACAACAGACAGAAGACAAGGAATGAGTGGGACCCACCTGTGTAGAAATACACCTCCTTGCTAGTAATCATCCTCCCCAGGAAAGAGAACTGAGGGATTTGCAGCTTCTCAGCCATGTGGATGGCACTCCCATTGTCTTTCCAGAATAGCATGATGTCTTCAACTGTGTATCCATCTGCGAAGGGGAGAGAAACAGAGAGTCTCAGAAAATGGGCACAGGCAGATTTCACACTAGAGCAGTCTGAAAACCAAAGGATGGATGGAACTTGCCATTTTGGGGGCTCCTTTATGCTTTGCTGATCCTGAGCACTGGGGAAAGAGAAGCCTCACTTTGGAATTTCTTAGCCAGAAATGAAAGCACAGCAAAGACACACTACAAGCTGCCACCCACCAGCTTGTGCACAATTTCCCAACAGTGGATGCCACTTCCCAAGGGGACAGCTCACACCCTAAAGGCCATCTGCTCCCACATGCCATATATACACCCCCATCAGTCAGTCAATCAATCACCTATCATGGGTACATACCACCTGTCTTCCTTTATCTACATCACCGATGTGTGTAGGAGAGAGTGGGGAGGAGGAGGGGGTATAGAGGTGAGCTGTCCCTCTCACTGTCAGTTCCACCATTGGTTTCCCAATTGCCACAGCCCCAGGTGGGAAGAGGGGCCATAGGAGGCAAACGTATAGCTTTCCACCTCCAGCTTGCAGGCCTGCTTGTCCAGAGGGAATTTGTGCAGATCCAGGGAACAACCTGCTGTGGTGGTGAGTCTGTAAAGAAAACAGAAAGGAAGGGCAACATGAGTCCAGCCCATGCAAGCAACCACTGCTGAGAGAACTGCAGCACTATGGAGGGAAGTGTGACCCAAGGACTGACCTACTTGTTGGCACGAGGTGGGGCACTTGTTTCTGATAGAGACACGAGATACCTGGAGGACTTAAACAAGGAGCAGATGTGTGACATGTCAGAGAACCGCAGGGGGCCAGATTAGAAAGGTCATCTACTCCATTGACCTTGTCCTTCAAATCTGTATCTTCAGTGTCCAGCACGTGGTGCAGACAGAGTTGGCACACTATGCACAGAAGTCTCAGAGCTGAGATGTAGGATTTCTATTTAGAAACATACCTACCATTTTGACTAGCATCATGGTTGTGTGGGAGTGTACATTTGTTAAATTTTTCTTCATTCTTGACACCTAAGATATGGGCAGTTTATTGCATGCACATTACACCTCAACAAAACACCATTAACCTAAAAATCTTCTTTAAAAAGAAAAAGGAAGAAAAAGTGTCTCTAACTATCTGCCATTGTTTTGGCTTTCTAGGAGAGGAGCATGTTTGCTCTGGGAGTGAAAGGCAAGTCAAAGAGAGGTGAAATGCTCCTCTATGAAAAGGCAACACCTGGGACTTCCTGGTACAGTCACTTTCCTACTAAAGGATTGCTGTTCCCTTGTTGGTGAAATATACTGGAACACTATGTGGCTGCCATCTTGGTGAGTGACGCTTTGCAAAGGCCGTTACTAGTTTCTCTTTTGTTTGGTCTTTAAGACTGTAAGTGTTGATACAGCACCAGAGTCTTCATGGCAAGATATCCAGTGAAGGCAGTCATCTCAGCTTGGGGCAGGGGTGCAAAGGGAAGTTTTGAGAAACTGGAACATGAGGCAGAAATGTGCTGGTGATGAGCCTGGGATATGAAGACCTGTCCAGGAAAGTTCCTCAGCCCTCAGGGGGACACAGGGATGGGTGTGCCCAGAAAGGGCCCCCAGTGTTGTGAACTCGGTGAGCTGGGATGAAGTCCCTCCCAGGCCAGCCAAATTGTAAATATGGGCCTAGAGCTGAGACAAAGCTGAGCTCAAGTCCAGACATGGCCACCTCGTAGCTTGTGTGACGCTGAGTGAGACAGTTAATGCCTGAGAGTCCTGCATCTCTCCTCGGTGAAATAGTTCTAGTCCTAACCTGGCAGTAACGGGAGAAGGGAGGTAGCCTGTGCTGGTCTGCTTTGGCTGCTGTAACAAAGCACCACAGACTGGATGTCCTGAACCACAGACGTTTATTGCCTCCCAGCATTTCAAGTCAGTGACAGCAAAGCATTAACTCATGGGTGTGGAGACCTTGTAAGTAGGGGACCTCTGTGACTGGTAGGCTGCACACCCATGACACCGACGTTGGTTCTAATCTTGGGCCTGCTCCTTTTTATTTTATTTTGGAGAGAGTGTCTTACTCTCTTGCCTGGGCTACAGTGCTGTGGCATCAGGCTAGCTCACAGCAATCTCAAACTCCTGGGCTCAAGCGATCCTCCTGCCATACCACCATACCCAGCTAAGTTTTTCTATTTTCAGTTGTTTGGCTAATTTCTTTCCATTTATAGTACAGATGGGGTCTCGCTCTTGCTCAGGCTGCTCTCAAACTCCTAAGCTCAAGCAATCCTCCTGCCTTAGCCTCCCAGAGTGCTAGGATTACAAGCATGAGCCACCTTGCCTTGCCTGGGCCTGCTATTGAAACCAATCAGGTGTGTGCTACAGTATCATCTTGAGAAATAGCTACAGAAACATCCAAGTGCTGGACTTGAAGATTGAGAGCTTCCTGAAGTCCCATGCCTTCCACTTCCTAGCTCTTGGGCTCTTTTGGACTTTTAGAACAAGTTTGCTTACCCTCAGCACTCCCTCCTCATTCCCCACTCAAGATCCCCTCACCAAGCATATGGCAGCTTTTGACATGGGTGTCCTGAAAGGATGAGAGTCAAGGGGGACCATCCATCTCCTGGGGCTCACACCCACAGCTCTGCTTGTGCCCCTGCCCTGGGGCTAGAACACTCTTGCTCATCCTGCAGCCTGGGGAATTCCAGCATTCCCTAGCAACAAGATCCTTCTGGAGCTGTTGATAGGGAAACCCCAGGATTTCCATATCTACCAAGAGCACATCAAGCATCTCTGCTCCCACAGCTGCATATATCTGGTGTCAGCAGAAGAGGGGCAAGGGAGCTGATCAGCTACTGCCAAGGGGGGGCAGAGCTGGGCTTTCTGAATCTCATCACTTGCACAGACAAACAGGGTAAAATAGGTCATCATGGGCAGGGCCACTGCTCTAGGCTGATAGTCCTTCCTCACCCAGAAGTCTCCAAGAGATGGCTGGTCAATTTGGAGTTGTGCAGTCCACTGGGCACCCACAGCTCCTGATGCCCCCGGCACAGGAATCACCAGACCACACTGTATCTCTGTATCTGTGTGTCCTCCCATCCCCTTCGTGATGGGTTGCTGTGTCCCCGGTGCCTGGCACAGGGCAGAGATTCTGAATCTTCTCCTTGATTTTCTGGGGGAAGCCTGTGGGTCCCTTCTCAGAATAATGTTTTTGAATGAAATAAAATAGGCAGGAATACAAAAGAAAGAAATTTTATTGAAATACACTCATCAGAATATTTCTAAACCTGTAATTGTGATAACATAAAATATATGTGCATCTTCATTAATGTGTTAAATAATAAAATCAAGTGGCAGGTCTAGTAACTACTGTAATTTGGAAGTAGCGACTAGTGTAAAGGATATTTGGAGAGAGCTGCTTCCACCGATACTGTGACATGAAAATAGCAGGAATTCCTCTTGGTGACAAAGTGACAAGTACTGCTAATCTTCTTGTGGTTGGTTGCCTTCATTCATTACCCATAATGCTAAATTTCAGTTAGCGGTTAGTGAACACTAAAATGTATTCTTCTACCATCGAATTCCACAGACTTCCTGAATTTCTGGAGGTTGTGAACTCTAGGTGTGGACATTGCACAGTGCATGAGTGAATGAATTCATGCCTGGAGGCCTCAGGTGAGTGAGTGTCTCAGCCAAAGGGAGGGAGGCTTTGTTACTCGCTGTCAGTCACCCTGCTCCTGGTGACCTCTTCCTTCAAGAGTGAAGAAATTTGAGCAAGTGGTGTTGGGACAACTGGATATCCTTAAGCAAAAAAATCAAGTTGGACCTCACTTTACACGATATACAAAAAATAAACACAAAATTCACCAGAGTCCTAAACAGAAGTGCTAAAATTATAAAATGCTGTCCTAGATACAACAGCAAAAATACAAGCAACAAAAGAACAAATAGACAAATGGGACTAAATTTTAAATGCCTGCACATCAAAGGAACAATCAACAGTGTGTTAGCCATTTTTATATCTTCTTTTGAAAAATTTCTATTCATGTCCTTTGCCCACTTTTGATAGGATTGCTCGAATTTTTCTTACTGATTTTCCTGAGTTCTAAAGGGGAAATGCAAATCAAAACCACAACGAGATATCACTTAACTCTAGTGAGAATGGCATTTACCAAAAAGTCCCAAAACAATACATGTTGGCGTGGATGCTGAGAGATATGATCACTCGTACACTGCTGGTGGGACTATAAACTAGTGTAACCCCTGTGGAAAACAATATGGAGATACCTTAAACAGATTCAAGTAGACTTACCATTCGATCCAGCAATCCCATTATTGGGCATCTACCCAGAAGAACAGAAGTCATTCTATAAAAAGGACACCTGCACCCAAATGTTTACAGCAGCACAATTCACAATTGCAAATATGTGGAAACAACCCAAATGCCCATCAATTCATGAATGGGTTAGTAACGTGGTAAATGTATACCATGGAATATTACTCAGCTATAAGATATAATGACGGTATGGCATCTCTTTGGTTCTCCTGGAGAGAGTTGGAACCCATTCTATTAAGTGAAGTATCCCAAGAATGGAAAAATAAGCACAACATGTACTCACTAGCAAACTGGTTACCCTGATCATCACCTAAGTGCACCAGTTGGGTATCGGACAGAGGTGGGGGCTAGGGGAAGTGATGGGTGTATACCTACTTGATGAGTGCAATGCACACTGCCTGGGGAATGGATACGCTTGAAGTTCTGACTGGGGGGGATGGGGGTGGGGGAGGGGATGAGTGCATACCTACATGATGAGTGCGATGTGCACTGTCTAGGGAATGGACACACTTGTAGCTCAGACTTAGGGGGGTGAGGGGCATGGACAATATATATAACCTGAATTTGAGGTTATATATATTGATATAACCCATAATGAGCTGAAATAAAAAAAAAAAAAAAACAGTGTGAAAGGCAGCCCATGGAATGGGAGACAATTTTTGCAATTCATGTATCTGATGAAGGGTTACTATCTAGAATTTATAAAGAACATACACAACTGAAAAACAACAGCAAAAACAAACAAGATTAAAAAATGGGCAAATGACTGGAATAGATGTTTTTCCGAATCAGATATACAAATGAAAAAAAAAAAAAAAAAAAAAGGAAACAAAACACAAAGGAAAAGATGCTCAACATCACCAATTAATAGGGAAATGCAAACCAAAACTGCTATGAGTGCCACCTCATACACATTAGGATGAGTGCTATCGCAAAAACAGAAAGTAACAAGTGTTGACGAGGATGTGGAGACACTGGAATCCTTGCACAGTGTTGGTGCCAATGTAAAACACTGCAGCCACTGTGGAAAATAGTATGAAGGTTCCTCAAAGAATTAAAAATAGAATGACCATATGATCCATGAACCCACTGGTGTGTTCACATTCAAAAGACTTGAAAGCAGATTGAAGAGCTATTTGTACGCCATGTTCACAGCCTCCTTCCTAAGAGGTAAAAGGTGGAAATAACACAAGTGTCCATCCACAGATGAACTAATAAGCAAAACGTGATCCATGCATAGAATAGAATATGACTCAATCTTTAAAAGGAGGGAATTTTTTTTTTTTTTTTGACAGAGTCTCAGTCTGTTGCCCCGGCTAGAGTGTCTTGGCATCAGCCTAGCTTGCAAGCATCCTCAAACTCCTGGGCTCAAGTGATCCTCCTGCCTCAGCCTCCCAAGTAGTTGCGACTACAGACATGTGCCACCATGCCCAGCTAATTTTTTGTATATATTTTTAGTTGTACAGCTAATTTCTGTTTTTTTTTTTTGTTTGTTTGTTTGTTTTTTGTAGAGATGGGGTCTCGCTCTTGCTCAGGCTGGTCTAGAACTCCTGAGATCAAATGATCCACCCACCTTGGCCTTCCAGAGTGCTAGGATTACAGGTGTGAGCCCCCAAGCCCATTCTAAAATGAGGACTTCTGACATAGGCTACAGGATGGGTGAACCTGGAGGACGTCATGCTCAGTGAAATGAGCTAGTCACAAAAGGACAAATACTGCATGATTCCATTGATATGAGGCCCCTTGTGTAGTCAAATCCATAGAGCTAGAAGAAGAGTGGGCGCCAGGGGCTGGAGGAGGGGCACAGGGGTTGGCGCTTCAGGGGACAGTGTTTCAGTTGGGAAGGTGAACAAGGTCTGTGGATGGACAGTGGGGATGGCTGCATGACACCAGGAATGTGCTTAATGTACCACGGAACTGTGCACTTAAATATAATTAGCATGGTATATTTTATGAGATGTGTATTTTGCCACAATTAAAAGTATAAAGAGGTGAGGAAAGGGGCAGCAGCCTCTTGGCTTGGAAAAGCTGTCCATGAATCCTGGTAGTGGCCTGGCAGGGAACAGCCTCCCTTTGTGGTCCTGAAACCCAAGGATGAGCAAGCTGGCATTGGGGACAGACGACCATAGTTCCCGCACTGCCTGTGGGCTATGGCAGAAGGACTGTGGGGCCCGGGGATCCGGCAACGTCTCTTAAGCTCCAGGCATCAGTTGCAAACTATTAGTGAGGGAAAGGGGCCCCTGGTGGCCTGGGGGAGGTGGGGGCAGCCAGAAGAGGCAAGCAGGCTGCTAAAATTGGGGAGGCGGCAGAGGCAGATACAAACCTTGCCACTAAGCTGGTGTCACCCTCAGAAAGAGGCTTCCTCTTCCCAGGACTGTTGCCTCTTGTGTCTTCCCAGGCTTCCTTGCCAGAAAAATTGCTTCCTACCTCGGCCACTGCCAGCTTAAATCATGACTCAAATTATGCATTTCTAGGAACATTAGTGAGCTCTGGTGACTTTGACCCTTGTCCAGAATCAACGTCATATTCTGCAGAGTTGTCCAATGTGAATATTTTGCCATGTTCCCACAGCCAGACCTCTGGAGACTTCGCAGATAGCTCTGAGGTTGCTGGTCTCACTCCTAAGTTAATGGCTGCTGAGGGTGACACTTGAGGTGGGAGAGCTCTCCCTGTTCTCTGGGGCCTGCTCAGGCTCATTTTGATTGAGTTCCTCATCCAGCTGGTGACAAGCATCGGCCTCTCCTCTCCTTGCATTTAATTGAAGGAGTGGTCACTTTTGGAGGAGCTTTTCTCTTCAAAGTCCCTCGAAGGTGTCCTTTTGTCTTCCTGGTTACTTTGGGCACTTGCAAGGACAACAGGGAGATCACACTAGGGCACTGGTTTGGGGGAAGAGGGTGGAGGTTGGGTGGGAGCATGGGAAGGGGGGCAGGCTGAGGGGGTGTGTGTTGGGCAAGGGCAGGGGGAGTCTGGGGGGCAGGACTCAAGGGTAAGGCAGGGAGGAGCTTGGGTGGGTCATGCACCTTCAAGCTGCATCTGGACCTGGGTTGATGAGGGGCTTTCTTCTTGTTCCCCACTTTGATGTTTGCGGGTGGTTGTTCAATGATTGTGCCAGAGACTTGTGATTTCCTGGTCGTCATCACCATGATCATGCTTCCCAGCAATCTACCCAGACCGCCAGATTTCCCTATACACATCCTTCCCAGGATAGGGCCAGGCCATGCTCCCTGAGATTTGTTTGGCCACTGAGACACTGCCAGCCAATGGGAACCCTGGGGGACATTAGACATCAGAATGCACCATCCTGACACCTGCATGCGGATGGGGGGATGCTGGAAGGCCTATATACTCTGGTTGGAGAAAGGGAAGATTCTAATAGCACCCATAAAGATCCTTGCTAACGAATCTGCCAGCCTCCTCATCTCCCTTGTTAAATTCTGGTGGGTCACATGGCAGGGAGAAGTTGTTTCTCACAAGCTCTTTTTCATGGCCACCCCATTCAGTGGTTCACTCTAGTCTCTCCCACACTTCTGCATTACGTAGTGTTCATATTTCCAACCTAAAATCCTGCCAAGGTAACGTGGTTATATTTTCTCTGGAAATGTGAACCATTCCACTTCTGTTTACAGATTGTTTTCAACACCTTAAAGACCATCCCCTTTTTGGCTAATACCAAGGAACTTTTCCATACACATCCTTTTCTCAGGGTACACATAAGGTTTCTTTGATTTTCTGTTTTCCAATCTGAAATCACTGCTTTTGCACTGTCAATACTTCAGTGAATAAATTTGTTCCACTCGGTATTGTAGTTTTGTTTCAAATGTGGGATCATGTTCATCTCATTAGGTCCAGTGCACAGGCTTATACAGTGAAGGGAGCAAAGAGGCAGATATTGTGGTGCTGGAAGATGTGCCGTGTGTCTGCATGTAGGAAACTACAACCAGAGACTGATCAGGTCATGGTAGGGGGTTGGGGGTCATCTTCAACACTGTACTTGAGGTTCTTTCTAGTGTGACAATGGAAAGGAAGACCTCCACATTGAAAGAAAAAAGTAAAACTGTCTTTATTCACAGACAACATGCAGAAAATTCTACCAATCTAAATAAGTGCTTGTAGAACTAATAATTGGGTTTAGCAAGGTTGCAAAATGCAAAAATCAAAATAAAAATCAATTGAATTTTTATAATCATAGCAATGAATACTTGGAAACTGAAACAAACAACAAGGTAATTTAAATTATCTTTGGAAAATATGAAATGCTTAGGCATAAATTGAACAAAATTTGTATAATAGAAGATCTGTGTACTGAAAACTACAAAATTTGAAGGGATAAATTAATAAAGACCGAAATATATGGAGATAGATATCTTGTTCAAGGGTTTGAAGACTCAATTTTGTTAACGTGTCAGTTCTTCCCAAATTCATTTATGGGTTTCATGCCAACCCACCGAAAATCCAGAAGACTTTTAAAATAGAAATTGGCAGCCACATAGCTAAAAGAATCCTGCAAAACAGAGCAGAAAAATGGAGGTGTCACAATCCATATTTGTAAGATTTCTTACAAAGTGAGAATAATCAGGACACTGTGGTATTGGCATAATGATAAGAAGAAATCAATGGAAGAGAATAAAGAGTGCAGAAACAGACCCACACATATACACACATACATACAACTCATTATCAATAAAGATACAAAGAAAGATTAGAGGAAAAAGGAGAAATGGTATTTTTAACAATTTGATCTGGAATAATCACATGTCTACATGGACAAACATACATTTCAATCCATACCTCAAACCATATAAAAAAGTAACTATAAATGAGTCATAGACTTAAATGTATAACTAAATGTATAAATGTTCAAGGAGAAACAAAGAAGAAACTATGTGTTCCCTTTGCTTAGTCAACAATTCCTTAGGTACAGCAAAAAAAGCTTGAACAACTCATTTTAAAAGTTCACAAATTGAAGTTTTGTAATGAAGATCTCACTGTCAAAGACATTGTAAAGAGAGAGAAAATACAAGCTATACACTGGGATGAAATATTCAGAAACCACATTTCTGATAAAGGTCTTGTGTTCCAAACATATAAAGAACTCTAATACCTCAATAAGAAGGAATCAAACAACCTAACGAACAATGGGCAGAAGATTTGAACATTTCTTGAAAATGACATGCACATGGCAAATATCCTCCTACATAGAAGCTCAACATTAGTAGTCATAAAGGAAATGCAAATCAAAATCACAATGAGATAGTACTATCCACCTGTGAGAATTGCTAATATTGAAAACACTGGCCATGTTGGTGAGGTTTTTAGAGCACTGGAACTCTCACATGTACATGGTGAGAATATAAAAGGTTACAAGCATTTTCCAAAAAAGTTTAGCAGCTTCTTCAACTGTTAAAAGGCACCTATCATGTGATGCAGGCATACCACTTCTAGATAATGCTACAAAAATTTTCAAAATGCAAAAGCTTCTATTATGACAGAAGGCAGATCTGTTGATGGCTGGGGATGGAGGTCAGGGACGAGTACAGAGCAGGAATTATGAAGGGTAAGAGAAAACTTCTGGGTGTGATGGATCTGTTCACTCTCTGTATTATGGAGATGGTTTCCTGGGTGTATACATATGTCAAAGCTTATCAGATTAATACATTATGCAGATTGTTATATGGCACATGTACTTCAATAAAACTGTTTTTAAAAACTGTGTTTTCTTCATGAAAAACAAACAAACAAACAAACTTTTCAAAAGAATAAAAGTAGGCCAGGCGTGGTGGCTCATGCCTGTAATCCTAGCACTTGGGAGGCCGAGGCTGGCCAATCCTTTGAGCTCAGGAGTTTGAGACCAGCCTGAGCAAGAGTGAGACCCCATCTCTATTAAAAATAGAAAGAAATTATATGGACAACTAAAAATATATAGAAAAAATTAAGTGGGCATGGTGGTGCGTGCCTGTAGTCCCAGCTGCTAGGGAGGCTGAGGCAGAAGGATTGCTTGAGCCCAGGAGTTTGAGGTTGCTGTGAGCTAGGAGGGTGCCAAAGCACTCACTCTAGCCCAGGCAACAGAGCAAGACTCTGTTTCAAAAATAATTAATTAATTAATTAATTAAAAGTAAAAGACTTGGAAAGGGAGAGTATTTAGTCAATGAAATTATTTAGGAGTGATGGAGTAAGGTGTTAGTAAAAATCAAAAGTTTAAACTTGGGTTTATTACTGCTTAAAAATTCTTTTTAAGGACTGAACTTCTGCCTGCAGGAAGATGGAGGAGATGCATTTTCCCCTGTTCCTCCTGCTAAGTACAAACAAACAGCCTAGACATTGTACATAAAACAAGCATAAGAAGTCTCTGAGTAGTAGTAAGAAGAAAGCAAACTGTCTAGTGATCTTCGGACACAAGTAACGACGTGGCAGTGAGTTCCCTGGGTTTTCTCTTTGTGTCTTACTTGCCAAACTTGGACACAATGAAGCAGCAATTTGGAAATGCGAATAGGCACAGACAAAAATGCCCCAATGAAAGCTTGCTGTATCTAGCCAAAGGACCAGAAAAGGGACAATCTGGTAAGGCAGAAAACTTTTTGACAATAGCTACTGTCCTCTGGACAAACAACAGAAGCAGCTGTGGCTCCATCCCAGCCAGCCAACAAAGACCAAGAGGCTCCACGTGGAAGCAGAAATGAGGCAGAAATGAGGCAGTCCTGCCCCTTGCAGCCAAGGAGATATTCAGGGGAGGCCTAGCAGGGAGTAGGAACTCCCACTAATGACCAGCTGTAACAAAGAGAATCCTTTTGGGTGTCAATGGAGGCCAAGTGAGGAACCTGGTCTTTCACTCCCATTTGTTAGTGATGAAGAAGTGGGCCCTTCCCCTGCTAAAGCAATGTCAGAGGAAGGTAGTTAAAACAGAAGATTTGAATAAGATCCAACGTCACGCTACAATACTAATGTCTAGGATACTACATATATACATACATATATATATATATATATATATATATAACTCTTTATGCCAAGAACCAGGAATATCTCAACTTGAATAAGAATAGTCAACAACAAGGGCACAGATATTAGAATTATCTGAATGTATTAGAAAGAAATCATCACAAGAATGCTTCAGGCTTGGCATGGTGGCTGACACCTCTAATCATAGCACTCTGGGAGGCTGACATGGGGGATTGCTTGAGGTCAGGAGTTTGAGACCAGCCTGAGCAAGAACAAGACCCCTTCTCTATGAAAAATAGAAAAATTAGCTAGGCACCATGCAAACACCTGTAGTCCCAGCTACTTAGTAGACTGAGGCAGGAGGATTGCTTGAGCCCAGAAGTTTAGGCTGCAGTGAGCTACAATGATGTGACTTCACTATAGCTGGGGTGACAGAGTGAGACTCTGTCTCAAAAAAAAAAAAAAGTATGCTTCAATGAGGAATTATAAGCACATTCAAAGCAGATGAAAACAGAAGTCTCAGCAAAGACATGTGATATAAGAAAAGAACCAAATGGAAAGTTTAGAAGTGAAAAATATCTACAATAACTGAAATTAAAACCTTAATTGATGTGTCCAACAGCAGAATGGACAGAATAGAGGAGAGAATCAGGGAATGAAGATAGAGCAACGGCAAAGTTCCAATCTGAAAAGTAGAGAAAAAAGATAGATAGAAAAAAATAAGTAAAGCCTGAGGGACAATAGGGCTATAATAAAAAATCTGATATCTCTGTTATCATAATCTCAGAAAAAGAGACTGGATTGAAAACGTATAGAAATAAATTCCTAAAATCCTCCGAAATTGGGCAAAAGTCATAAACTTATATAGCACACATATTGAAGAAACCGAATGAATCCCAAACAGGATAAACCCAAAGAAATCCATACCAAGATGTGTCACGATAGTCAGGATGACAGAAAACTAAAGACAAATATAAATTTTTAAAATCAGTGAAAGAGAAATGTCACCTTACCTAAAGAGAATAAGAATTCAAACGACAGGGGAATTCCTATCAGAAAAGATGTAGGCCAGAAAAGTGGCACAATAGCTTTCAAGTGCAGAAAATTGTCTATCTACACCAACTAAAAAACGAAGAAAGAGTGGATTTAAAAGAAATGACCCAGCTATATGGTGCCTGTATGAAACTCACTTCAAATACACTGATAAAAATAGATTGAAAGTAGAGATGAATGTTCATGACTCCTTTATTTTTATTCTTCAGGGATTAGGGGGTTGGGGGGATAAACTCACAACTAATGGATGTGGTGAGCATTGTAGGGGGGAAAAGGCACACTTCAAATCATGGTTTGGGTGTGGCAAGGTCATAACATGTAACCTACATGTTTTCAGCCCCATAATATCCTGAAATAAATAAATAAATTATTGGAAACAACAAAATGTCCTTCAATAATTGAATGGTTAAACGTCCTGTGGCTCATACTGCTCTACAATAAATGCGAGCAAACTATTTAATCATGAAACAGCTTATATGGAACTCAAGGACGTTATGCTGAGTGAAACAATCCAATATCAAAATCCAGTTTCATTCTGCAGTATTATATATCATATGTATTAATAGGATTCTTAAAATAACAATATAAATATGAGAACAGATAATTGGTTTCCAAGGGTTAGGAATTAAGGAGGGAGAAAGGTGAGTGTGATTATAAAGGAGTAATGCTAAGGAAGTCTTTGTAGGTGGAATAGTGCTGTATGGTGTCTTGATCTGTATCTTGACTGTGCACAAATCTATACTTCTGATAAATTGACACATTTTATCAATGTCGATTTCCAGGTTTTAAAGTGGTATTATAGTAAACCCTGATAAAACCGGATGAAGGGGCCTTAGGATTTTCCTACTATGTTTGTACTTTCCTTAATTCTATAATTATTTTAACATAAAACGTTTTTAAAAATTGAATACAGGCTTCAATTTTGGTAACATATTTAAATAGATACTCTGAATAAACTGCATTATGAAAAAGACTAAAGTGCTGATAAATCAATCAAATCTTGTTAAATGCATCACTCTTTGGCATTAAAGTGTGGAATTCATGGGAGCCATGGATGAAATGATAGAGGGAATCCTGGGATGTGAGAGAGTATCAAATTCATCTTTCATCCCTGGGATTTCTGGAAAATCTTGCAAGCATTTAGCTTCCATTGTATGTGTACATGAAGTACAGAATACAAGAAATGAAGCCTCGAGCCTTCCCAAGGTGGGGAGTCTTGTGGGAGAGCAATAGGAGGTCTAATAGAAGATCACCTGCTTGGGAACTTGCTACAGTATCAGATAGATGGGACAGCCAAGGAATTTGCTTGTCATGGCTTTTGTATTGTGTAGAGGAAAAAAATAACACCCTGAAAAATTATGAGTTTTATCAATTATTTATTTTATAAGACACTGGTTTTCAGAGTAAATCAAAACTCTACAACTCCAAGATAAAAGGACAGATATGCCAATTAGAAAATGGGCAGAAGATCGGAAGAGATGTTTCTCCAAAGAAGATACATGAATTACCAATAAGTACAATAGAAGCAGCTCAATATTGTTAGTTATTAGGGAAATACAAATAAAAATCACAGTGAGATATCAATTCACTCCGTTAGGATGGCTAGAATCTAAAAGAGAGCTAACAACAAGAGTCAGTGGGGATGTAGAGAAACTGGAACCATCATATGTTGCTGGTGGGATTGTAAAATGGTGCAGCCATTTTGGAAAAGAGTTTCACAGTTGTTCAGAAAGGTAAACACTAGGTCACCCAGCAATTCCACTCCTACACCCAAAAGAAATGAACACATATGTCCATCCAAAAACCTGTACAGAAACGTTTATGGCAGCACCACTCACAATATCTAAAAGGTAGAAACAACCTAAATGTCCCTCAAAGGAGAGAAGACCATCCCAAAGTGGTACATGCATACAGTGGAATATTATTTGACTCTAAAGAGAATGAAGTTATAATACATGCTACAACATGGATGAAGCTTGAAAACATCATGCTAAGTAAAGAAGCCATTCTCAAAAGACAACATATTGTGTGGTTCTATTTATACAAAAGGCTCAGTATAGGAAAACTTATGGAGATAGAAAGTAGATTTGGAAGAGAGGAAGATGGCGGAGTGGTGGTGACTGCCTGGATTTGCACTCCCGGTGAGGAAAACATGGATCTGGACCTATCACAATCCTAGAGAAACACTCCCACACAAGAACAGTGGTGTGAATCCATGGAAAATCAACGTGGGACAAACAGAGCGAGTGATGTCTGAGGTGAACGAAAAATAAGATCGCGAAATTCTGCAGAACACGGGACAGACAATAGACAGCGAAGTGCAGGTCGGCTACACCCACCCCCAGGTGGGGCGGGGGCAGCCTCCTAGGAAAGCGGCTTGCTCTCCTCACTGACCTCCCCCCCCAATTATTTAGAGACCTGCCTCAAGCCAGTGCTAATCACCGAGGGATACATGGGGCATTGCAGACAGGAGGCTTTTTCGGGAAAACAGCTTAGAACCTGGGGGGGTCTCAGCTGAGACTTCACTTAGAGAGGAGGGACAGACCTGTGTCAGGGCAGAAAACCGCAAAGGATCCCCGAACAACGAATTACATTGTACCTCCTTGCTGCCTTTTTGGGCGGGTCTCCAGCCGGTGGCCCCCGGTGGGCATCTTTGCTCACCAACCCCCCTGCAGCAGCGATGTCTGCCTGCCAAAATGCCAATCCCCTCCAGTCCCGGAGCTCTGTGGGCGTGCAGGTGCCATTTTGAAAATGAAAGCGAAACTGCTCGGGAGCCATAAGGTGCCGAGCGGCTCTCTCTGCCTGGCACCCTCCACTAGTCTCTCAACCCACACCAATAGCGTGGGATATACATAAGCACGGGGCAAGAGACAACAATGGGTAAACAGCTTGGACCCTGGGGGAATCTCTGCCAAGGCGGCGCTTGGCGTGAAGGGGCGGAGCTGCGCTAAGGCATAAAAAAAATAAAAATAAAAAACTAAAATAAAATAGGGTTCCCAAACTATATATTTTATTTTTGGTGTATTTCTTCTGGTTTTTTTTGCAGCGGCTGATGAGCTGGACAGCCGCAGTGGGCACCTTTGCTCTCCAGGCCTCTGGCTGCCGTGTCTATTGAATGCGGAATCTAGATCCCCACCAGCCCCGGAGCTCTGCAGGCACGCAGGCACCATCTTGAAATCAAAAGCGAAACCGCACGGGACCCAAAAGGTGCCGAGCGGGCATGAAGGGGCGTAGCTGCGCTAAGGCGTAAAAACCAAAACAAAAACAAAAACATAGAGTCACCAAACTGTATACTTCATTTTGTGTATCTTTTCGTTTTGCGGTGTGTTGTGGTGTTGTGTAGTTTTGTTTTTGATCTTTTTTGTTTGTGTTATTGGTGGATTTGGTTTGGTTTTTTTGTGGGTTTTTTTTAAAATATATATATTTTTTTCTTCTTTTTTTCTTTTTTCTTTCTTTTTCTTCTCTTTTCTTTTCTTTTCTTTTCTTTCTTTCTTCTCTCTTTTTGCCTTCTAGCTGGGGAGCCACGGTGAGCTTTGGAACTGGCCAGGCCCCTGGCTCTGGTACATGCTGGAACCTGAGGAGTCACCCCCCATGCCAGCGATCTGCAGGCACGCAATCGCCATCTTGGGGCCCAAAGCCAAGTCACTGTGGAGCAATAGGGTGCCAAGAGGCTCCCTGCACGGTCCCCTCCCCTGGTCCATGGACCTTATATAGGGACCCCACCCAGGTGTAAACACTGACTACTTCTCCAGAGGTGACAGTGTGGAGCCTGATCCCTGGGGACATTGGGCCAAGGCAGACTTTTGCCCATGGGAGCTGCAGCAACTGGGGTGCTGAGTGAGTGAGGGCACTGTCCACTCCGCATAGATAGTAACTTTCCTGTGGATAGAGACAGAAACCATCCCTATAGAGGAAGAACCAAAGGGAAACAAACAACCAAAGAGAATTTCAGTCTACTACTAGTGTGGACCCTGCCTGCCTTCTGAAGGACAACAACACAGTGCCCTAACTCGCCAAAGTGGTCTTGGATCACACCAATCCTCTAGGGTGGGACCCATCAGAAGCAGTCCCCAACGGAAACAGAAAAATCTCTAAACAATACACAACAGTCTCCCCATCTTGCCAAAGGAAGCAACATACCTAGACTGCTTCACAGCCTAAGAACAGAGTACAAACAGTGCTGTTAACCAGACTAAAGATCTTTTCTATAAGAAAAGATCCAATGATAAATCTAGATGGGAAGAGCCCAGAGCAAACACACAGGGAACACAAAGAGTCAAACGGAAAGCTCACCCCCAAAGAAAAATACCAGCTCTCAACCATTTGACACAAACCAGACTCAAAACATTAACATGTCACAGGAAGAATTCCAATTATGGATTATAAACAAGCTGAATAGTATACAAGAAACAATGGATAACCAACACAAAGAAACCACACAAAAAAAAAATACAGGATTTGGAGGAAAAATTCACTAAAGAAATTGAAATATTGAAGAAAAATCAAACTGAACTCCTAGAAATGAAGAATTCACTCAAAGAGCTACAACACACTGTGGAAACTCTCAAGTGCAGGATAGA
>JAPYYL010000031.1:10183210-10205453 GCA_028534055.1 Eulemur mongoz | reverse complement strand
CGACAGCTCTATGGTTCTCCTGGAGAGAGTTGGAACCCATTATATTAAGTGAAGTATCCCAAGAATGGAAAAACAAGCATCACATGTACTCACCAGAAAATTGGTTTCCCTGAACATCACCTAAATACACATCTGGGAATGAGACCAATCGGATATCAGACTGAGGTGGGGGGTGGGGGAGGGGATGGGGGTATGCCTACACAATGAGTGCATTGCGCACCGTTTGGGGAATGGCAATGCTTGAAGGTGCTGACTCGGGAAGGGGGGTGGGGAAGGGAGGGATATATACCTATATGATGGGTGCAATGCGCACTACCTGGGGAACAGACACGCCTGGAGCTCTGACTTGGGGGGAAAGGCGGTACATGGGCAACATATGTAACTTGCAATTCTGTATCCCCCATAACAATAAGATGATATAAAATAATAAAAATATAAATAAATAAAATAAAATAAAGAATAAATATCATATGCAACTTAAGTTACTAGAAGGTATGCAATAATGAAGATAAAAGCAGAAATAATGAAGCAGTTAACAGTAGAGATAACTGACAAAACACAATTCTTTGAAAATACTTACAAAATAGCCATTTTTCCAAGTAGGATCAATGACTAAAGAAAAAAGCATAAACAATTGAAGTTAAATAAAATTGTACAAAACATAGATACAGAAGAGATTTGAATAAGAGAACAGTACATACACAACTGCTCCTCCTTGGTCATGGAAATCACAGCTCCCCATTTAGCATCTAGCCGGGGACTTGGAGTCATTTTTTACAAGGGTTGCAGCGGGACAAATGGTCTTACATGGAAGGGAGAGGACATTGCCCATGGAGCGCTTAATCAAGGAGCCAAGGGCCAAGATGAGGGCACTCATGAGTGACAATTGAGTTGTCCACTCACCCCAGTGCACAGGAGTCCCAAAGAATCCATCTCTGCCCTGTCAGTCCTGGAAGACTCCAGGAAGAGTTGTCAGTTCTTGACAATACAGGCATTGACCTGTATCAGTGAAGTTCTGCCTCAAGGGATTCAGGGCAGTGTAAGCCTTAGTCTATAGGAGCCATACTCAGGTTAGCCCAGGGGGGTGTAACATGCCTAGATAGAAATTGATGTGAGGGTCCTGACTGGGAACGAAGGCAGGCCTGGACTCCAGAATGGAAGGGGCCCCAGCACTGTACTAGTGGTCAGCTGTGGGAGATCCCATTGCCAGTGTGGACGGTGTCCAAGGTTCTGCCGTCAGTCAAGGTGAGACACTGAAGGAGAACTAGTGGAGACTTAGACCCTAGGACAGAGGGGCCCCATCCCTGCCTCTGCTAACAGTGATGCCCACTGACTTCTGCCTCAGGGGTTGACAGTGGTGAGGGCCTTGGTGTGAGGTCCAGAATTCAGCCCGGCAGAGGGCAGAAGGCCTAGGCTCTGTTAGCAGTCAAGGAGAGACACTGAGGGAGGGCTTAGGAGGTCCCCACTACAGGTAGAGGGACCAAATATTCCAGCTCTGCCCCTGATGTCAGCCCTGGGCCACCGTGGGACAGACTTGTCAGGCTGAGCCCTTCTGGTTTGAATACAAGGGACTCTGGGAGTCATATGTTGATGTGACCCAGGGTCAACTAAGGGCCGCAAATGGCGGAGAGCCAGGCTCTGCCCCTTTCCAGTAGGGGGCCCCACAGCCCAGCCTTCTCCCTGCTGTCAGCCCTGGAAAGCCCAAGTACTGGGCTGTATGTGACGTCCACTGATGTCCTTCTGGGGAGCTGACAGAGGCGAGGGCCTTGGTCTGAGGTCCGGACTTCTGGTCGATCGTGAGGAGAGACCCCAGGTTCGGTGAGGAGTCAAGGTGAGACGCTGAAGGGGGCTGGGGAAGCCCCCTTCTGGTAGAAGGCCCCAAATAATCCAGCTCGGCCTCTCCTGTCAGCCTGGGGAAGCCCGGTGAATCCCGGGTGTGGGTGGCCAGCTCCGATGTCCAACGACATCCATCTGGGGGGCTGACAGAGGAAAGGTCAATAGTCTGAGGGGCAGACTTCAGATCCATGGAAGTGAGAAGGCCCAGGCTCTGTTAGGAGTCAGTTGAGATGCTGAGGGTGGACTGAGAGGGCCCCACACCACATAGAGGGTCCCCAAAAAATCCAGCCTTGACATTGCTGTTGGCCATGGACCACGCCCAGGCAGACATGTCAGGCTGCGCCCCTCCCGACCAACTTCTTCCTCAAGGGTCTCTGGGAGTCACAGCATTGGTGTGACCCTGCAAACTAAGGTCCATAGAGACGGGAATCCATGCTGCACCACTCCCCGATAGGGGGCCCCACAGTCCATTCTTCTCCCTGCTTCAGCCCTGGAAAGTCATTGATGTGAGGCCCCAATGTAATGTCCACTGGCTTCCGCCAGCAGGCTGACAGAAGTGATGGCCTGGGTCTGAGGGGTAGGCTTCAGATCAGCAGAAGGGATAGGGCCCAGGCTCAGTTAGGACTCAAGGTGAGACCCCAAGGGTGGAGGAAAGAGGCCCCCACCCCACGTAGAGGGTCCCCAAATAATCAAGCCCCACCTCTGCTGTTGGCCATGAACCATGCTCCAGCAGACATGTCAGCCTGCGCCCTTCCCCCCAACTTCTTCCTAAAGGGACTCTGGGAGTCAGAGCATTGGTATGACCCTGTAGACTAAGGTCCATAGAGGCGGTGATCCAGACTGCACCACTTCCCGATAAGGGCCCCAGAGTCCATCCTTGTTCCTGCTGTCAGCCTGCAAAAACCCCAGTGTAGGAGGCCAGATGTGATGTCCACTGACTTGCATCTGGAGGCTGACAGAGGCGAGGCCCTTGGTCTGAGATCCGGACTTAAGGTCAGTGTAGGGCAGAATGCCCAGGCTCTGTTAGGAATGAGGTCAGATGATGAGGGTGGGATGAAGAGGCCCCCCACTCCAGTAGACGGTCTGAAATAACCCAGCTTTGTCCCTGCTGTCAGCCTTAGGCCAGCCCAGGGAAGACATGTCAGGGTGAGGCCCTCCCCATTACACCTCAGGGGACTCTGGGAGTCAGAGCCTACTGTGACCTGGGGCTGAGTCAGGGCTATAGAGGGTGGGGATCCAGGCTCTGCCAGGCATCAAGGTCGGGACTCTGAGGGAGGACTGAGGCCTCCCACCACCCATCCAATTCCACCCAAGTGTCAGCCCTAGGAAGCCTCAGGTGTGGGTTCCAGATGTGACATCCACTGACTTATGCCTCAGGGCTTAGAGATAAGTAAGGGCATTGGTGTGAGTGCAACGTATGTAGGCTGTACTAGGCAGCCAAGATGAGAACACACAACAAGGAGGAGGGGAGGGAGCCTTAGACTTCAGGATAGGGGAGAACCCCAGAGATGTTCTCCTTCTCTGGTGTTTGATGAAGAGATCAGAGATGCCTGTCCTTCCATCAACCCTGGGAGGCCCTGTGCAGGGTGGCCTGGCACGTGTGTCTTGACAGCCACCGCCAGGGCTAAGGGAGTGTAGGGGCTTGGTATAATGAGCACAGCCTCAGGTTAGCAGAGGGAGATGCCCAGACCCTGCTGGGAGACAAGAGGTGGATGGAGACCCAGGTTCCCAGGACAGCGGGGCCCCAACCTTGCCCCTGCTTTCATCCCTGGGAGACTCTGAGCAGGGTGGCCACATGTGGTACATCCACGCTTCTTTATGGCGATGAGGAAGGTGAACACCTTGGTGTGAGAAAGAACTAGGGGTACCCCACTCCAGAAGAGTGGAGGCCTCACAGAAACACCCTGTCTGCACAGTCAGCCCTGGAAGCTCCAGGCAGAGTAGCCAGACCTGGTGCTCCCTCACTACTGCCTGAAGGGGCTGAGTGTGGTTACAACTTTTGTCTGAGGGTCGCAGCTCCAGGTCAGCACCAGAAAGAGTCCCAGGCCTGCTAGGCATCATCAAGGTGAAGACACAGGGGGATGAATGAGGCAACCTCATACCCCCAATAGAGAGAGCCGATCCATCCCCTATACTAATTGTTGGCCCTGGTAGGACCCAAGCATGGGTTACCAGATGTGCTGGCCCAAGAACAGTGGCAACCTCACAGAGCCTGGCCCACTCTCCTGACTGCACTATGGGTATCACAGCTGTGCATGTATCTACAGCAAGAGCAGCCCTCACTTCCCCTTAAGGGGGCTCCAGGAACCCACAGTGAGACCTTGGTCTGAGGCAATGTCCTCAGTTCAAAAAGCAGAGGAGGCCCAGGCCGTGCCAGGAGTCAAGGTGAGGTACACATTCTGAATGTGTGCCAGAGACCCTGCCCTCTCCAGGACAGAGGAGACCCAATAATGCCCGGCCCCACCAACCAACTGTCAGCTCTGGAGCTTCACACTCTGCAGACCAGCTGCTCCTGAGGTACCATCTCCTTTTCTTGTTCATGTGCTCAGGGGACAGGATGACCAGGAAGAGAGGAGCCCTGGGAGGCCCCAGGGCATCACCTAAGGAGAAGACCTGTAGGTTGCACTTTGTAAGGGACCCCAGGGTGTGGTTCTCACTGAGCCCATTGACATGCTCCCTCTCTTCCCAGGAATATGGTCCCCATCACCCAGCTCCTGCCCACACTCCTGCCTGCTGTCCCTGACCAGAGCCATCATGCCTCCCCACCTCTTTAAGAGGAGTCAGAACCTTCAGGCCCCAAGAGAGGTGAAGGGCCTGGTGTGTGCACAGGCTCCCAGTGGTCAGGAGGAGGCGTAAGCTGCCTCCACCTCTACGGTCACCCCGAGCACCCTGGAAGAAGTTACTGCTGCAACAATGAGTCCTCAGGGAGCCTCCTCCTCTCCCTCTAGCCTGGCCTCCAATCCAGAGCACCACTGCAATGAAGTCTCCATCACTGAAGAAAAGGAGGGAATAAGCACCTCCCAGCACCTGGCAATCCTGGTGTCCATGCTGTAAGAAGAGCTACAACAGAAAATGTTTGATTTGGTTCATTTTCTGCTCCTCAAGTATCGAATGAAGGAGCCGATCACCGAGGCAGAAATGCTGAATATTGTCTTCAGAGATTACCAAGACCACTTCCCTGAGATCTTCATCAAAGCCTCAGAGAGCATGCAGCTGATCTTTGGCATCGATGTGAAGGAAGTGGATCCTGCCAGCCACTCCTATGTCCTTGTCACTGCCCTGGGCCTCACCTACAGTGAGGAGCTGAATGATGGTCAGCGCTTTCCCAAGGCTGGCCTCTTGATGAACATGCTGGCCTTGATTTCTTGGAGGACAACTGAGCCCAAGAGGAGGTTGTCTGGGAAGTGCTGGGTGTGTTAGAGGAGCTGGGAGTGAGCATTACATCTACAGGGAGCCCCGGAAGTTCATCACCCAGGATTGGGTGCAGGAAGGATACCTGGTGTACTGGCAGGTGCCCACCAGCGATTCTGCATGTTATGAGTTCCTGTGGGGCGCGAGAGCCCATGCTGAAACCAGCAAGATGAAAGTCCTTGAGCATGTAGTCAAGCTCAATCAGGGTAACCCCAGATACTTCCCACTCCTGTGTTAAGTGGCTTTGAGAGATGAGGTAGAGAAGGAGTGAGCAGGAGTTGCAGGCAGGGTCAATGGGGCGGCAGGGCCATTGAACATCCAGATCCCCTTCCAGCAGCTCCTCCTGCCCAATGAGAAATGAGTCCTTTCTTTAATCTCTGTTTGAAGAGAGCAGTCAGTGTTTATAGTAGTGGAGGGTCACAGTAATTTTGGGAAACCACCAGTGCATAACCTTTTGTGTTCGTGTTACATTTGGGTGTTTTGGAAATTGATCTTTTTTTCCTTTGCAATTTTTCAAATTTTGTTTTTTTCATAGAAGATTTAATTCACTTCAGCATCTAATTTGGGTGATGATATTGATCACACATGTAATTTTGGTTATCAAAAGTAAGAGTTTTCCATTTTGTTAAAGAAAATGGGTCACCTTCCATTTCATTTTGCTGCTCGGAACAAGGTGGAATTGGAATGTGATTGCAATAGGAATTTACTTGGAAATGTGAAAGAACTTTGCATTTAAATACATGGAGTTATGAAATAGAGAAATAAAATTTAATGACACTTCCTTCTTGACATCTTATCCCTTCTCACGTGATTTTCTATAAAATTATAATATATGTGTGTATATGAATTTGCCTGGCTTTTTTAAAACACAGAGGAAATTTAATCTCAATAAATAAGATCCACTGCTCACTTGGACATTTGTTCCCCAAATATTCATTGTGTATCTGCTCTTAGAAAGGGCCTGAGTTTACAGACACACCAGGGTAAGCCAGACCCACTGCTGCCCATAGAAGTAGAGAGGCTGGGAGCTGCAGTCATATAATTAAGATGGTGAGATGTCCTCTAAGTCCTAAAGAACAAGTGACGGAAGGGTTGAAGGGTGGTGCTTCTGGTGAGAGCAGTGGGGTGTGAGGGCCCTGATCCAGGATGGTTTGGGGCTTGGGGAAACTTCAGTTCCTTCTGTGGGAGTTGGTTGTAATGAAGCTGGATGGTGGCAAGGCCAGACTGTCACACCATGTGACTTGTGACTTAGCACTGAGAGCAAAGCCTGGAAGGGAGAACTTCCCTGAGCAGTTCCTTCTGGATGCTGAGCAAAGCAGAGAGTAATCTCCAGCTAGAGTATAAGGTGTAGAGTACAGAGAGTACTCCAGCTGGAGTAGAAGATGTCCTGTGCTCTTGTCCCACTGCGGCTGAGAACAGTGCAAGAGCCAGGTGATCGATAATCATACTCGGCAGGGATTTCCTGAGAGATAGGGTGAATCTCCCATGAAGTCAGGCACCCAAGCCACTGACCAGGTACACATCTGCCTGGCTGGGAGAGCCAGAGCTGACCCTATTAAAATGGCATTTTAATTAGGTTATCTCAAGTGTAATCTGGCCAATTTTAAGGGCTTAGATTTTGGGTGGTGATGAAATGGATAAAAAAGGAGGTTTTCCTGGAAAATCAGCTGGGAGGGAGGGAAGGAGTTGGTCCTTGACTTGGATGCCAGGAGCTTTGAGCTGTATCCAGCTGAGGGAGACTCCCCCACACCCAAGTTAAATAGTAAATCATCTAGGAGGGATTTTTTACAGAGTTTTATCCATGAAGCAACATTTTTGGCTGAATAGGAATTCTCTATCCTATTGCGTTGCATACTCAGAGGTTTCCTGGATAATAAGGACACTAGCAAAAACAAAATTCCCAGAGGTAAGTTTAGTAGGATCTGAGGTCCAAATATACTAGTAATGCAAATAACTGTCAATCAGTAAAGATGTAACATACGCCAGACACTGTGTCAGGTGCTTTACATACATTGTACACAATGCAACAGTACTACCAGACAGATCCTATCAAACCTATTTCGCAGATGAAGAACCTCAGGCTCACAGGGCTTGGTAGATTCTCATAACCACGTGGCTAGTAAGCAATGGCATTAGGACTAGATCCCCTGCCATTATGGACAGAATGGTGTCTGCCCTAAAATCCATATGCTGAATCCCTAACCCGCAGTACCTTAGACTGTGACTGTCTAAGATAGGTGTTAGGAGATAGGTGTTTAAACAGGTCATTTAGGTGAATTTAGGTCATTAGGGTGGCCTCTAATTTAATGTCTGGTGTTTTAATGAGAAGTGGAGATTAGGACACAGACACAAACAGAGGGAAGACCCTGTGGAGATGCAAAGAGAAGACAGTCATCTTCAAAACCAAGGAAAGAGGCTTCGGAACAAACCGACCCTGTCATCACTTTTGTCATGTACTTCCAGCTTCCAGGAAAGCTGCACGATGCATTTCTGTTGTTTAAACCCCCCAGTCCATGGCACGTTGTCAAGGGAGCCCGAGGAAATTAATACCTATGGTCTGAATTCATCTAGAGTCCACATCATTCCCACTCCTCCCAACGTGAAGCAGACTTTGGTTTTGCTTCATTTCTCTTCTCCTGATTCCATAATGTTTCTCAGGCAAACAAAACAAGGACTGTGGGCCAGGTACTAAAAGAAGGCCCAAAAATGTGCTACGGAATGAAATGTGTCCCCCAAAATTCATACGTGGAACCCTTAAGCCCCAATGTGATGGTCTTTGGTGTAGGGCCTTTGGGAGGTAATTCAGTTTGGTTGAGCCCATGAGGGTGAAGCACTCATCATGGGATTAGTGCCCTTACAAACAGAGACACCAGAGAAGTGGCTTGCTCTTTCTATTTCTCCCTGCCATGTGAGGACACACAGAGAAGGTGGCCATCAGTAAGCCAGAAAGAAAGTCCTCAGCAGACACCCATTACCCTGGCACCATGGTCTCAGACTTCCCAGACTCTAGGACTATGAGAAAATAAATATCTGCTGTATGAGCTCCTGGTCTATAGTATTACTTATGGCAGCCTGCAATGACTAAGGCAAGAAGGAGGATGGCAATATGAACCAAATACAATTTAGGGATTCTAGGTGTTTCATTGAGAGCCAAACCAGCTCAGATGCCAGCATTTTTGTACAGTACCAGTTCTTTACTGCATTACCATGCCCTTTCATGAATCTTGCCCCATGGGCCTGCCTGTCCAACTCTGGAATATGGTCTGCTTCACAGCTCTCTGTGGCTGCATCCTCTAAAGTCTATGCCCTGCTGCCAGTGTCACTTCCCAGAGTCACCTCTCCTCCCCTGACATAGAATATTTCTACTCTCTACAGAAGTCCCTTAGTTGTCCTTCTACCTACCCTGGAGCCCCTCTGATAGCAAAGGTCCCTTTGACTTTGAATAGTGACATTTAAGCACCTGATAGTCCTGTTGCATGTCTTCAACACATTCCCCAAATGTTTTCAGAATAAGCTGCTGAGTGGAGTCTGATTTGGCCCATAATTTTCCAATTCCTGAGATATAACCTTGAAGTTGGAGAGAAAGTTTTTAAACAACCCCCACCCCTGATATTTACAATAGGATTTTAATGGGGTGCCTTATTTGAAACAGGCCACCAAGCACATACATAGATTAAGGAGGGTTCCGGGGTGGTCAAAAACCAAAGCCTCTCATATTAGGCTTTACACTGCCATAGTAAAGTACCATAGACTGTGAAGCTTAAACAGCAGATATTTATTCCTCACAGTTTTGGAGGCTGGGAAGTCTGAGATCAAGGTACTGGCAGATTTGGTTCCTGGTGAGGGCTCTCTTCCTGGCTTGTGGACAGCTGCCCTATATTTGTGTACGCATGGCAGAGAGAGACAGAGACATGATGAAAGCTCTCTCATGTTTCTTCTTATAACGGCACTAATCCCATCATCAGGGCCCCATCCTCATGACCTCATTTGATCCTAATTGCTTCTGAAAGGCCCTATATACACATACATCACATTGGGCCTTAGGGCTTCAACATGCAAATTTGGGCAAGGGGACACAGTTTAGTTCATAGCATCTCCTTTACATTGGTAAATGAGGAAAGACTATGGAAATCACTGTGAAGCAAATATCTCCTGAAGTTGAATTCCTAAAATGCTGCTATCCTCCTAGGAAGTAAAAAATGGTTCCTTAGTAGACATGCCAGATTAAAAATGGAGGGATAACCATCTTCTTTCCATGGCTTCTACTCTATGTATCTGCCCAACTGGAGATTCCTGGCTTTCAGTGTGTCTAGGGACATCCTGTACAGATCTTCAGTCATGCAAAGGGTAGCAGAGACTCAGGTTGAGATTTTGCCCCTACGTCAAATGGAAAGAGAATTTCCTCAGCCTACTGGGATGACAGACGGTGCTGCAAGGATAGCACAGAAAAGTGCCACTGAGTCAAGAAGGCAAAGCCTTCCTGCTGACATTTACAGGATTCTTGGAAAACTACATGTGATCCTGCAATTGAAACCAACTGTCATGTAGTAGGCACTTTACAAAGTTGGAGAGCTTGGGCAAAATCTAGCCTTCTCAGAAACTCCTCCCAGCAGTGAAGGGTGTTGTCATAACAGATTATAGCCATTGCTTTTTGTTGAGCACCTACTCTGTAGCAGTGTGTTCAAGGATTTTAAGTGCTCTTACACATCTTGTCTTCCTCCCTTTCCTGGCACATGGGAACAGTGCAGTCCACTTGTAATGAGGAAGTGTCATATGACTATTCTTTTTCACTGGATCATGAGCAGAGGCCTTGTTTGTCCCATCCAGGCAATGGAGAGCCAGAGTGCCGTTTTCTCAACTTCTCCCTCCATTCAATGGCAAGCAAGGCAACTCCATGTGAGATGGGGGAGTCACAAGGAGGAAGCAGCCTGTGCCCTTGGGTCACGTGAGAGCCCCTAACAAAACACATCAGAGTTTATATGCAAGAAAAATACGCTTTTCTTGTGTTAAGCCATTCAAATTTCAGAGTTTGTACATGACCTTCCAGTTACTTCAATTAATACACAGCTACTATTTTTGGTGTCAAGGTTATTTGGATATTTAAATTGCAAAGGTAATAGTACCTATATTCTCATTACAAAAATGTCTAAAAATATAGATAAATCACAATTCCTCTCTTTACAAAGTTCACTTACACTTCAGTCCCCTCCTCAGAGGTCACCATTATTGTTCATAGTAATATGGTGTGTATAAATTTAGGCCTTATTCTAGAGTTTTTTAGATGTAGGTGCACTACGAAAACATACAGTGCTGTTAAATACCCACAGGTATCATGTACATACTGATCTATTACATGCCTTTGCCACTTAATAAGATGGGTTCAGGATCTTCCCACCCTCACTTTTGTAATTGCTCCCTAGAATTGTAAAGTAGCTGTGTGTCACAATTAACTAAACCTTTCTTCTCCTGATGAACACAAAAGCTGTTTTCCATTTGTTGCTATGATTTATAGAACTGAAATAATATCTCTGAACCTGAAATTTTTGGGCAAATATGCATTTTATTCCAATAAGAAAGATACATTAACATGGACATTAGCTGAAAGAGAAAATGGCATGTATAATTTACTTTTTCAAATATCGTCAAAATTTTATTGCAAAAACACTGTACCAATTCTTTTTTCTCGGAAGTGTATGTGAACATCCTACACACTAACAAATATCTTATTTTATCAGTCTCTTAATTTTGGTGAAAATTATGAATACAATTTGGTGATGAAATATCATTTCACTGTTATTTGAATTTGCATCTCTACTGTCTCTGAGTAGGTTAATTCCTCCTCTCGATGAAGGTGGATTCAGTCAGTGATGTCCTGGGTAAGACCATTCTTCTAGGCTTTATATAAACATTCAAAATGCCAATGTACCTTTTTCTTTAGAGAAGAAAGATTTCGTCAGAGTGACCAGGAGCCAGGGAAGAAGAGCAGACAAGATTCCTTGGTGAGTGAGGGTTGTTGGGGGGATCTTGAGGAGAGCGGTGGCCAGAATCTAGGAGAGAGATCAGGTGCAAAGCCACGGCCACAGAACCCCAGGCAGGCTGGCACTCACAGCTCTGCCTCCAGAGCTCAATCCAGTGGGAAGGACCAGAGGGAGGACAGGACAAGGCCCCTGAATGGGCATGTGGAAACGGCGGCTCAATGTTCATCCCTTGCTGGAAGCTGCAGTGTGATCTGTGTGCCAGGCCTGTTGGGTAGATGCAGACACCTCAGCCCACTTAGGAAGTCCCAGCTCCATCAGGAAGTGCATAGCTGGCACCCTGCATCACTCTGGGTGAGTCCTCAAAGTCTCTTGACCCTTCTAGTGATCCAGTGCACCCTAGCCAGGGTCCCAGGCTGGGAGCTGTCTTGATGCCTGTTGGGACTGGGGTTTCATCCTCTATATACCCTAGGCCCCCTCAACTCCACTGCACGGATGGGTTGGTGACCAATACCAACAGGTGAGACAGGCCTGGAAGTGCACTGGGTGGGGGAAGGCAACAGTGTGGTTGCTTAGAGGGGAAACTGGAGGAAGGATGCTCTGGGGTTAATCACCCCAGACTTTGACAATGAGGGGCTGGCTGTTGATGTGTCATGACAAAGGAGGTGGCACCCTTCCTTGTCACACTGATGGGGATGTGTGGGGCCCATTGCAGGAAACATCAGGCCCCGTCCTGTTGGCAGCATCCACACCTCCAAGATGGCGATTGGGCCTGGGGAGAAGACGTCCATCATGACACTGTCAGGGACAGTCCAGGGGAATTCTGATGTCAGATGAGCAGTTATGGCATGTCCCTTCCGTGAAAGCAGAAGGCCCACGCAGGGCGCAGGCTCCACACTTTGAATCGGACAGTGGGACTCTCTGGTATCTTGATACATCCATTCATTGATCCAGCAAACAGTTTTTGAACATCTGTTGAGGAAAAACAACCAGTAAAACAAAGAAGGGGCCAGTTACTTAATTTTTCCTGATGCAGGGAGGGTAGTGAGGTGGAGACACATGTGAGAGTTTTAGGAGGTTGGGGTCTGTGAGATGATGGGGAGAATCTTTAATGATCTCACTTTTGGGATTGCTGACTAGGTGGAAGCCGCTCCCCTTAGCTGAAGGTGAGGGGGAAACAGGAAGAGTTGGTCATGATGGGATAAGGAAGAGTGGGGAGGATGAGGTCAGTGGTGACATGCAGAAGGGAAGTTGCTGTGGCCCATCCAGGTGGAGATGTCCACTGTGAAAATGGGTCTGTCTATCTGGACAGGAGCCAGGGCTAGATCTGATGTTTGGCTGCATCAACAGAGGTCACTTCAGGCCACGGGTTTAGGTTAAGCAGAGTGCTGTGTAGATAGTGGCCTACATGCTTGTAATAGTCTGTGCTCTCCACAGAAATAGAAGCAAGAATAGCAGGGAGGAGGGGAGCTGCTGGTGTAAGTCCTGGAGTCTGTAGGTCCGACAACACGGAAATCAGTGGTCTCAGAAGAGGTGAAGATGGATATCCTAGCTCGGAGATTGAGAGAATTCACCCTCTTTCCACCTTTTTTGTTGGAGGCTCTCAATGGCTGCCACATTGCTGAGGGCGATCTTCTTTACTCAGTGTATTGACTGAAATGCCAACCTCCTTCAAATATACCGTCACAGACACATTGAGACACAATGTTTGACCACCTATCTGAGCCCAACCAAGTCAGCACAAAAAATTAATCATCATCAGTCAAACCCGTCTCCAGTTGGCACCCACGCACAGCTGTTTAGACCATATCTATGGGCCAAATAAAGACAATAGCAAGGTCTTGATTCTGCCTAACTTAATATGACTGTCATGCACATAAACACAAAAATACTAATCATTTCCCCAGAAGAGGAGATAAGTTCCTTCAATGAGGCATTTCATGGGCTGATATTCCATAACTTAAATAATATTATATAAAATCAATAATACCTAAATACTGATAGGAAGTCAACTCATCTATGTTACATGATAAGGGAGTAAAGGAGGAAAGAAAATAAAGATATTTGCTATAAATATATGTATATGTATAGATACACAAGCAAATGTATTTTTGAAATATAACAGGGTAATGGGCTTTTGAAGTCATAGTTAACAGCACCAAGTAGGTGACAAAACTTTGCAGGGATGTGGTTCTCTAGAAGGCTGCATATGCTCTGAATCAGCCTCCAACATATGGTGGGGTTTCTATCTTAGCCGGGATTCAAAGGTCCAGTAATTAAGGGGTGGAAGTGGGCATGACACCACTCACCTTACCGATAGTGACCTACCAGCAAAAGTTTTGCTTCCTGTTCTCACAACAACCTTATGCTCTGCTGGCCTAGAAGTCTTAGCTCCAGGTGGAGAAATGCTTCCTCCAGGAGACACAACATTGATTCCACTCAACTAGAAGTGAAGACTGCCACCCGTCACTTTGGGCTCTTCATGCCTCTGACTCTACAGGCTAAGAGTTGCTGTGTCGGCTGGGGTGACTGATCTGGACTAGCAAGGGGAAACTGGACTGCTGCTGCACCATGGAGGCAAGGAAGAGCATGTTTGGAATACAGGAGATCCCTCAGGGAGTTCCATAGCATTGCCATGTCCTGTGATTAAGGTCAGTGAGAAATTACAACAACCCAATCCACGTAGGATTAGGAATGGCCAACCTTACAAGAATGGACTTTGGATCATCCCACAAGCTAAAGAACCACAACCAACTGAGGTGCTGAAAGCCAAGGGAATACAGAATGGGCAGTAGAAGGTTCTTAGAAATACCAGCTACCTCGATGTGAACAGTTACATAAACAAGAACTGTAGTTCAGAGGAGTAGTTCCTCATTTTGCTATGAATACATTAATCATCAAAATGTCTTTCAGTTAGATGCAATTTGTTGTGTATATCAATACTTCCCTTTTTATTGATGAGTACTGTACTGCTGTGTGGCTGCATCACAGTTTGTTTGTCCATCAGCCATGGAAGGTTACTGTTATGTTTACAGATTTGGGCAAATATGAATAGGACTGCCATAAACATTCAGGTGTAGGTTTTTGCGTGAGCATACAGTTTTGTTGCTCCCATGAGTGGCATTGCTCTGTCATATGTAAGTGTGTGTTTATAAGACATTACCCAATCATTTTCCAAAGTGGCTGTAACATTTTACTTTCTCACACTAATGCATGAAATTTCAAGTTGTTCTTTTTCCTCGTTAGCACTGTCAGTACTTTTATTTTAATCATTTGCAAATGTGTGTCAGGTTATCTCATTTTTATTTCAATTTGCATTTCTTTAATGGTCAATGATGTAAGACAATTTCATGGGCTTATTTGCCTTTATATGCATGCTTTGGTAAAGAGCTTATGGAGGTATTCTGTCCATTACTAAACCTGGGTCATTTGTTTTCTAATTTTCAGGTTTTTAAAGCCCTTATGTATTCCAGATACAAATCCTTCATTGGATATATGATCTGCGAATATTTTGTTCCCATTGTTAGCTTGCCTTTTTGACTTTTATTCGGCCTTTCTCAGATCAAAAATTGTTAATTCTCAGGAAGTCTAATTTAATTTTTGTCCTTTAGGAATCATGCTTTTGGTGTTGTGTTCAAGATATCTTTGCCTATGGAAGATCATGAGATTTTCTCCCATGCGTTCTTTAAAAGTGTTATTGTTTTTCATTTAACATTTATGTATGTGATACATTCCTTACACATGGTTGTCTCACTTTTCCTATACTATTTCTTGAAAAGACCCACTGTTTTCAATTTAATTGTCTTAGATCTTTGTAAAACTACAGACCATACTTGTGTAGGAATACTTCTGTATTGTCTGATCAATTTCTTTCAACTCTGTGTCTGTCCTTGAGCCAATATCATAGAGTCTTGATTACTGTAGCATTATCTTAGAGCTAGATACTGTAATTGCACTTGTATCCCATGCATAGATTCAAATAAAACATAAATGGGAAAAAAATATTTTTAAAAAAACAGCTAACATACGTCTTCCAATTTTATTCTACTTTTGAAAATTATTTTTTTCTTGACAAATAAAAATTGTATATATTTAAGGTGTACAATCTGATGTTTTGATATACATGTACATTGTGAAGTGATCAGCACAATTAATATCGATTCATATAGTTACTATTTTGTATGTGTAGCAAGAACATTTAAGATCTACTCTGTTAGAAAATTTCAAGTATACAGCTCATTACCATTAACTATAGTTATGTTGTTGTACATTAGATCTCCAGAACGTATTCATCTAACTGAAAGTTTGTACCCATTGACAAAAATGCCCCCATTTCTCCCAACCCCAGTCCTGGGAAACCACCTTTCTACTCTCTGTTGCTATGAGTTTCACTTCGTTAGATTCCACATGTAAATGAGATCATGCAGTATCTGTCTTTCTGTACATGGCTTATTTCTCTTAGCATAATGCCCTCCAGGTTCATCTATGTTGTTGCAAATGACAGGATGTTCTTCTTTTTTATGTGTGGGTAACACTCACATTTTCTTTATCCATTCATTTATTGATGAATCTTAGGTTGTCTCCATTTGTTGACTATTGTCAATAACACTGCAATGAACATGGGAGTGCAAATATCTCTCTGAGATCCTGATTTCAATTCCTTTAGATATATAACCAGAACTGAGATTGCTGGATCACAGGATATTTCTACTCTTATTGTTTAGAGGGATTTCCATGCCATTTTTTATGATGGCTGTGCCAATTCACATTCCCAGCAACAGTGTTCAAGGGTTTCCTGTTCTCCATATACTCACCAACGCTTGTTATCATTTCACTTTGGATAGTAGCCATCCTAACAAGTGTGAGGTGGTATCTCACTGTGGTTTTGATTTTCATTTCCCTAATGATTAGTGATGCTGAGCACTTTGTTATATACCTGTTGGACACTTGTATGTCTTCTTCAGAGAAACATCTATTCATGTCTTTTGCCTATTTTTAAGTTTTTTCTTTTATTTTCTTTGCCATTGAGTTTTATGATTTGCTTATAGGTTTTGAATATAAGCCTCTTATCAGATATATTGTTTGGAAGTATTTTCTCCCATTCTGTAAGTTGCCTTTTCATGTCATTGATTTTTTCACTTGCTGTGCAGAAACTTTAGTTTGATATAGCTCCAGTTGTTTGTTTTTGCTTTTGTTGTCTTTGGTTTTTGGAGTCATAGGCATAAAGCCATTGCTGAACCCAATGTCAAGGAGTTTTTCCCCTATATTTTCATCTATCTTTTCAATGTGATATTAGATTTGCTTTGCTGGTATTTTGTTGAGGATTTTTGCATCTATATTCATGAGAGATATTGAAGTGTAGTTTTCTTTTATTGTTGTTGCTCGTTTTCCTGGCTTTAGTATCAGGGTGATTCTGGCTTCATAGAATGAGTTAGGAAGGATTCCTTCCTTCTCAATGTTATGGAATAGTTTCAGTACAATAGGTGCCAGTTATTCTTTATAGGTCTGGTAGAATTCATCTGTGAATCTCTGTGGTCCTGGGCTTTTTGGTATTGGGAGATTTTTTTTATTACTCTTTCAATCTCGCTGCTTGCTATAGGTCAGATAAGGATTTTTATTTCTCTATGAGTTAAGCCTGGGAAGTTGTGTGTTTCCAAAACTGTATTCATTTCCTTTAGATTTTCTAGTTTGTGTGTGTAGAGGTTTTCCTAGAATCTTGAATGGCATTTTTTATTTCTGTGATATTAATTGTAATGTATTCTTTTTATTTCCGATGGAGCTTATTTGAACTCTTTCTTCTTCTCTTCTTCCTTAGGATATTTAGTGGCCTATTTTTTTTGTTTATCTTTTCAAAGAGCCAAGTTTTCATTTCATTGATATCATGGCAGTTTCTTTGTTTCAATTTTGTTTAGTTCTGCTTTGATCTTTATTTCATTTCTTCTGGTGGCTTTGGATTTTGTTTGTTCTCCTTATTCTAGTTCCTTGAGGTGTGACATTAGGTTGTTAATGTGTGATGTTTATGTCTTTTCCACTTTAGCTTTTAGTGCTGTGAACTTTCCTCTCAGCACTGCATTTCCTGTTCCCCAGAGATTTTGGTAGCTTGTGTCATTTTTGTCATTCAATTCAAAAAAGTTCAGATTTCCATCTTCATTTTGTAATTGACCCAAAGATCCTGCAGCAGCAGGTTTCTAAATCTCCATATATTTGTGTAGTTTTGAGAGTTCCTCTTGGAGTTGATTTCTTACTTTCATTTCACTGTGGCCTGAGAAGATACATGGTATGAATTTAATTTTTTAAAAATTTCCTGAGACTCTGTGTGCTCTAACATATGATCTATCTTGAATTATGTTGTGTGTGCTGATAAGGGGAATGTATATTCTGTAGTTTGGGAGTAGAATGTTCTGTAAATATCCTAGGTCCAATAATCTGCCCAGTTCTGTCAGTGGAGAGTAGAAGTCCCTGGATATTATCATGTTGCTGTTTGTTTCTTTCCTTCAGTCCAGTGGTATTTGTTTTATGACTCTGGGAGCTGCTGCTTTAGGTGCATATGTATTTATAATTATTATATCTTCTTGGTGAATTGATCCCTTTATCATTGTATAATAACCATTTTTGTCTTTTTTTTTTTTTTACTTCTGTTGATTTAAAGTCTGTTTCAACTGGTATAAAAATAGCTACTCCTGCTGGCTATTGGTTTCCATTTGTGTGGAATATTTTTTTTCAACCCATTACCTTCAGTCTATGAAAATCTTTACAAGTTAAATGAGCTTCTTGAAGACAGAGTATATTTGGGTTGTGTTTTTTTAATCTATTCCACCAATCTGTGTATTGTAAGTGGGGCATTTAGACCATTTACATTAAATGTTAATATTGATATGTTAGCTATTACATGAGTCATCATGTTGATTGCTACCTAGTTGCTTTGTTTTCTGCCTTGTATTTCCATTTTGCAAGAGCTGTGAGTTTTTACTTTTGGTTATTTCCACACTGTTGGGTGTTGATTGTTTTGTTCAACATACAGAGTACTTTTAAGCATTTCTTATAGGCCAAATCTAGTGGTGACAAACTCTGTTAGTGTTTATTTCTCATTTTTTGTTATAGCCATATATATAAATAGAATTAATTTTTCTGTGCTGACCTTACAACCTGTAACCTTTATGAACTACAGTTTCTTTAGGGTTTTCCCTTGCTCCATCCCAGGCTGCTGGATATGAAAATGCCCACAGGGTGCCAGGGAGAAAGTGCACGTCATGCCTTCTGAAATCGGTACCCACACTGCCAGAGGTTCTTCCAAGTACCAAGTGCATCACCTATTGAAGAGGCCATTAGCTGGCCAGCAAGCCTGAGACCTTAGTCCCCAGGTGGTAGAGACTAGAATCTTTATAGGTTCTTTGCACCAGAGAGGAGACTAAAGACAGTTGCTCTGAGTGCCCACTGTGCACTGGACTCTGACTGGTGCCCAAGAAAACAGTAAAGATGGAGGGAGATAGGATCTCTGGAGAATTATACTCCCACCAATCATGGACCCACTGCATCCATAGCCTTCACTCTGGTCAGCCTTCAGGCAAAATAGTGGAAAGAAAAATGTGGGAAGAGAGGAAAGGAAAGAAGAGTAGACCAGAATGCTAGGCCATCTATCCACACTGCAGAAAGAGATCAGCTATATAGAAGCATTGGGGAAAGAAAGACTGCAGAAGCAATCCCTTTATCTAGAAGAGAGACTTCCTGGAATGATTTTGTTTCAAATACAGGAATCTGACATGTCAGTGTTCTGGAGGTGCTGTGAAAGGAAAATGAGGATCTCAGTAAAGCAGAGAGACAGCAGGAAATTCAGGACTAGACATCCAGCCCAACCTGGTTCCCTGAAGAGGCCACACCCCCAAAAAGCTGCTGAAAAGGCTACTTTAGGGGCAATATCATCCTGCATGTCACTCACCCCTACCTATGGCCTCGTTTACCTCCCTTGGATTAGCTACATGATTCCAGCATTAATGGATAAGTTTCTCCACTCTCTCTATTGACACTGCTTGTTCCAGAGCCCTCTTCTCTCCTACATTCCAACAGCTGGACATGAGTCACCCTTGAAATAATCAGAAAAAAGGGCTGCAAATACAAGATAGACCATTTAGGAGAAAAAAATAGGTCCTTGGTCCACACACCAGACAGCATGTTTTAAATACCTGCTGCCCATTTTGAATATAAAGATACTCAGCAGCACTGAGGAGATGAGGAAAGGGGAAGATTAAGAAATTAAGACACTGAGCTGGAAGGTGCACATCCAGGGCCTCGACTTGCATGGAATGGTAACTGCACACCCCCGGTTCTTGTGTGAGAAACTTCCTCTACTGTATCACAAATCTGCACTCTTCCAAACAACCCCCAGAGGATGAGTCCCACAGTGTGAGGAATTATGGTGGATTGAAGGTAAAGTCTGATGCTGATTACAATCGGTTATAGAAAACCAGCTTGAAATCATTCTCTGAGAAACTATTAATCATGCTTCTGAAAAAACGAAGAAAGAAAAGAAGGAAGGGAGAGAGAATGGGAGGCAGGGAGAAAAGGAAGAGAAGAGAAATATTTTCAAATAAAAGAACTTTGAAGCAAATAAGTGACAAGAAAGGGCCTGCTTTTGAAGGGATGGAAAAAAATGGAAGGAAAAGGAGAAGGAAGTAAGAATGTGAATGAAAAATTGGCATAGACTCAGGAAATATGAATGTCAGCTCTACTAACAAAAGGTTTCTAACTAATATTACAGCCATCCATCAATTTATAGAAATGACATCATATTGTTCATATTATGCTTGGGATAGCTTTTTAAAAACAGCCTTATGTGGGACAAAATATTTGCATGGTACACATCTGATAAAGGGCTCATGACAAGAACCTATGTAGAACTCAGGAAAATCAGCAAGAAAAAAGAAAACAACCCCATTAAAAAGCAGGCAAAGTACATGAACACAAACTTTTCAAAAGAAGACAGATTAATGGCCAAAAAACATGAAAAAATGCTCAACATCTCTAATCATCAGGGAAATGCACATCAAAGCCACAGTGAGGTATCACTTATCTCCAGTGAGAATGGTCTTTATCAGAAAGTCCCAAAACAATAAATGTTGGCATGGATGCAGAGAGATAGGAACACTCATACACTGCCGGTGGGACTGCAAACTAGTACAACCTCCGTGGAAAGTAATATGGAGACACCTCAAAGAGCTACAGGTGGAACGACCATTTGACCCAGCGATCCCATTACTTGGCGTCTACTCAAAGGAACAAAAGACTTTCTGTAAAAAAAGACATCTGCACTTGAATGTTTACAGAAGCACAATTCACAATCACAAAGATGTGGAAACACCCCAAATGCCCATTAATACACGAGTGGATTAATAAAATATGGTACATGTATACCATGGATTTCTACTCAGTCACAGAAAACAATGGTGAACCTCTTATATTATCTAGGATGGAGCTGGAACCCATTCTACTAAGTGAAGTATCCCAAGAATGGAAAAACAAGCACCATATATACTCACCATCAAATTGATATTAACTGATTAACACCCAAGTGCACATATAGTATTAACATTCATTGTGCATCGGGCAGATGGGCGGGGGTAAGAGGGCATGGGTATGTTCACACCTAATGGGTGAGGTGTCCACCATCTGGGGGATGGACATGCTTGAACCTGTGACTGGGGTGGTGCAAAGGCACTGTATGTAACATAAACATGTGTATCCTAGAAATATACTGAAAAAAATATTAATTCAATTAAATTTGAAAAAATAATTCAAAACTAAATAAAAATTAAAATAGCTCTATTGAGATATAATTCAAATACATAAAAATCACCATTTAAAGTGTACAATTCAGTGGACTTTAGGATGTTCACAGAAGTGCGCAACCATCACTGCAGTCAATTTTAGAACATTTCCATCACCCCAAATAAGAAACCCTATACCCATTCAAGTTCACTCTCCGTTTCCTTCCAACCTCACACCCCCAGCCCTAGACAATCACAAGTCTACTTATTTTTTTTTATTTCATCTTATTGTTATGGGGGATACAGAATTGCATGTTACATACGTTGCCCATGTACCACCTTTCCCCATAAGTCAGAGCTCCAGGAGTGTCTCTTTCCCAGGTAGTGTGGGTTGCACCCATCATGTAGGTATATAAACCTCCCTTCCACACCGCCCCTTACCGAGTCAGCACCTTCAAGCATTACCATTCCCCAAATGGTGTGCAATGCACTCATTATGTAGGCATACACCCATCCCCTCCCCCCACTCCCGACTTCAGTCTGATATCCAATTGGTCTCATTCCCAGATGTGTATTTAGGTGATTAACAGGGAAACCAATTTTCTGGTGAGTACATGTGATGCTTGTTTTTCCATTCTTGGGATACTTCACTTAATATAATGGGTTCCAACTCTCTCCAGGAGAACCATAGAGCTGTCGTATCTTCATTATTTCTTATAGATGAGTAATATTCCATGATATACATATACCACAGCTTACTAATCCAATCATGTATTGATGGGCATTTGGGTTGTTTCCACATCTTTGCTATTGTGAATTGTGCTGCTATAAACATTCGGGTACATGTGTCTTTGTTACAGAATGACCTTTTTTCCTTTGGGTATATGCCCAATAATGGGATTGCTGAATCAAATGGAAGGTCTACTTGAATCTGTTTAGGATACCTTGATAATGCTTTCCACAGGGGTTGCACTAGTTTGCAGTCCCACCAGAAGCGCATGAGTGTTCCTGTCTCTCCACATCCACGCCAACATGTGTTGTTTTGGGATTTTTTGATAAAGGCCATTCTCACTGGGGTTAAGTGATATCTCATTGTGGTTTTGATTTGCATTTCTCTGATGATTAGGGATGTTGAGCATTTTTTTCATATGTTTGTTAGCCATTCTTATATCTTCTTTCGAGAAGTTTATATTCATGTCATTTGCCCACTTTTTGATAGGGTTGCTTGATTTTTTCTTGCTGATTTTCCAGAGTTCTAAA
>JAPYYL010000031.1:10155305-10182710 GCA_028534055.1 Eulemur mongoz | reverse complement strand
TAAATGAGTGCTAGAACAAATGGGCATGGCTGATATCTATAGGACATTCCACCCAAAGTCCACAGAATACACATTCTTCTCATCAGCTCACGGGACATTCTCTAAGATTGACCATGTCCTAGGACATAAATCATGTCTTAAAAAATTCATAAAAATAGAAATTATACCATGCATCTTCTCAGATCACAGCGGAATAAAAGTAACAATGATCACAAACAGAAACTCTCACTCTTACTCAAAGTCATGGAAGCTAAATAACTTTCTCCTGAATAATTATTTTATAAAAGAAGTAATCAAGATGGAAATAAAAAATTTCTTTGAATTAAATGACAATGGAGATACAACTTATCAAAATCTATGGGATGCAGCTAAAACAACTGTATATCTTTTTTAGTGGTTGTTTATTTTATATATACCTAATTTGTCAGCGTCTATGTCAACATTTCACTAGTTCAAGTGAAGTGTAGAAACCTCACATTCCTTTATGTCCATTTTCCTATTCACGATGTGATTGTCCTAAATATTTCTTATACTTACATTTACAACCACATCAGACACTGTTATAATTTTTGCTTTAACTGTCAAACATAAATTAGAATATTCGAGAGGCAAAATAAAGTCTATAGTATTTATCCACATTTTTGCTTTCTTTCTTCCTTCCCGATGTTCCAATTCCCCATTACTCCTTCTATCATTTTCTTTCTAGTTAGGGAACTTCCTCTAGCTATTCTTTTAGGTTATATCTCCTGGTGACAAATCCTCTTAGTTTTCTTTAGTCTCAGAGTGCCTTGATTTCACCTTCAGTTCTTAAAGATATTTTTCCTATATTTAGGTTTCAGTGTTGAATGTTATTTTCTCTCTGCACTTGAAAGATATTGTGCCCCTTCCTTATGGCCTCCATGGTTTCAGTTGGAAAAAATCCTCTGTCATTTGAATTGTTTTCCTTCATCATTTCTCACTTGCTGCTCTCAAGATTTTTTCTTTGTCTTTAATTTTCAGAAGTTTGTGTATGATCTATCTTGACTTGGATTTCTTAGGATTTATCCCCATTGGATTGAATCAGCTTCTTGAATTTGTAGGTTTATTGTTTTTATTTCAAAATATTAGGGGGGTACAAATGTTTTTGGTTACATAGATTGCTTTTGTAATGCTTGAGTCATGGCTATAGGTGTACCCATCACCCAAATAGTATTCATTGTACACATTAGGTAGGTTTTTGTCCTTGCCCCAGACTGTGTTCATGAGATGGGGGTAGGGGAAACACTGAAGGGGCTGGAAGTCTGATACTTTATTTTCAAGAAGGTCCTAATTGAGTGGTCACAACAGTGCTTGGGCTCAAGAGGGTGGAAAACATTCCAAGCAACTTGGTAGCCCACCGATTTCTGGAGGTGTGTATGAAGGAGGAATGGAACCCCCATCTACCCTTTCACTGAGCTCTCAGCTTCCCTGGGGTTGATCTTTGCTGATAATTTTTTTTCTTTTTTCCTTCCTGTTCTGCCTCACAATTTCTTTGTGTGAAGTCTTTGGCAGGCTCTGGAAACTTTACATGCAAACTACACCCGAGCTTTGTCCACTGACCCCTTTCCTTTATCTGAAACCTTTCTTTCTCAATGGGAAATCTGGCAACTGATGTCTCTAGTCAGCCACCTTGAATTTGTAGGTTCACGACAGTTGTTAAATTTGGAAAGTATTCAGCCATTATATCTTTGAGTACTTTTTTGGCTGCATTCTCTTTCTGCTCTCTTCCAGGACTCCAGCAACGTGAATATTAGATCTTTTGTTATAGTCCCATAGGTCCCAGAATCTCTGCACATTTTTGTCTCAGTGTATTTTGTCTCTGTTGTTCAAACTAGGAAATTTCTATTGTTTTGTCTTTCAGTTCACCAATTCTTTCCTCTGTTACCTCCATTCTTCTTTTATGCTCATCCATTGAGTTTTTAATTTCAGTTATTGCCTTTTTCAGTTCTAAAACCTTCATTTGATTTTTTTTTTGTATCTGCTACTTCTTTGCTGAGCCTTTCTATTTCTTGCAGAGTTTTTCTATTTTTTACACTTATTTCAAGTGTGTTTGTGATTCAGGATGAAGCATATTTATAAAGGAAGATTTAAAATCTTTGTCAGATAATTTTCACATGTCTGTTGTGTTGGTGTTGACATGCATTGAGTATATATTTTTATTCAATTTCAGGTCTTTCTGGTTCTTGTGATGCGAATGATTTTTGGTTGAGCATTTTACATTTCAGTTGTTATGTCATATTACTCTAGATCTTCTTTAAACCTTATGTTTTCACAGTATTTCTCTGACATTGCTTTAGCAAGAGAAGCAGGGCACTATCTCATTTCTGCCATGTGGGAATGGAACATCAGGCATAGGCCTAGTAGAGAGCCAGAACTTCCACCTTGGAGCTCCAGTGGCACAATCTGTTAGTGTGTGGTACTTTTCCAGATCTCCCAACTCCACCCAGCCTCTACTGATACCTCCTTGTCTGGGAGGGGTGAGTATCCTTCATTACTATTTTCCATGTCATCTCTGCTAACCACGGAGAGTGAGGATGGCCTCATTATTGCTGGACAGTTGTGAAAGTTCTCATTCTTTGAAAGCGTCTAATGACATCCTAGTTGGGAGATGAAAGGGTGACTCATTAACTTTGGTTGGAAGTGTAGGTTCCTCATGAGCTATACAACGTGGGGTTGGGCGGGCAATGCTTCATTCCTACCTGGTGGGGATGAAACTCCCACCTCCCTACTAAGTCTTCTTTGACAATACTCTAGTGGTGATGAAGGGGTAATTGGAGCTCTTAGTATAGCCTGGTGAGGGTGGCAACCCAGGCTCCCTATTGAGCTTTGCTGGTATGGGTGTAGGTGAGGCCACAGGCTATTTCTTTCATGGTGATGGCATTTAGTGGGAGTAGAGCAACTATTGTCTAAAAATTTTCTCTCTTGCCCTTTTCCTGGTTGTTTCTTTTTTCTTTCTTTCTTTTTTTTTTTTTTTTTTTTTTTTTTGAGAGCAGGCTTTTGTTAAGGTTCTCCCCACCACTGTACCTGTTGATATTTCTATATACTGGCTTATTTTGCTCCATTTCTGGGCTACAAGAGGCTCAAGGAAAACCAGGGAAATTACCACCTTGTTGTTCCATGGGTTCCAAGGTTGCTAGCCAGTCTGTCTCTTCTTTCCACCATTTAGAGCCTTCTTAGTCTTATTTTATATATAATGCTCTGGGTGTTTAGTTGTACTTAGCAGGAGAAATAGGGGAAAGCATGTGTGCTTCACCTTCCCAGAAGTGGAAGTTGAATCCTACAGAGAACTTTATAACAATAATAAAACTGAATAATAGCCAGTTTTGATTTTTGTCACCATCATATTCTAGTATTTCTATATAATTCCAGTGATACTCTCCTTCCAAATCTGTTATCTTTATCCTTTTGAAATTTGTTTTTCTAAGTGAGGAATTGTCAACCTAAATAACAAACAAAGAAGCTCTCTGAAAGAAAATGGTGTTAATTTGGGAATAAACCATTGCAATAGAATACATGTGCCATAATAAACTATGTGCATATTCAGGGAGGTAAAAGAAGACAAAGGTTTTAAAAGGAAAAATTAGGAGGATTACATAATTGTTTTGAGGTAATCTTCCTTGGCTGCAAAGTGTGGGGAGGTAGCTATGCTCCCAGCAAATAATTGGATCCATCAGGCAAGGGTCGTTGCAAAGGATAAGGAAATACTAGAAAATAAAACAAAAGAATACACAGAGATGATAGTGCAGTTTTATAAAGAATAGATTCATACAAAAGGGGGGCTTGGGAGTCCACACAATATTCCCATAAATTGCGAGGCCACTAGTGAAGTTTCACATCAGTATTTAAGGGTACAGTGATTGGTTGCCAGGGGTAACAGATTTACATGATAACAGGTATTTTGTTTTAGGTTAAGTCTCCCAAAATACTTCTAGAGATCCCTTAATTAACTTTCTATACATGCTCAAATGTTACAAAATCTTTCTAAGAAAAACTTCTAGCTCTAAGATAAAACTATGACTTTATCAGAAAAGTTAAACAGAGATATAGTGGCTCATTATTTCTTTATCTAGTTATTGTGGATTGAGACAGGTAATCAGGAGTCAAGCAAGAGCTGTCCCTTGGGCTATCTGCTTTTTGGCACAGGTGTTTGTCTGTTGGGTGGGCACGCTTTGATCAGCTCCCATCCCATGGCTCCATGTAAACCTGCTTTGTTATTCAAAGCAGGCAAAAAGCACAGGTTTGAGACTGCAATGTCACCTTGGAAAGTAGGTGCTACTGACCTGTGAGATACCTTCCAGGATCCTCTCTCCTGGAGTGTCAGGATGGTACATTGAGAAACATCTAAGTTGCATCTTGACACCCACCCCCTCCCCTGGGTGATGGGATTGTGTTAGGATGGTGCTTTGTGATCTCTAAGCTGTCTCTTGGCCTCCCCAGCATCTCTCCACACCCCCACCCCAACCCCATGATGTCATTTGGTGCTTTGTTACATCTAAGGTCTCCTAGGGCTCCCATTGGCTGGGGGTGGCTTGGTGACCAAACAAAACTTAGGTGCATGGCTGCACCCTATCCAGGGGAGGGTATATATACGGAGGTCAGGCGGCCTGGGTAGACTGCTGGGAAGCACTGCCATGGTGAAGATGACCGGGAAATCACAAGCCTCTGGCAACATCATTGAACAACCCCCTGCCAATGTCAAGTGGGGAAGAAGAGGAAGGCCCCTCATCAACCCAGGTCCAGAGGCAGATTCAAGCTGGACGACCCACCCAAGCTCCTCCCTGCCTTAACCTCGAGTCCTGTCCCCCACTCTCCACCTGCCCTTGCCCAACACAAACCCCCCTCGGGCCCACAGCCCTTCCCCTGATCCCACCCCACCTCCACCCTCTTCCCCCAAACCAGTGCCCTTCTGTGATCTCCCTGTTATCCTTTCAGGTGTCCAAGGTAACCAGGAAGGCAAAAGGAGCCATTCAAGGCACTTTGAGGAGAAAAGCTTCTCCAAAAGTGACACCCTTTCAATTCAACCCAAAGAGGACACAGGGCCGACACCGTTTGAACCTTGTCACCAGTTGGATAAGGAAGTCAAATGAAATGAGCCGAAGCAGGCCCTAGAGAGTGGTGAGAGCTCCACCACCTCAAGTGTCACCCTCAGCAGCCAGTAACTTCGGACTGAAGCCAGTGACCTCAGAGCTATCTGCGAAGTCTCCAGAGGTCTGGCTGCAGGGACATATTCAACGATGTCAATGAGGAATTTTTCACCAAAGGGGTATATGATAGTGACGAAAATAAAATCAACCACCTGTGAAATGGTGCGTGTGTCCCTGAGTGTTCTGTGATGGTGGGGAGGGAGGAAGGAGAGAAGAGGTGTGCGTGTAGGAAGGGATGGGGTGGATCAGACCAGCTGGTCCATGGAGAGCCAGACATACAGGCTGAGCCCTGGACCAAATTTCCTCCTTAACACTTTTCCCATTGACAAGGCAAGAAAAGACTTCGAGGGTTTTTTTGTTTGTTTGTCTGTGGGTTTGTGTGTGTGTGTGTGTGTGTGTGTCTGTGTAAGGGGACCAGAAAGGAGAAAAGGAGAAGTGTGATGTGTGGGGGGCATGAATGCCTCCTCCCAAAAATATACACACAGTAATTTCCTTCAGGACACCCACCCATCTCATAGTGGTGTTTGTTACCTTGGCTAGGCTATGGTACCCAGATGTGTGGTCAAACACTTGTTGAGATGTTGCTGTGAAGATATTTTGTAAATGTGATTAACATTCAAATCAGTAGATCGTGAGTAAAGCAGATCGCCCTCAATAAGGTGGGTGGGCCTCTTCCAATCAGTTTAAGGCCTTAAGAGTAGAGACCAAAATCCCCCAAAGAGGAAGGCATTCTGCTCCAGACTGCCTTTGGACTCAAAACTGCAACATCGACTCTTGCTGGAATTTTCAGTCTGATTGCTGCCCTGAAATTTCAGACTTAATAGTACTCTCCCTCTTGTAAGCCAGTTATTTAAATTAGATCTCTCTCTCTGTCTCTGTCTCTCTGTCTCTTGGAGAGCAATAGAGAGTGTATATATATATATATATATATATATGTGTGTGTGTGTTCATATATGCATACATACAGGGATAGAGAGAGGAAGAAATAGAGAGAGACCATACACACTCACACACTCATACACACACATACACATCCTATTGGTTATGTTTCTCTGGAGAACTCTGACTGATATACAGCCTATGCTGTAAGAAACTAAAGGCTCTCAGAAGGACCAATCATCTCATCTTATGAAAAGTCATTGACAACTCTCCAATCACTAAAAGGAAGGTGTTTGGCCACCATGAATATAACCCTGCTTTTGCACTTTCTTGTTAAGGAAACTTGAGGTTGAACGGTTGTCTAACAATGATGGAACAGTGGCAGTGTGTGTGGTCAGCCTCTAGGACAGTCAATTACTTGTAGGCAATTGTTAAATATTAATATATTTGAGATAATTGTCGATTCACTTGTGAGGAATAACATGGAGATATTGTATACTCTTTAGCCAGCTTCTCCTAATAGTAACATCTTGCAATACCATAGTACAATACCACAACTGGGATAGCAACATTGATACTGTCAAACACCAAACATTTCCATCACTACACAGTTCCCACATGTTCCCTTTTATAGAGATATCCACTTCCCTTTCACACCCACTCTCTTCCACTTAACTCCTGGCAGCCACTAATGTATCCTCTATTTTCATAATTTTGTTATGTCAAGAATAATATATAAATGGAATCATACCATATGTAACATTTCTGCACTTAGCATAAACTATGGTCTGAATGTGTCCCCCCAAAAATTCATATGTTGAGACTTAATTGACAGTGTGATACTATGAAAAGGTAGGACCTTTAGGAGGTGGTTGAGTCATTAGGGTGGAGCCCACATGTATGGGATTAGTGATCTTATCAAAGAGGTGAGAAGGAGCAGTTTGCTCCTTCTGCCATATGAGAACACAACAGGAAGCACCATCTATGAAGCAGAGAGCCTTCACCAGATGTCAAATCAGATAGCACCTTGAACTTGGACTTCCCAGCCTCTAGAACCATGAGAAAATAATTTTCTTTTGTTTATAAATTACCTAGTCTAAAGGAATTTATTGCATTATAGCTGCCTGAATGGACTAAGATAGCATTCTCTTGAGGGGTTGCATATTTCAATAGTTTCTTCCTTTTGATTGCTAAGTATAATAGTATTCTATGCATTGATCTACCATGGTTTGTTTAACAATCACCCCATTGAAGGTCAATTGAGCTGTTTTCAGTATTTTGGTATCATGAATAAAACTATGAACAGCTATGAACATGTATGCACAGGTTTCAGTGTGATCACACATTTTCATTTCTCTGGGACAAAAGCCCAAGTGTGGAATCTGAGTTGTATGTTAGTTGCATGTTTAGTATTTTTAAGTAATAGGCTTTAATTTTTAGAACAGTTTTAATTTATAGAAAATTGAGCAGACTATACTGAGAATTCACAATACCTTCATCCTTCCATATAGTTATCCTTGTTATTAACTTCTTACGTTAGTGTGGTAAATTTGTTACAATTAATGAACCAATATTGATAAATTATTATTAACTAAAGTCTATTGTTTATGTTAAGGTTCACTTTTTGTGTTGCACAGTTCCATGGTTTTGGAAAACTGTATCATGGCATTCAACCACCATTCCAGTATCACATAGAATACATTCACTGCTCTGATGAACTTCTTGTGTTCTGTCTATTCACTCCTACCCCTTCTCCCTGAATCCCTAACACCACTGATCTTTTTATTATAGCCATAGTTTTGCCTTTTCTAAAATGTCATATAGGTGGAATTATATAGGGTGTAGACTTTTCAAACTAGCTTCTTTCACTTAGAAACATATGTTTAAAATTCCTGTCTTTTTTGCATGGCTTGATAGCTCATTTTAGAAAAATTGCCGAATGGAATATTTATTCTGTGGTATGGACGTACCACAGTTTGTTTATCCATTTACCTATTGAATATCATGGGATATCGTGGTTGCTTCCAACTTTGGGATGAATAAAGCTGCTATAAACCATTGTGTGCAGATTATTGTATGGCGGTAAATTTTCAACTACATAGAGTGAATATCTAGGTGTCTGGTTGCTGCATCATATAGTAAGGCCATGGTTAGCATTGTAAAGAACTGCCAAACTGTCTTTCAAACTGGCATACCATTTTGCATTCCTACAAACAATTAATGGAATTTCCTATTGCTCAGCATCCTCACCAGCAATTGTTATTGTCAGTGTTTTCCCTTTTGGGCATTGTATAGGTGTAGTGATATTTCATTTTTGTGTAAACTTGTAAATACCTAATGACAAATGATGTTGAACATCTTTTCATGTGCTTCTTTGCCATCTCTATATCTTCTTTGACAAGCTATCTTTTCAGATCTTTTGCCTATTTCTAAACTGGTCATTTGTTTTCGTACTTTTGAGCTACAAGAGTTCTTTGTACATTTTGGATAAAAGTTGTTGTGACCTGATTACAGCACAGGGGATGAACACATAAACATACATACAGACACACAAAGAAACACACAGATGCACACAGACAGGATAAGACTGCAGTACTGAAAAGAACCAGTCGCTTTATTTTTGTACTCCTTTTGTCCAGCAGCTACTTCCTGGTACGTGACTATCTTTAGAGCCCTGAGGCGACATGTTCCATTTCTTATGGAAATTGCTCAAGGGAAGGCAGACATTTTCATCTTAATCTTTGGACATCATTACCATGTGCAGGACAATGAGACATGCCTTGACTTGTTTGCAAGACCAAAGGCCCTTGGCTATTGATCATAGGAAACAGTTTGTCTATTCAATAGGCTATTGACCTTTAGCTCCAAGAAGCATTCAGCATTCAACAGGCCGTGTCCGGACCTATTGACTTCTGGCCTCAAGGAGCATTCTGGACCTATTGACCTTTGGACCCAAGAAGCACGTCCAGGTTTGCTGACTCTGGGCTGAAGCAAATTCTTGCCCAAGGATGGTCCCTACATCTCCCCCTCTTCTGTAAAATTTGAGATTGAATATGCTCAAAGACCATCATGATATTTTCTTTACATTGGTTGATTTTTATTTTTCAATAGCACCAGTATCTGTAGACTGAAAACAAGCAAAGAATAAAGACAATTAAAATTCTGGCATTAGTTCCTATGTTATTAAGGAAAGCTTTAAAAGTTGTTAAAGGATTAGCTTGTGACAGGCCATTTGCCAAACCTTGAAAGAAATCTTGTTCATTAAATTCTGGCAAATTTTCTTGGAATGTACTGGTTATTTCTTGTTCTCGGCTTTGCAAATCAGCTGTCAGGTTGTGCCCTCCAGCTAGCAGTTGCCGTAGAACTCACCAATGTTTGCTGCTATTAAAAGGAATAGGCGTAACACAAAACCTGGAAGAATTGCAATCACAAAGCAAAAATAACTGACTATTTAGGACTTGAATTTGATCTCCTAGCCATTGGACAGAGTTTGTAAGTGCAAGATTTCTCCTTCTAAATGGCTGTCAATTTCCTGTTGGTGTTGCCACAGTTGTTGGGAGTCTTCATACCCCTTATAGATGAAGTCAGTGGTTTGAACAGATTGTTGCAACGCTACTCCTGCTGTAGCGGCTGTGGCAGCTATAGATATTAATCCTGCCACAACGGCAAATATAAGACCGATAGCTCTCTTAACTCTGTGGCTCAAGGAAGTTATTTTGTTTTAAAAGGTGGTAATTAAGGCAGATTCACTCCAAGGCCAGGATAAATTAACTGGAATCCAAAGCTCTATCCTAGCCCTTAAAACATATAAACTTTGTGAACTAGCATTGAAGTTAGCCCATGAAGAGTGGTTAAGGCAAGTATATAAAGAGCAGTTATTAAGATAGGAGATAATTCCTGTGGACTAATTCCACTGAACAGAAACTAGCAGTAGCAAATAAGGACAGGGCACACAAGCCAATAAAGGCTGAGACATTAGTCGGCAGAACCGCGCTTGTCGTTCCTGGCATTGGTCTCCTGGCTTGCAGAGTCAGATTCTCGAATTCCTTGAGGAAGTCCTCAGTCCTGATCCTCTTTGCCATACTGCTACTTAAGATGACGAGTGGGGACCCACTTCCAGCCCTGTCCTGTAGAGACATAAGCATAGCCCCGACCCCATTTTAGAACCTCTCCCTCCTTCCATTCTCCATTCAGTGTGGACACATACACGGGATCACAAAAATAGGCAGGGGAGAGGACAAAGTCCTGAAATGACGTTCTGCTGCAGAGGAATTCAAAGTCTGCCAATGATTTAAAAAATTAAGGGGAAAGAGTGCTCTTAATAGATGATGATGAGGAGACTCAGGGACTCCCCTTTTTTGTTTTTGTAATTGAAGCTTTAGGGTGCTATTGGCTCGTTCAATGATGGCTTGACCCTGACTGTTAAAAGGAATTCCAGTAACATGGCATACGGAATATAGCTGAAGGAAGAAATTAAGTTTATTAGAAGTATAGGCGGGGGCATTGTCCACTTTGAGTATAGCTGGAAGGCCCATCACTGCAAAACAGGAATATAAATGAGTGATAACAGCATCAGCTTTTTCAGAGCTTTGAGAAGTAGCCCATTGAAAGTGAGAATGAGTGTCAATAGTACGGTGAACATAACAAAGACAGCCAAAAAATGTAACATAAGTAACATCCATCTGCCAAATATGATTACATCTCAAGCCTCGTGGATTACAATCTGGCGGTAAAGAAGGAAGGGTTAAGGGTGCACAAGAAGCACAAGAACATACAATAGCACTAGCTTGTTTATGCGTAAGAGAGAAATGGTTTTGAAGTCCTTTTGTGTATGATGGAGGTCATGTTCTTGTGAGGCCTGTTGAATAGAGGCTACAAGTAAAGAGTCAATGCTGTTGTTGCCCTTGGACAATGGCCCAGGGAGTCCAGAATGTGATCGAATGTGGACAATATAAACAGGATGATGACACATATGAAGGAGTGCCTGTAAATGGGTAAACAAATGTTGTAATGTAGTCTGGGGATTAAGAGGCAGTGAGGCAGTAGGAAGATGAGAAGTAACATAAACAGCATACTGTGAGTCACTAACAATGTTAATGGGTTTGGCAGAAAAATCTTGTAGAACAAGGCAGATAGCATAAAGCTCATTCTGTTGCACTGATGGAAAAGGAGAGATAACAAACTTTTGGCCTATTGTGCTCCAATAACCAGCCTTACGAGAACTCGAAGTGTCAGTAAAAAAGGTGGTTCCTTGTAGAGGGCTAGAAACAATGGGAGAGACAGGAAGAACGGAGTGAGTTTGCAAAAAAGAATTCAATTTATGTGGGGGATAATGATTGTCAAAAGTCCCAACATAATCTGCACAGGCCACCTGCCAAGCAGTGGAAAACTCAAAGTTAGTTTGGATATCTTTAGAACTCAAATTAGTAACAATTTGGCAGGGGTCCATTCCTGAGAGTTTACAACAGCACCAACGTCCTTGAGTAATTAATTGTGCTAGTTTATCTACATAAATCAAAAGTCTTTTGTTTTGTTGGTTAGGGAGAATCCACTCAAGAATTCCATGCGACTGCCCCAAACAACTGAAGGGAAGTGAAACGTATGGAAAAGAAAAAGGGTTATGGGAAGAGAAGGGTTGAGAAACATAAGGAAACCAGAGCTCAAGCGTAGCTCCACAAACTGCAACTCAGCTTCAGCCTGAGGGTTGAGACAATGAGGGCTATTGAGAGCAGAATCGCCTTCTAAAATAGCAAACAAATGTTGTAAAGCATAAGTGGGTATACCAAGTGAGGGCTGAAGCCAATTAATGTCTCCTAACAGTTTTTGAAAGTCATTTAGTGTTTTTGAAAGTCACTTAGTGTTTTTAAGTTATCTCTCCGAATTTGCAACTTTTGTGGTTGTATTTGTGATTCTGAGAGACAATACCCTAAATAGTTGAAAGGTGGAGTATCCTGAACCTTCTCAGGGACAATTATTAAATTATAGAGTTTGAGACTCTCCTTAAGATCTACAAAGGCTCTATTCTGCACCTCTTAAGAAGGTGCTGCAAGAAGAATATCATCCATGTAATGATAGAGTATAATTTGTGGGTGCCAAGCACGAACAGGATTAATGGCATGATCAACAAATTCCTGACATAGCGTAGGACTGTTTAACATCCCCTGAGGAAGCACCCTCCACTGATAATGCTCAGTAGGGCGGCCATTATTATATTTTGGGATGGTAAAAGCAAAACGCTGACAATCTGAAGACTGCAAAGGAATGGCAAGAAAACAATCATTAAGATCAAAGACTATGAAAGACCAGCCAGTGGGAATCATAGAGGGCAAAGGCAAACTGGGCTGTAAGTGGCCCATAGGTTGGATATATTTGTCAATTTTCTGGAGATCTGTGAGAAATCGCCATTTTCCAGATTTCTTTTTGATAACAAAAACAGGAGAATTCCAAGGAGAGGTGGAGGACTCAATATGACTGGCAGCAAGTTGCTCAGCTACTAAGGACTTTAATGCCTCAAGCTTTTCTTTTGTACGAGGCCACTGCTCAACCCATACAGGCTTATCTGTATTCTTATCTGCAGGGGGAGGGCTCAAAGAATTTCTTGAGCAGTGGTGATTAGTTTAAAGAATCCTGTGCATCAGGATGTTGGACGGGGTTGTAACCCATCTTTAGAATCATATTTTTAACATTAGGTGATAAGTGAGGGATAGTTATAAATGCCCCAACCTGATGTAACAGATCTCGACCCCATAAATTTACAGCAATATCAGTAGTACAAAACTGTGAAGAAGCTTTTTGGCTTTCAGGTCCTAAACAATCACAAATATCTTTACTGCGGAACACGCATTGAGCCTGTCCCAATCCAGACAACACTGTAGGAACTGCAACTTTGGGCCAGTCAAGGGGCCACTGAGCAAGACAAATGATAGAAACATCAGCCCCCGTATTCACTAAGCCCTCAAAAGTACGACCACCAATAGTGAGAGAGAGAAGAGGTCGAGAATCTTGAATAAGAGTCTCCCAAAAATCTTTAGTTCCGGTACTGCCAAAACTCCCTTTATGCTCAATGTTACAAGTAGGGAAGGAGACTTATGGGAGCAGCAAAAGTTGGGCTATAGGAATGCCAGCAAAAACCTGAGTAGTATGAAAAATCAGAGACCATGATCTGGATTTCGCCAGTATAATCTGAATCAATGACACCTGAATGAACAAATATTCCCTTTGCCATGCAGCTGCTCCCTCCAATGACCAATCCAACTTTTCCCTCAGACAAAGGCCCGAAGACATGTGTAGACAACTTATGAACACCACCAGCAGGGGTTAGAGTATAGGTTTGTGCAATAGAAAGATCTTAGCTGCATTACCAGATGTGGCAGCATAGAACTGAGTTACTTTTAAAGATTGCTCAGTTGATGGGCAGTCCCATCATTGCTCACTGGGTTTTGTTGGAATTGCAGTCTCATATTGTTGCTGTTGGGGCCCTGAGGCCGGGGGCCCCTCGGGGAGTTTCCCGACTGCATGCCACCATTTGTCCCATTAATGGAAGGGAGCAGATTGCCATTCTGAATAGCTCCCACCAGCAAGACAGTGTGATAAGCAACGCCTCCAACACCAGCACAAGCGCAGACATATTCGTCTAAGGAAGCCCCACTAGCCTTTAAAGGGCATAAAATTTTTTGACAATCTGGATTGGCATTTTCTACAGCCAAAGATTGAATTATAAGAGAAGCTGCCTCTGTAGAGCTGACACTACACTGAACAGCGTCTGTTAGCCGAGACAAGAAATCAGTGTAAGTTCAGCAGGTCCTTGCATAGTTTTAGCAAAGGAAGAGGCTAAAGAGCCAGAGGTCTAAATTTTTCTCCAAGCCTTTAAAAAATCAATTTAATTTGAGTTATGGCTGGATCACCCAAGGCTATCTGAGCTTCTTAGGTAGCATACTGTCCTGTCCCAGTGAGCTGCTCCTCCATGGGCCCCAGAGGTTGCTGCTGTGTGTTAAGGTGAGCCTGTACTCTAGCCCCTTCTATCCACCAGCTACCTAATTGTAGCCACTGTGGACTTTCCAAAACTGTTGTTCCCAACTGTTCCCAATCTATGGGCAACAAAATATTAGCACCAGAATAAGCATCAGTCAAGCCAGTAAGAAAAGGCGACTGAGGTCCATATGCTTGAACAGCCTGTTTAAGTTCCTTTAAAAATTTGTATTGCAAAGCCTGATATTGTACATTCCATCCTCCATTAGGGAGATTGGGTTCTTGACCAAGAGGCAATTCTTGACAAATAATGGGAAATGCAAAGGATCGGGGAATAATAACGTTAGGATCTGGTTTTGGAGGATGATCATCAAAGTCAGGGGGAAGGAGGAAATCATCATCTGGCCCTTGAATAAAAGGAATTCTAAAATTTCGTCCCACTAGACAGGCAGAAGGCTGAACCGGATAAGCTGAAAAAGAAGGTGAAGGGCCTGGAGTCACCTTATTCTTTTTAAGCAAAGAAATTAATTCTCATATATCTGCATGAGTAGGCAATTTATCAGGAGGATCTTTATCTGGTGGCTCCTCTCCATCCCCAAACTCTTCGGGGGAAGGGGCCCAGGATGGCAAGGGCTCCTTTTCAGTTTTTTCACCCACATAAGCTTTTTCTGATTCTGTCTGCAGCAAGCGTAATGCCTGTAGTTGCACTGCAGAAGGTCCAAACTATTAAATCAATAGTTTCACCTTTCTGATGGGTGACAAGAAAAGCCTTAAGTACTTGTTGCCAACTATGAATATTTAGTTGCACTTCTGACTGACATTGAAACCAATAACAATGTTTCTGTACCAGAGCAAATAATTGTTTTAAAGTACTTTACTTCACTTCCACTCCTACAGGGTGCAAAAGTACCTGAATTAGCTTTTGATCTTTACACTCTGGTGCTGAGGGGCAATTCCCCATCTTATCCCGAAAGTTCCCTGTTGGATGCCGCTTACCTATGGCCAAAGGAGTGCCTCTTCAATCCCTCCGTCCTGAATGACAGAGACCCTGCTCGCTTCGCCAGTTGTTGCGGCCTGATTACAGAATCGGGGATGAACACATAAACATACATACAGACACACAAAGAAACACACAGATGCACACAGACAGGATAAGACTGCAGTACTGAAAAGCACCAGTCGCATTATTTTTATTCTCCTTTTGTCCAGCAGCTACTTCCTGGTACGTGACTATCTTTAGAGCCCTGAGGCGACATGTTCCATTTCTTATGGAAATTGCTCAAGGGAAGGCAGACGTTTGCATCTTAACCTTTGGACCTCATTATCTTGTGCAGGACAATGAGACACACCTTGGCTTGCTTACAAAACCAAAGGTCCTTGGCTACTTGCCATAGGAAACAGTTTGTTTATTCAATAGGCCATTGACCTTTAGCTCCAAGAAGCATTCAGCATTCAACAGGCCATGTCTGGACCTATTGACTTCTGGCCTCAAGGAGCATTATAGACCTATTGACCTTTGGACCCAAGAAGCACGTCCAGCTTTGCTGACTCTGGGCTCAAGCCAATTCTTGCCCAGGGACGATCCCTACACAAGTCCTGTACCAGATATGTATTTTGCAATTATTTTCTCCTAGTTCATGGCTTGTCTTTTCATTCTCTTGACAGCGTCTTTAACAGAGAAGAAGTTTTTAGTTTGAATAATGTTTAATTTATCAATTTGGCCTCCACAGTGGAGAGCACTCCAGTTTCCCCTTGCTAGTCCAGATCAGTCACCCCAGCCTACATAGCAACTCTTACCTGTTGAGTCAGAGGCATGAAGAACCCAAAGTGACTCGTGGCAGTCTTCACTTACAGTTGAATGGAATCTCTGTTGTGTCTCCTGGAGGAAGCATTCCTCCACCTGGAACTAAGACTTCTAGGCCAGCAGAGCATAAGGTTGTTGTGAGAACAGGAAGCAAAACTTTTGCTGGTAGGTCACTAGGGGTAAGGTGAGGGGTGCAACGCCCACTTCCACCCCTTAATTCCTGGACCTTTGAATCCTGGCTATGACAGAAACCACACCATATATTGGATGTTGATTCAGAGCATATACAGCCTTCTAGAGAATGGCAGCACTGCAAAATATTGCCACCTACTTGGTGCTGTTAACTATGACTTCAAAAGACCATTACCCTGTTATTTTTCACAAATATATTTGATTGTGTATCTATATATATACATATATATAGCAAATACCTTTATTTCCTTTCCTCCTTTATAGCCTTATGTAACATACATGTGTTGACTTCATACCAGTATTTAAGTATTGTTGATTTTATGTAATATGATTTAAGTTATGGGATATCAGCACAAGAAAAATCTCATTGAAAGAACTTATCTCCTCTGCTGGGGAAACAATGAGTATATTTCCGTTTGTGTGCATGACAGTTGTATTAAGTTAGGCAGAATCACAGCCTTGCTCTTCTCTTTATTTGGACCTTAGGTATGGTCTAAGCAGCTGCGTATGGGTGCCAAGTGTAGACGGGTTTGACTGGTGATGGTTAATATTTTATGTGCCGACTTGGCTGGGCTCAGATAGCTGGTCAAACATTGTGTCTGTGAGGGTGTTTTTGAAGGAGATTGGCATTTCAGTCTGTAGACTGACTAAAGAAGGCCACCCTCAGCAATGTGTCAGCCACTGAGAGCCTCAACAGAACAAAAGAAGTGGAAGGAGGGTGAAATTCTCTCAATTTCCAAGCTGGGATATCCATCTTCACCTGTTCCCAGACCAGTCATCTCTGGGTTGTCGGACCTGTAGACTCCAGGACTTACACCAGCAGCTCCCCTGCTGCCTGCTATCCTTGCTTCTATTTCTGTGGAGAACACAGATTATTTCAAGCATGTAGGCCACTATCTACACAGCACTCTGCTTAACCTAAACCCATGGCCTGAAGCAACTCCTATTTATGGAGCTAAACCTCAGTCTAGCTGTGGCCCCTGTCCAGACAGATAGTAGGATATTTTCCTACCACTCAGAGGACACCTCTAACTGGATGGGCTAGAGCACCTCACCATCTGCACAGTCCCCACTGACCTCATCCTCCCCACTCTTCCTCATCACATCACAACCAACACTTCCTCCTTCCACCTCAAAATCAGCTAAGGGGAGCGGCTTCCACCTAGTCAGCAGCCCCAAAAGTCAGATCATTAAAGAATCTCTCCATCATTTCACAGACCCAGACTTCCTAAAACTCTCACGTGTGTCTCCAACTCACCACACTCCTTGCATCAGAAACAATTAAGTAATTGGTCCCTTCTTTGGTTTACTTGATGTTTTTCCTTAATAGATATTCAATAAGTGTTTGCTGGATCAAAGAATGAAGGAAGGAACGGATGGACCAAAATACCAGAGGGTCCCATAGGCCGATTCAAAGTGTGGAGCCTTCCCCCCACCTGGGTCTTCTGCCTTCGTGGAAGGCACATGCCACAACTGCTCATCTGTCTTCAGAATTCCCCTGAACTGTCCCTGATAGTGTCCTCATGGACATTTCCACCCCAGGCCTAGTCACCCTCTTGGAGGTGTGAATGCTGCCAACAACACAGGGCCTGATGCTTCCTGCACTGGGCCCCACCCTTCCCTGTCAGTGTGACAAGGAAGGGTGCCACCTCCTTTGCCATGGCACGTCCATAACCAGCCCCTCATTGGCAGAATCTGGAGTAAACAACCCCAGGGCGTCTTCCTCCAGTTTCGCCTCCAAGCAGCCGAACTCCTGCCTTCCCCCGCCCAGTGCTCTTCCAGGTCTGTCTCACCTGTCGGTATCGATCGCCAACCCACCCACCCATGCACTGGAGTTTGAGGGCTCCCAGGGTACACGGGATGAAATCCCAGTCCCCACAGGCATCGAGACAGATCCCAGCCTGGGAACCTGGCCAGGGTGCACCGGACCACTAGAGGGGTCAAGGGATTTCAGAGGACTCACCCAGAGTGATGCAGGGACCAGATAGGCTCTTCTCGACAGAGCTGGTGCCTCCTAAGGGGGCTTCAGTGCATGCATCCACACATAAGGCCTTCTCACTCAGATCACAATGCAGATTCCAGCTGGGGACAAACGATGGGCCCCCGATTTCCAAAGCCCATTCATTGGCATTGTCCTGTCCTCCCTCCTCCCTGCCCCTTCCCTCTATCTGGTCCTTCCCCCACTGGACTGAGCTCTGGAGGCAGAGCTCTGAGTGCCAGACTACCTGGGGCTCTGTGGCCCTGGCTTTGAACCTAGTCTCTCTCCTGGACTCTGGCCACCACTGTCCTTGGGATCCCCCCAATCCCCCTCAGTCGCTGAGGAGTCCTGTCTGCTCTCCTTCCCTGGCTCCTGGTCACTATGACCAAATCTTTCCTTCTCTAAAAAAAAAGATACATTGACATTTCGGATCTTTAAATCAGGCCTAGAATAATGGTCTTATCCAGGACATCACTACCTGAATCCAGCTTCATTTGGCGAGGAATTAACCTAATCAGAGAGAGTGCAGATGCAAATTAAAATAACAGTGAAATGATATTTAATCACCAAATTGTATTCATAATTTTCACCAAAATTTAAAAGACTGATAAAATAAGATATTTGTTAGTGCGTGGGATGTTCACATACATTTCTGAGAAAATAAATTGGTAGAATGTTTTTGGAATACAATTTTGATGATAATCGTAAAAAGTAAATTATTCATGCCATTTTCTCTTTCAGACAATGTCTATGTTAATGTACCTTTCTTATTAGAAAAAATGCATATTTGCCCAAGAATTTCAGGTTCAGAGATATTATTTCAGTTCCATAAATCATAGCAACAAATGAAAAACAGCTTACATGTTCATCAGGAGAAGAAACGTTTAGTTAACTGTGACACACAGCTACTTTACAGTTCTAGGGAGCAGTTACAAAAGTGAGGGTGGGAAGATCCTGCACCCATCTTATTAAGTGGCAAAGGCATGTGATAGATCAGTATGTACATGATACCTGTGGGTATTTAACACCACTGTATGCTTTTGTAATGCACCTACCTCTAAAAACCCCTATGCTAAGGCTTAATATAATACACATCATATTACTATGAACAGTACTGGTGACCTCTGAGAAGGGAACTGAACTGTAGGTGAACTTTGTAAAGAGAGGAATTGTGATTTATCCATATTTTTAGAAGTTTTTGTAAGAAGAATATAGGCACTATTCCTTTGTAATTGAAATATCTAAATAAGCTTGACACCAAAAATTCTAGCTGTGTATTACTTGAAGTAACCGCAAGGTCATGCAACAAACTCTGAAATTTGAATGGCTTAACACAAGAAAAGCTTATTTTTCATGCATATAAATTATAATGTGGTTTGTTAGGGGTTCTCAAGTGACCCAAGCGCCCAGGCTGCTTCCTCCTTGTGACTCCCCCATCTCACATGGAGTTGCGTTGCTTACCATTGAATGGAGGGAGAACTCGAGGAAATGGTGCCCTGGCTCTCCAGTGTCTGGATGGGACAAACAAGGCCTCTGCTCACCATATCCCCAAATACAGTCACTGTCTGAAGTACTGGGGGTTACGGTTACGCATTTTAGGGCAGACACCATTCTATCCATAAGGGCAGAGGATCTAATCCTGAGCCTGTTGCTTACTAGCCACGGGGTTATGGGAATCTACTAAGCCCTGTGAGCCTGAGGTTCTTCATCCTCAAAGTAGGTTTGATAGGATATGTCTGATAGGACTGTTTTAATGTGTGCAATGTCTGTAAAACACCTGACACAGTGTCTGGCCTATGTTAGAACTTTACTGATTGATAGTTATTTGCATTACTAGTATATTTGGACCTCATTTCCTAGTACACTTACCTCTGGGAATTTTCTTTTTCCTTGTGTCATTATTATCTAGGAAACCTCTGTGTATGCAGCGCATTAGGACACGGAATTCCTATTTAGCCAAAAATGCTGCTTCATGGACAAAACTCAGTAAAAATTCCCTCCTAGATGACTTACTTTATAATTTGGGTGTTGGGGAGTCTTCCCCAGCTGGATACAGCTCAAACCTCCTGGTATCTGAGTGAAAGACCAACTCCTTCCCTCCCTCCCAGCTGCTTTTCCAGCCAAACTGCTATTATTATCCATTTTATCAGCACTTTAAATCTAAGCCCTTAAAATTGGCCAAATTACACTTGAGATAACCTAAATAAAATGCCATTTTAATAGGGTCAGGTCTGGCTCTCTCAGCCAGGCAGATGTGTACCTGGCCAGTGGCTTCGGGGCCTCACTTCATGGGAGATTCACCCTATCTCTGAGGAAATCCCTGCAGAGCCTGATTATCGATCACCTGGCTCTTGCATTTTTTCTTAGCTGCAATGGGACAAGAGCTCAAGACACCTTCCACACCTACCCCCAGCAGGAGATTCCTCTCTGCTTTGCTTAGCATCCAGAAGGAACTGCTCAGGGAAGTTCTCTTTTCCAGGCTTTGTTCTCAGCCTTAAGTCACCAGTCACCATTCACATGGTCTCACAGTCTGGCCCTGCCACCACCCAGCTTCATTACAACCAACTCCCACAGAAGGAACTGAAGTTTCCCCAAGCTCCAAGCCTCCCTGGCTCAGGGCCCTCACACCCCACTGCTCTCACCAGAAACACCACCCTTCAACCCTTCAGTCACTTGTTCTTTAGGACTTAGAGGACATCTCACCACTATATTTATACAACTGCAGCTCCCATCCTCTCTACTTCTATAGACAGGGGTGTGTCTGGCTTGCCCTGGTGTGTCTGTTAACCCAGGGCCTTTCAAAGAGCACATAGTCAATGAATATTTGGGGGAAAAATGTGCCAGTGAGCAGTGGCTCTTATTTATTGAGATGAAATTTCCCCTATGTTCTCAAATAATCCAAGCAAATTCACATACACAAATATATTTTAATTTTATAGAAAAACATGTGAAAAGGGACATGATTGTAAGAAGAAAGTGTCTTTAAATTTTATTTCTCTATTTTATAACTCCATATATTTAAATCCAAAGTTCTTTCACAATTTCCAAGTAAATTCCTGTTGCAATGACATTCCAATTCCACCTTGTTCCGAGCAGCAAAATGAAATGGAAGGTGACACCATTTCTTTTACAAAATGGAAAACTCTTACTTTTGATAACCAAAATTACATGTGTGGTCAATATCATCACCTAACTTAGATGCTGAAGCTAATTAAATCTTCTATGAAAAAAACAAAATTTGAATAATTCTAAAAGGAAAATAAAGATCAATTTCCAAAACACCCAAATGTAACAGGAAAACAAAAGTTTATGCACTGGCGGCTTCCCCAACTTATTGTGATCCTCCACTACTATAAACACTGACTGCTTTCTTCAAACACAGAGTAAAGAAAGGACTCATTTCTCATTGGGCAGGAGGAGCTGCTGGAAGGGGATCTGGATGTGAAATGGCCCTGCCCCCTTATTGGCCCTCCCTGCAACTCCTGCTCACTCCCTCTCTACCTCATCTCTCGAAGCCTCTTCATACAGGAGTGGGAAGTATCTGGGGTTGCCCTGATTGAGCTTGACCACATGCTTAAGGACTTTCATCTTGTTGGTTTCAGCATGGGCTCTCGCACCCCACATGAAGTCCTAACATGCAGAATCACTGTTGGGCACCTGCCGGTACTCCAGGTACCATTCCTCCACCCAATCTAGGGTGATGAGCTTCCAGGACTCCCTGTACATGTAACGCTGACTCCCAGCATGCACAACTATCACACCCAGCACTTCCCAGAAAACCTCCTCCTGGGCGCAGTTGGTTTGCAAGAAGATCAATCCAAGCATGATCAAAAAGAGGCCAGCCTTGGGAAAGCCCTGGCCATCAGTCAACTCCTCACTGTAGGTGAGGCCCAGGGAAGTGACAAGGACATAGCAGGGGTTGGCAGGATCCACTTCCTTCACATGGATGCAAAAGACCAGCTGCATGCACTCTGAGGCTTTGATGAAGATCTCAGGGAAGTGGTCTTGGTAATCTCTGATGAAAATATTCAGCATTTCTGCCTCAGCAATCAGCTCCTTCATTCAATACTTGAGTAGCAAGAAATGAACCAAATCAAACATTTTCTATTGTACCACTTCTGGCAGCAGGGACACCGGGATTGCCAGATGCTGGGAGATTCTTACCCCTACTTTTCTTCAGTGATGGAGGCTTCATTGCACTGGTGCTCTGAATTGAAGGCGAGGCCTGTGGGAGAGGACGAGGCTCCCTGAGGACTCAGTGTTGCAGCAGCAAACTCTTCCAGGGTGCCCGGGGTGACAGCAGAGGAGGAGGCAGCCGCCCCCTCCTCCTGACCCCCGGGAGCCTGTGCCTCTATTTGGGCCTGGAGGCCTTCCTTAAGCCTGCAATGCTGACTCTTGTGATGGTGGCAGCAGCAATGAGGCATCATGGCTCTGGTCAGGTTCATCAATCTTGAGTGTGGGCAGCAGCTGGGCGATGGGGATACACCAACCTGGGAAGAGAAGGAGCATCCGGAGGCTCTTACAAAGTGCAACCTACAGGCCTTCTCCTTAGGTGATGCCCTGGGGTCTTCCAGGGCTCCTCTCCTGGTCAGCCTGTCCCCTGAGCACATGAACATGAACATGAAAGGGAGATTGCTCCTCAGGTGCAGCTGGACTGCAGAGTGTGAGGCTCCAGGGCTGATAGTGGGTGGGTGGGGCCGAGAACTATTGGCTCCCCTCTGTCCTGGGGAGGGCTGAGCCCCTAGCACACATTAAGAGTGTGTACCTCACCTTGACTCCTGGCAGGGCCTGGGCCTCCTCTGGTTTGTTACCTGAAGACACTGTCTCAGACCAAGGTCTCTCCGTGTGTACCTGGAGCCCTGTAAGGGGAAGTGAGGGACCCTCATGCTGCAGAAACACACACAACGCTAGTGCTCCCAGTGCTGTCAGGAGGGTGGGCCAGGCTCTGTGAGGTCCCCACCATTCTGGGGTGGATGGTCACCTCCGTGCTTACTCAGGGCCCTCACCTTTTGCCTGGAGGGCCCTAGACCGCACCCTTCTTCTGGCATGAGAAACTAAGAAAAAGAGCTCACATCGCTGTTATGGAGCAGAAGGCAGTGAGTGGGCCCCGCATCTCCCAGGGATACCTGCAGGGCCTGAATCAGACTGTTCTGGGGTAGGGGTTCCCTCAACCCACCCGAAGGGTATTTACTTTTTACTTTTAATTCTGGCAGGGCTTTGACCCACCCGTGCTGACGAGACGTTGTCCATCTGAGCTCAGGCCAAGCTCTAACTCCTGAGGATACCCCTTCCCCCACTGCCTTGAGAGCTAGATCTTACCATGTCTTGCTGCTCCCTTTTGTATCCTCAGGGTGCTGAAAACAGAAAATCCAGACTCTGTGGGGTCTCTTCTTTTCTGGGGTGGGTAAGTACTTCAGTCCTCACTAAGGGTACTTATCTTGACTTCTGACAAAAACTGGGACTCCTCCCTCAGCTTATGTGAGGCTGCACTGCTCAAAACAAGATCCTCTCCTTCCTGACACACTCCCCAGGTAGATGTCTGGGGCCAGCACATTTGGTTACCCATGCTTGGGTCCTCCCAGGGCCAACAAATGACATAGGGCATGGATGGGCTCTCTCTATCGGGGATACAAGGTCCCTTCACTCATCCCCCTATGTCCTCACCTTGATGATGCCTAGAAGGCCTGGGACTCTTTCCTGCACCCACCTGGAGCTGCAAACCTCAGACCAAATTTGTAACCACACTCAGCCCCTTCAGGCAGTAGTAACGGAGCATCAGGTATGGCCACCCTGCCTGGAACTTCCAGGGCTGACTGTGGGGACAGGTTGTTTCTGTGAGGCCTCCACGGTTCTGCAGTGGGATACCCCTAGTCCTCCCTCACACCAGAGTGTTCACCTTTCTCATGGCTGTAAAGAGGTGTGGATGTATCACATGTAGCCACCCTGCCCAAGGTCTCCCAGGGATGAAAGCAGGGGCAAGGTTGGGGCCCCTCTGTCCTGGGAGCCTGGGTCTCCATCTACTTTTTGTCTCCCAGGAGGGTCTGGGCATCTCCCTCTGCTCATCTGAGGCCATGCTCACTATACCAAGGCCCTAGCCTCCCTGAGACCCGGAGGTGGTTGTGAAGACGCACGTTCCAGCCACCCTGCATGGGGCCTCCCAGGGCTGATGGCAAGGACAGGCATCTGTGGGGTTCCCCCCATCCTGAAGTCTAAGGCTCCCTCTCTCCCCTCCTCCTTATCTCTGTGTCCTCATCTTGGCTGCCTGGTACAGCCTGAGTCCCTTCCACTGACAGCAAGGCCCTTACTTCTCTCTAACCCCTGAGGTGTAAGTCAGTGGCCCCCACACCCCGGGCCATCCCAGAGGTGACTTTAGGTGTGGAACTTGATGGGCGGTGGGAGACATCAGTTCTCCCTCAGAGTGTTGACCTTGATGCTTGGCAGAGCCTGGACCCCTGACCCATGTCCTTGAGTCAGGCCCAGGTCACAGCAGGGTCTGACTCCCAACGTCTCCTAAATACTAAGGGGTACAGATTCAGCCTGACAGGTCTGTCCCACGGTGGCCCTAGGATGACAGCAGGGGCAAAGCTTGATTATTTGGTGGCACTTTACCTGGGGTGGGGGCCCCCTCAGTCCACCCTCATCATCTCACTTGACTCCTCACAGGACCTGGGCCCTTTTGCCTCAGGTGATCTGAAGCCTGCCTCTGAGACCATCGGCCTTGCCTCTGTCAGCCCCTCAGACACATGTCAGTTGGGGTTACTTCTGGGCCCCCTACACCGGGGCTTTCCCTTTTGTGGGCTGACAGCTGAAACAAGGATGGACTGTGGGGTCCTCTATTGGGATGTGGGGGGCCTCTCAATCCTCTCTTAGGGCCCTGCCTGTATGGAGCTGAGACAGCCCTGGGTCCCCCCAGGCTCTGATTCCCAGAGTCCCCTAACTCCTAAGGGTTAAGGACTCAGCCTGACATGTCTGTCCCGGGGTGGTCCTCTTCTGACAGCAGGAGCAAAGTTCCCTCTACCTGGGATGGGCTCCCCTTAGTCCACCCTCATCATCTCATCTCACTCTGAACAGAGCCTTGGCCCTCTCCCCTCTGCCCACGTGAAGCCTGCCCCTCAGACCAACGGCCTGGCCTCTGTCAGACCAACAGATGGACGTCGGTGGACGTCAGATCCCACCCTCCACTCCGGCTTCCAGGGATGACAGCAGAGGCGGAGTTGGATTATTTGGGGACTGTCTACTAGATGGTGGGCCCCCTCAGCCCACCCTCCGCATCTCACTTGACTCCTAACAGAGCCTGAGCCCTCTTCCCTCCACCAACGTGAAGCCTGCCCCTCAGAACAACGGCCTCACCTCTGTCAGCCCACAACACGGACGTGGGTGGACATCAGATCCCACCCCCACTCTGGCTTCCAGGGCTGACAGCATGGGCGGAGCTGGATTACTTGGGGACCCTCTAGGTGGGGCCCCCTCAGTCCACCCTCTGCATCTCACCTCACTGCTAACAGATCCTGGGCACACTCCCCGCTGACGATCTGAAGCCTGCCCCTCAGGCCTACCGCCTCGTTTCTGTCAGCCTCCCAGATGGACGTCGGTGGACATCACAGCCAGCCCCACACAAATGGGCTTCACCGGGCTTCCCCGAGCTTCCCCAGGCTGACAGGAGAGGCAGAGCTGGATTATTTGGGGAACCACTACCAGAGGGGTGTCCTCTCAGTCCAACCTCAGCAGCTCACCTTTACTCCTCACAAAACGTGGCCCCTCTCCTCACAGTCGACCAGAAGTATGGACCTCAGACCAACGACTTCGCCTTGACAGCCCCCCAGATGCAAGTCGGTGGACGTCACATCTGGCCCCGTACCTGGGCTTCCCAGGGCTGATAGGACAGACAAGGATGGGCTGTCAGGCCCCCTACGGGGATGTGTCAGAGCCTGGATCTCCACTCTCTAGGGCCCTAAGTTGACCCTGGGTCACATCATAATGTGACTCCAAGTGGCTCTTATGTTCTAAACGGAAAGGGCTCAGCCTGAAAAGTCTGTCCCAGGGTGGCCCAGGGCTGACAGCAGGGGCAGAGCTGGATTATTTTGTTCCCTCTGCCTGTAGTGGAAACCTGCTCAGCCCTCCCTCAGCGTCTGACCTTGACTGCTGACAGTGACTGGGCCCACTGCCCTCTGCCCTCTGCCGAGTTGAATTATGGACCTCAGAGCAAGTCCCTCACCTCTGTCAATCCCTGAGGCAGAAGTCGGTGGGCATCACTGATGGCAGAGGCAGGAATGGGGCCCGTCTGAGCTAGGGTCCAGGGTTCCCCTAGTCTTCCTTCAGTCTCACCTTGACTACCAGCAGAACCTCGGACTCTGTCTGCACTGCAGTGGGATCTCCTACAGCTGACCACTAGTACAGTGCTTGGGCTCCTTCCATTCTGGAGTCCAGGGCTGCCTTGGTTCCCGGTCGGGATCCTTACCTCTATTCCTACCGAGGCATGTGACACCTCCCTGGGCTAACCTGAGTATGTCTCCAGTAGACTAAGGCTTACACTGCCCTGAATCCCTAGAGGCAGAATTTCACCAATACAGGTCAACACCTGTATTGTTGAGAACAGAGGGTGTTGTCAGCCTGACAACTCTGCCTGGAGTCTTCCAGGACTGACAGGGCAGAGATGGATTCTTTGGTAGTCCTATGTTCTGGGGTGAATGGACACCTCAAATCTCGCTCATGAGAGCCCTCATCTTGGCCCTTGGCTCCTTAAATAAATGCTCCGTGGGCAATGTCCTCTCCCTTCCACATCAGACCATTTGTCCAGCTGCATCCCTTCTGAAAAAATGACTCCAAGTCCCAGGCTGGATGTTAAATGGGGAGCTGTTGTATCCATCACCTGGGGTGAGCAGTCATATATGTAGTGTTCTCTTATTCAAATCTCTTCTGTATCTACATTTTCTACAATTTTATTTAACTTCCATTGTTTATGCTTTTTTCTTTAGTCATTGATCCTACTTGGAAAAATGTCTATTTTGTAAGTATTTTCAAAGAATTGTGTTTTGTCAGTTATCTCTACTGTTATCTGCTTCATTATTTCTGCTTTTATCTTCATTATTTCATACATTCTACTAACTTAAGTTGCATATAGTATATTTTCTTTATTTTCTAGAACTGTGTAGATGCTTTAAATATTTTTATTGTCTCATATATTTAAGGCTATGTATTTCCCTCTGAGTATCACTTGGGATGTATCATACAATCAGTGTTATATAGCTTTATGTGTATGACTTGAATTTTTTTTTTTTTTTTTTTTTTGAGACAGAGTCTCACTCTGTTGCCCAGGCTAGAGTGAGTGCCGTGGCGTCAGGCTAGCTCACAGCAACCTCAAACTCCTGAGCTCAAGCGATCCTCCTGTCTCAGCCTCCCGAGTAGCTGGGACTACAGGCATG
>JAPYYL010000031.1:10137452-10154805 GCA_028534055.1 Eulemur mongoz | reverse complement strand
ATGGAGCGACCCCCACTTTGCTCCTCTGCCCACTTTCCCTCCCATCCACTTCCCCCTAGAATCCCTTTTGTGCCACTAGCACAGGAGGGACACCCCCGTCCTTCTTTCCAAAGTGTCGACTTTTTGTGGGCATAGGTGACAAGTTTCCTACCAAGTTCTTGCCCTTTCCATCTGCCACTGTGGGGTGCCTTTGCACACGTCACGGACGATCTTCAATGGAGCTTGTCAAATGTATTCTTACAATTCATGTCATCTTGTTAATAGCAGGGCTGAAAAGTCTTTGCACATTTAGAGCTGAGTTTTGCTAACAATGTGGCCGTTCCTGGTGAGGGTTCCTTATTCTGTACATACAAGAAGTAACCCTTTGAGCTATTAACTAATGAATATATTCACTAAGCTATCCACCTGCATAGTACCCTGCTGTGGTGATAAGCAGTAACTTCCTAGCTATTCTATAGCCAAACATCAAAGGAAATCGTGACTTGTCCTATTAAAAGTGCAGGGTGTTCTTGTCTGTTGTATCGTGTCCTGTGATCGATAGGCAATCTATAGTATCAGTGTTGCATATCCGGGGGAGGGAGGGGGGGTGTTAATGTTTCTCTCTGATATACTTAAATTATTAAATAGCCCCAGTTCATCAGGGTCACTTCAGTTGACTCAATTTGCATGAGACTTAGTACCTATCATCTAGCCAGACTGCATCCCCAGGGTCAGTTGTCATCAGCAGAGTTCAGTGTGCCCAAGTTTAGCACAACTGGCCATGATGCCTGACATTGGGCAGTGCCAGGAGATACTTCACAGCGCATTCAAGTCAGAGACACTCTAAAAGCCAATGAAGTACAGTAAAGTCTCACACACATCCACATGGAGACGGGTCTTCAGAAGTGGTGCTGGGCCCAGGAAATGAAAACAAAGAAAATAAGAGAAGGACCAAGACCCAGTTGCCCTGGATGGCCGGACCCAAAAAGGGGGCACAAAGTGCCAGAGCCTGAAGAGATGATTGGACACCTTCTTTGCCCTCATTAAGTGTACATTTTTGCATGAAAAAGACCTTGACAAGTACGGAATTCAAAACAATTAAACGTAAAGATACTATTATGCTTCTGAAAAATATACTGATATAAAATATTATAAACAGCCAAAAGGGAAAAATAAATACATCTAATGAGAATCACTCTGCCGGGTCATTGTTTCTCCTCTCTGTAGGATTACAAAGTGTGCACTGGACATCCGTCTGCACCCAGGAAGCCTCTGGCTTCCATCTCTCACAATGGCCTTTCCATGGCTTTAGACGTCAACCTCCTCATGCCCCAGGACATTTGAAGCCATAATTCTCAGGAGGAGGGGAATTAGCAACAGCACAAATGAAATTAGTTCACACTTTTGAACAGGCCACTGATAATCATTTCAAACAAAAACTATTACAACAGAACAAGCCATTGTCGTGCAAAAATACAAGGTAGACATCTGGTTCCCTTTTATGGGGTAAGGGGTGTGGGATAAGCCAACTTTATAAAGAAAAAATTGTTTGCAAAATATCCTTTGCCAACATGGATGTGCAGAATAGAGAGCAAGACAGCTCTGTGAGGGTGGGAATAGAGCATGCTCAGGGTTAAAACATTTGCAAAGTGACATTCAAACACCCTGCACTGGTGCAGAGCATCCTTGCTGTGTCCCACATTCCTCAGTGCATTGCCAAGCACCTTTTGATGAAAACCTTGGAGTTGCAGCAGGACCGTTGGTCCAGTGATGCTTTGTGTCCCTTTGGTGCCCCAAACAGGCCAGGAGTGCTGTGCAAACCCACCCTGTAGAGGCTGCTTTGCTGCTCCAAGCTGGGACATACACAGGATAGAAAAGTTTGCCCAATAGCCCTTCTTCTCCACTGTTCTGACTCATGTCAGACGCCCCTGGAAACACTCCCCATTCTCCTGGCTCCCCCTGTTCTCCCCCACAGGACTCAGGATCCCAACGCACCTGCCCACTAAGAACCGACCCCAGGCCCGATTGGCTGCAGAGAAGCCCACTGCAGAGCACACACTACTCGGTGCCTCCCTCACCAAGCACTGCAGCCGGGAGCCCTTCCTGGGCCTGTCTTTGCAATGTGGTCAGCTCCAGGTGACCTACCCACAGATTCCACTGTGACCTTGACAGGCAGAAATCTTCCTTTCAATGCCTAGCAGCTCTCCTGCTGCTGAAAGCTTACCATGCTGGAGTGGTCACAGGTACCTGCAGAAAGATGAGGTTCAGCTTGGATGTGGGAAAGAGTTTCCCTGCAGCCGGTACCTGCCATGGGTGACTGTGTGTTCTTCTGCTGGCTAAGATGTTGCAGATAAGCGAGGTTCAGAAGGTCGCCACAGGTGGAGCGTGTGGCACTTGGATGGGTCTGACACCTACAAGACCACTGTCACTTGCTGCCTGCATGACTACCCAACTACCCCAAGGGCAGGGATGAGAGGAGGGGAATGGGATACCCTGCTTCCCAGCTTCACTAACTCTTGGGGTGAAGGAGCCCTTACCAGCTTCTTCCCAGTCTGGCATGCTTCCTGGGGCCCCTCGGGCTGCCACGGTCCTGCTTATCCAATTCAAGCACTCCTCCCAGTTCAGGTCACAAGGGTGGGAGAGGACAGGAATTGGTTAGGTATACAGGACTGGGGAAGGCTTGGCTTATTCTGTAATAATCTTGAGTTTATTTTCATGCTTAACAGTAGTAGGGGAGAAGAGACCTATTTGCCATGGGACTCCAACGAATTTTTGTCCCGTGGTCTGGAAGCTGCTCAGGAACTGCACAGGGATTCAGTGTCAGAATTGGAACATGAACTTTTCCAAAGGCCAACCTAAGATTTGCTGCACGGAATCCAGTTCTGCATCCTTGACTCCAAATTTCTCCATTTCAGTTTCTTTCCCCATGTTTTTCTCTCTTGGACTTTGTCTCTCTTTTATCTGTGTCCAACCAAATACAAAGACAGAAATTATGACTGTAAAAAGTCAAAAGAGCTAGACAAAAGAACCTGAAAGAAGTGATATCTCCACAGGTAGTTCTCTCAAAGAGAAAAAAAGGCAGCAGAAACTCATCAGCTTCTTAGAAAGTCTCCCTCTATTGCCAGTTGGGGAAAAGAGGACAAAAATTGATGGGAGATGATGGATTCTGTCATCCTTCCCCACCTCAATCCTATCTGCAATATTCTGTGTGCTCTGGGGAGCCTCCTCCAGTCCTCTCCCAGCTAGCGAGCCTATTCTGACCCCAGTTCAGGTACACCCCTCAAAGCTCTGCTCATTCAGAAAAGAATTTTCCCTTCCCACTCACTTTCAAGAGCACCTGCTCATCTGCGTGAGATGCAGTACCAGTCATTTTAAGCTTGTACCTTTCCCCATTTCAGCTGGCCATAAAGGACCCTCCATATGACTATAGATGCAGGGTGGTTAAGGGGTGCTGGGCAAAGGTGCTGGGTGGTAAGGGGGCCTAGAATATTTGCTCATACAGTTACTTGTGCCCCCTGGTCCTGCTCAGATGGGAGCAAGCTGGCACCAACATCCCTGCTACTCCCACTCATTATTGTGGACAGCCCCAGAGGAAGCATGGCCTCCGCACAGACAATGCTGGGGCTGACAAGTAATGCTGCCCCCGATGGCAGGTTTTCCTACTGGGGACCTGACAGACACCCCTCAAGGGCCACCACAAAAACTTACCTTTCTGTTGCTCATGTTACTCTGTCTCTTACAGCAGAAAATGTTCCACCTAACCAAAGATGCTCTCCTGTTACTCTAGCTCTATATGGGCCACACCTCAGGGAGACTTCCCATCCCAACACACTCTCCATAGAGGAATATGTCCATTCTTGGGCGAGGAAAATGAGAACTCAAGCATCCTCTCCAATGAGTAAAAGGATTTTGCCCCATCACACCACCAGACAATGGCCAAGTACATGGAAATGCACAATTAGGAATTGGATAATCAGTCAGGACAGTCTAGGTGCTGCTGTGGTGACCATATCAAAGACCCAGTAACCTTACCCAAGAAATGTTCATTTTCTTCTCACACTGTGTCTAATTCAGGTGACCAGGGGAGCTTCCACTCATGATAGCTATTGATGTGTCCTTCTGCAATCAGAAGCATAGAGGGGCTTGCACAAGTAATTCTGTGCTTCTGTCAGAAAGGAAACACCTCACTTACACTAACAATTCATTAGCTAGGACTAATGACATTGACACCACTCTAAGGATCCAGGACATTCAGCTTGTTGTGTACCCAGGAAAGGTGAAGACTTTGTCATTGAAGGGTGCTGATTACAACCATATGTACTTTCCCTTGGCCTTCGAAGGCTTGTTGCTTGCTCTTCGTCCCACTTAGAGGTACTCATGCCCTCCTTTTTGTTTTTACTGTAATGTGTACATCATGGTTGTATATCTCTATAGGGTACATGTGATGTTTTGATACTGGCACAGAATGTGAATTAATCAAATCAGGGTAATTGGGGCTTCCATCACTTCAGGCATTTATCATTTCTTTGTGTTAGAAACATTTCTATACTAGCTATTTTAAAGCATACCCTAACTTATTGTTGATTATAGTCACTTTGTTGTGCTATGAAATAGTGTGCATTCTATCTACCATCTAACTTTATTTTTGCACCCATTAATCATCCCCAACTTATCCCCTTGTCCTCACTACCCTTCCCAGCCTCTGATAACCATCTTCATACACTCTGTTTCCATGAGATGTTTCTGATATTTAGCTCCCACATGTGAGTGAGAACGTGCAAGATTTGTCTTTCTGTGCATGGCTACTTCACTGAACTTAATGTTCTCCAGTTCCATTCATGTTGTTGCAAATCTCAAGTCCCTTTTTGCAGTAGTCTTCTCATCCTTAACCTTGACACATAAGCCATCAACATATGCTAAATTTCAAAAATGCTGCTATTCATCAGTGAGCTATCTACTGTGGGTAGTGCACAGAAGGAAATCCAGGCAGTCATTCTCCTCATCCCTTCCACCCAAGAAAAGGAAAAACAGCCATTTTGCTATTTCTTATGGGCTTCAGTACCAAAATCCCAGAGGTCACAGTGGCCAGGAGTAAAACTCGGACCCCAGCTATTTCCAGGCACGGGAGCAGAGCTTTATTGTGTAAGCTTTCCACCTTCACCTCAAAGGTTGTGTATCAGTCAGGGTTATCCAGAGACACAGAACCAATAGGATGCATAGACAGATAGATACAGTTATATGAGAGGAGATTCATTAAGGGAATTGGCTCATGCAATTTTGAAGGCTGAGAAGTCCCACAATAGGACGTCTGCAAGCAACAGAACCAGGGAGCCAGGAGCATGGCTCAGTCCAAGTCTGAAGGCCTTGCAACCAGGGAAGCAGATTGTATAACTCTCAGTCCGAGGACAAAGGCCCAAGACCCCAGATCAGATGCTGCTGCAAGTCCAAGAGTCCAAAGGCTAGAAAGCCTGAAGTTCTGATGTGCAAGAGCAGTAGAAGAAGGGTGTCCCATCTCCGGAAGAGAGAGATAGAGAGAGAGCACACAAACTTGCCTTTCCTCTGCCTTTTTGTTCCATCTGGGTATCAGCCAATTAGATCATGCCTAACCAAAATGGGTGAGGGCAAATCTTCCTTACTTAGTCCATTAATGTGAATGCTAATCTCTTCTAGAAACACCTCACAGACACACCCAGAAATAATGCTTCACCAACTAGCAGGGTATCCCTTAATCTAGTCGATTCCACATCTAAAATTAACCATCACAAGTTGTATATCCTATTCTAGCTACAAGAAACGCTAATGCACCCAAGACGCTAAAGCCGAAGCTGAGGAAGAAAGCAAACTCAACTCCACAACAGCTGAGTTGGTCACGAACAGAGAGGATCTGGAGATGATCCAGGCCTTCAGTGAAATCTCTCACAAAACCATAAGTCAACCTCTTCTGGAGTCTTGCCATTCCTGAATTCTGCCGAGGCCCCTGTCCAGAGTGAGGGTAGCTGAAAGGAAGTATGTGGAACAGAAGGAGGGAGTGAGCATTGATCTGGGCCACCAACAACCCTTGGGTAGATGGAATAATCGAGATGGTGCTCTCCCTGCTACAGGGCTCCTCAGTCCATCACCCTGTGGCTCCATTTTGGGTGACCCCATTCTCATTCAGATAATGACTGCCAACCTAAAGCCTTTCAAGCCAGCAAATCCAAATACCATTATAATACCATTTTAATGGTGGAGGGTCTTCATTAAGACACTTCCCCAACACCCCTACCCAGACTGGAGGCAGTTCATGTGCTACTGTTGGAGGCCCCCACATTGGTATCCCTGGAGGCCCCTTACCCACTCAAAATGAGTTCAATGTCATCCCATGATGCTTATCCTCTCCACATTTACAGTATTGCTTACCTTAGCAAGGAGGAAGACACTTGCTGTGCACCTTTCACAAAGTTTATTCAAAATGGATCCTGGACCTAAATGTAAAGCACAAAGCTATAAAGCTTCTGAAAGGTAACATGGAAGAAAATCAAGGTGAACTTGGATTTGGCAATGACTTCTGTGATACGACACCAAATGCATGACACATTAAAGAAAAAATTGGTAAGTTATACATTATTAAAATTAAAACTTCTACTCTGTGAAAGACACGGTTAGGAGAATTATCCCCAGACTGGTGGTAGTTCCCTGCTGGTAGGGGAAGCCCTCGCACTGGTATCTCATGATGTCCCTGGCCCAACTGGACTGAGTTCAATGTCATCTCATCATAGCCCTCCACATTTAGAGTACCTCTGACCCCAGGAAGAAGATATACCCTCCTCTGCTCCATCAAGTACTACAATTTCTATTAGGAGGGTTGTTCAGAGAGGGATTTCTGCAAAAGATCAGCATCTGTGGTACACCTTGAAAGGAACCAAACAAAGAGTGTGGCCAAAGCCCTCAAGCCCCTCCCTCCATCAAGAGCTCTCATCCAGATGAGGAGGGAGGCAGTACTCTGCTCCCATCACATGTGGACAAGCTGGCTTTGCCTCTAAGCCATTAAAGGCCTCCTGGGCCTGATCAGGGTGTCAGTCCAACATCCCATGTCAGGAGTCTCTGGACTTGTACATCAAGTCACACTTGTTGGAGTGCCAGGGCTCTAGAGGCCAGCAGGGTGTGCGGTGCCAGGTGGAATGAGCACATCATTGGTCCAGGTAGCCTTCTCTCAAGGTGCCTGTAGCCACCTGGTCCAGCTCTTTGAAATTTAAGGCCCATGAAGGTAGCAAGGCTGTCTGTGTCAAAGACAGGGAGCAGAAGGAGCTGCCATTTCCTCTGTTTCTCCCCAGCTCATATCATGCCCATCCCTTCTGGCACTGAATTATGGCCCCAGACTCTTTCAGTTCTTTCCCCTCCAGCATTTTCAAAGCCCTACTTGACCCACAATGCTAGGTTCATTCAACTATTCAATATAATTTTGTGTGATTTGAAATGTTTTATTACAACAATTGAAAAAGTAGACCTTTAATCCCTCTGCAATTGATTTTTATGTAGCTTCAGAAGAATTCCAGTTTCACTGGTGTTTCTACATGGAGATCCAGTTATTTCACTGTCATTTACTGAAACTACTGTGATTCCACACCGTTGAATCTTTGCACCTTTATCGTAAATCAAAAATCCATGTATAAGCCTATCTGTTTCAACAGTACGCCATTTCCATCGATCTGCCTGTCAACCACAGCACACATACCACAAACTTAATTACTCTAGCATTTTAATAATTCTTAATTATCTAGTAGAGTAACTAGTTTTATCTTCCTCTATTCCTTCAAGACTGTCTTGGCTACGCTTGGCCTGTAGCATGCTAATTTGAACATTACACTCCTTTGGGTCACATTTCACACAGATATGCACATAAATAGACATATTCACCCACAAAGCCTTTACGATTTTTTTATTTAGATTGCAGTGAATCTTCAGATTAAGGAGAATTAACATCTTTATACAACTGAATCTTCATATTTATAATCATATTATACTTTAATTTAGGTGTTTATTAATTTATCTAAAGAGTGTTTTTATATTTTTTCCTTAGAATACCTAAAAGTGTTTGGCTAGGTTTACCCTTCAATATTTAATATTTTGGTATGATAGGTGACAAGCCACATTTTGCTGACTTTCATTTCCGTTTCATACTATCTGTTGCTGGAGAAAAAAGTTTACTTTTTGTATATTGATGTTTTATCAAGCAACCTGGACATTCACATTTTTTGACTGAATAGTTTAACCATAGTTCTTTTAGATTTTCCTCACACAGAATCTAACCATCTGTAAGTCACGGACAGTTTATTTCTTATTTTATGAATTGCTATCTCTTCTGCTTCTCATTACTGCACTGGACAGTATCTCCATCAAAATATTGAAGAGAAATGGTAATGCGAGGAATCCTTGTCTAATCCTCAGTTTCAAAGCAAAAGCTTTCAAATTTCCTCACACGTGTACTATGTTTGCTGTAGGTTTTTCACACATATCCTTTATCTAGTTGACTTTTTTTTTTTTCCATTTTAACAAGCTTTTTATTTTTGGATAGTGTTGTATTTACAGAAAAATTGCAAACATAGTACAGAGAGTTACCACATGGCCCAAACTTGCTTTCTGTTCCTAGTTAACCTCTTAGCATGGTACATTGTTTACATCCACTGAAGCAATAGTGATATAATGTTATTAACAAAAGTCCACACTTTCTTTAAATTTCCTTAGTTGTTACTTAATGACTTTTTTCTGTTCCAGGTTATTATCCAAGATTCTACAGGATATTTAGCCATTACATGTTCTTAGACTCCTCTTGGCTATGAGAGATTCTCAGGCATTCCTTGTTTTTGAGGACCTTGACTGTTTTGAGGAGTTCTAGTCAAGCATATTGTAGGATGCCCCTCTCTTGGAATTTTGCTGATGATTTTCTCATGATTAGCTTGCAATTTTGAGTTTGGAAAGGGGAGCACCACAGAGATAAAATGCTATTCTCATGAAATCATATCAAAGATACATACCATCAACAATGACTTATCACTGTTTTGTTTTATTGCAGAATATTATGGGGGTGCAAACGCTTTGGTTATATACACTGCCTTTGCACCACCCGAGTCAGAGCCAGAAGCCTGCCCATCCCCCAGAAACCTCACTACAGGCGTTAGGTGGGAAATTATCCATCCCCTCCTTCCCCCTCCCACCTGCCTGACACTTGTCACTGTGGATATCAATCTTGGTCACCTGGAAGAGGGGGATTTTTTTCAGTCTTCTCTAACGTAAACTTACTCTTTTCCTCCTTTTCCACACTGTATTTTCTTGGGAAGGAAGTCACTGTACCCAGCCAACAGTTGAAAACTATGGAGTATCTACATAACTGATTTGTAATTCCTTTTCTCAGATTTATCTATTCTCCTCAATTTGTTCAGTCATTTATTTATCAGCATAGACTCATGGATATAAATTTTATATGTTGTGGGAGAGGGTGGGATAGAAAAAAAATTATACTTTGAGAAATATCACTTTTTGTTGGGAATGTATGTCAATTTTTTGTAAATACAATTATGTTTAAATTTACTGTAACCAGGGAAATGCAACTTAAAACCACAATCAGATACCATCTTACTTCAATCAGAATGGCCATTATTAAAAAGTCAATAAAACATTAGTTGGATGGCGAAGTGGATGTGATCTCCTGGATTCATACTTCTGGAGAGAAAGGGATGGATCTTGGCCTACCACAACGCTACAGGATCACTCCCCCACAAGAACAGCATTGTGAATCCACAGAGAATCAATGTGGGACACAGAGAGCAAGAAAAGTCTCAGGTGAACAGGAAATAGGATCAGAAATTCTGGAGAGTGTGGGACAGACAATAGACAGCAGAGTGAGGGACAACTGCACCCGCCTCACCATCAAGTGGTGGAGAGTCAGCCTCATAGGAAAGCGGCTTGTTCTCTCCACTGACCTCCACATGCACTTAATTAGAGACCTGCCTGAAGCTGGTGCAGAATCACTGCAGGAGACGTGAGGCTCTGTGGACAGGACACATCAACAGGAAACAGCTTAGACTCTGGGGGATCTCCACAGAGACCGTGCTTAGCGGGGTGGGACAGAGCTGTGCTAAGGCGAAAAGCATCAAAGGGTCGCTGAACCACAGATTTTTTTGTATTGTTTTGGTTTTTTCGGTGGTTCCTTAGCCGGGGAGCCCCTGTGGGCCTCTATATTCACCAGGCCTCCAGCTCTGGTGCTTTATGGACCCTTAACATTAACCCCCAGCACCGGCGATGTGTGGTTGTGTGGTCGCCATCTTGGGGTCCACAGTGTAGCCACTGCAGAGCCATAGGGTGCTGGGTGGGTCCTTGAGCAGCTCGTTCCCTTAGTCCATGAACCCACACCAAATGCTTAGGCTTTGCATGTACCCTGTGGACAGGAGATAACAATGGGGACCAGCTTGGATTCTGGGGGATCTCCGCCGAGACGGTAATTAGTGGGGGGAGGGGCAGAGCTGTGCTAAGGTGAAAAGCAGTGAAAGGTTGCCAAATTACAGAATATTTTATTTTATTTTATTTATCTTTTTATTATTTTTTTTTCTTTTTCTTCTTTTTATTTCTTTCTTTCTTTTTTTTTTTCTCTTTTCTTTTCTTTTCTTTTCTAGCTGGGGAGATACTGTGTGCTTCTGAGCTCGCCAGACCCCTGGCTCTGGTGCCTGGTGTACACTGAACATTCACCCACAGTGTTGGCGATCTGCGGGCTTGTGGTCACCATCTTGGCATTCACAGCTTAGCTGCTGCAGAGCCATAGGGTGCTGAGTGGCTCCCTGGGAAGCTCCCTCCCGTAGTCCTTGCACCCTCTATAGGAGCCCCGCCCTTGTGTGAACAAGGAGTACTTCTCCAGATGTGAGAGTGTGGACCCTGGTCCTTGGGGACATTGGGCCAGGGAAGACTTTTGCCCATGAGAGCTGCAGCAGCTGTGGTGCTGAGCAAGCGAGGGCACCGCCCACTCCCTGTAGTCAATGTATTTCCTGAGGAAAAAGACAGAAACCACCGCTATAGAGGAAGAACCAAAGGAAAAAACAAACAAACAAACACAGAGAGAATTTCTTCCTGAAACTACTGTGGATCCTGCCTGCTAACTGAAAGTCCACAACACAGTGACATAACTCACCAAAATGGTCTTAGATCATTCCAATCATCTAGGGATGAACCCACCAGAAGCAGCCCCCCAATTGAGGCAGAAAAAACTCTAAACAATACACAACAGTCTCCCCCTCTTGATAAAGGAAGCAACACACCTAGATTGCTTCATAGCATAAGAAGAGTATAAAATGTGCTGCTAACCAGACTAAAACTGTAAGAAAAGATCTATTGATAGATCCAGGTGGGTAGGGCTCAGCAAAAAACCATGGGGACCACAAAGAATCAAACAAAAATCTCACCTCCAAAGAGAAATACCAGCTCTGAACCAACTGACACAAACCAGACTCAAAATACCAACATGTTACAGGAAGAAATTCAATTATGGATTATAAAAAAGCTGAATAATATACAAGAAAATATGGATAACCAACACAAAGAAACCACAAAAAAAAAAAAATACAGGATTTGGAACAAAAATTCACTAAAGAAATTGAAATATTGAAGAAAAACTAAACTGAACTCCTGGAGATGAAGAATTTATTCAAAGAGCTACAAAACACTGTGAAAGTCTCAAGAGCAGGGTATATCAAACAGAGGAAAGAATCTCAGAGATTGAAGATAACTCTTTCCAATTAAATAAGTCAGTCACAGAGATAGAACAAAGAAATAAGAGAAATGATCAGAGTCTACAAGAAATGAGGGATTATGTGAAGAAGCCTAGCGTGAGAGTTATTGGCATTCCTGAGGGTGAAGATAATAAACAAGGGTTGGATAAGCTATTTGAAGACATAACTGAGGAAAATTTTCCAGGCCTTCTGAAACTCTAGATATACAGGTTCAAGAAGCTCAAAGGACGCCTGGGAGATTCATAGCAAGTAGGAAAACATGATGCCACGTGGTTATGAGACTGACTAAAATATCCACTAAACAGTCCCTTCTTCAAGCTGTAAGGAGAAAGAAACAAGTAACAGACAAAGGAAAGCCCATTAGAATTATGCCATATTTCTCAACGGAAACCTTACAAGCAAGAAGAGATTGGGGCCCCATTCTCACACTTCTGAAACTGAATAAGGACCAGCCTAGAATCTTGTACCCAGCTAAGCTAAGTTTTCTATACGAAGGAGAAATTAAGACATTCTCAGATGAACAAGGGAATTCACCAAGACAAGACCAGCCCTCCAAGAAGTACTAAAAAGAGAGTTGCACACAGACCAGCACAAGAAAGACCCACGAATGTAAAACTACTCAAGAGCTAAAGATCAAGTTCCAGCTACCTCAATGGCTCAAAAGAGAAAACATAGCAATGAAGTTCTGCCCAACAAGCTGAACAGAAATCTGTCCCACTTATCAGTTCTCTCAATAAATATGAATGGCTTCAATTCCCACTCAAGAGACATAGACTGACACAATGGATTAAAAAAAAAAAAAAAAAAACACAAACCAAGTATCTTCTGTCTTCAGGAAACTCACCCAACCTGCAAAGGGTCATTTAGACTGAAAATATAAGGATGGAAATCGATATTTCAAGCAAAGAGTAGCCAAAACAAAGCTGGTGTGGCAGTCTTAATTTCCAATAATTTAGTTTTTAAACCAACAAAAGTAATAAAAGACAAAGATGGTTGGTATGTAATGGAGAAAGGCACAATTCAACAAGAAGACATGACAATACTTAATATATATGCCCCCAACTTAGGTGCACCCAGATTCATAAAGCAAACCCTACTTGATCTGAACCAAATGATAGATAACAATAGTGTAATAGCTGGAGATTTTGACTCCCCACAGACAGTACAGGACAGATCCTCCAAAGAAAAAATAAACAAAGAAATAATGGACTTAAATAGAATGCTAGAACAAAGTGGCCTGACTGATATCTACAGGACATTCTACCCAAAGTTCACAGAATATACATTCTTCTCATCAGCTCATGGGACATTCTCTAAGATTGACCATATCCTAGGCCATAAAGCATGTCTTCAGAAATTTTAAAAAATAGAAATTATACCATGCATCTTCTCAGATCACAGCAGAATAAAAGTAATTATGAACCATAACAGAAACTCTCATTCCTACTCAAAGTCATGGAAGCTAAACAACCTTCTCCTGAATGATTATTCTATAAAGGAAGAAATCAAGACGGAAATCAAAAGTTTATTTGAATTAAATGACAATGGAGACACAACTTATCAAAATCTATGGGACACAGCTAAAGCAGTCCTGAGAGGAAAATTCATTTCCATAAATGCTTATATCAAAAAGACACAGAAAACTTACAAATAGATAATCTAATGGATAGACACAAAGAGCTGGAGAAAGAAGAACAGAATGATCCCAAACCCAGCAGAAGGCAAGAAGGCAAGATCAAATCAGAATTAAATGAAAAGGACAACAAAACAACCATAAGGGAAATTAATAAAACAAAAAGTTTGTTCTTTGAAAAGATAAACAAAATAGACACACCTCTGGCTAGACTAACCAAGAGCAGAAAAGAAAAATATCTAATAACCTCCATTAGGAACATGAAAGGAGAAATCACAACTGATGCCACAGAGATTCACAATATCATCTATGAATTCTACAAGAATCTTTATGCACATAAACTGAAAAATGTAGAGAAAATGGACAAATTTTTAGAAACATGCAGCCTTCCCAGGCTCAACCAGGAAGAAATAGAATTCCTGAATAGACCAATATCAAGAACTGAAATCAAAACAGCAATAAAAAACATTCCCAAAAAGTAAAGCTCTGGTCCAGATGGGTTCACACCCGAATTTTACCACACATACAAAGAAGAACTGGTGACCATCCTACATAAACTATTCTCCAATATCATGAAGGATGGAATTCTCCCCAACACGTTTTACCAAGCCACCATCACATTGATACCAAAACCAGGAAAGGATGAAACAAAAAAAGAGAACTACAGACCAATTTATCTTATGAATATAGATGCAAAAATTCTCAATAAAATCCTAGCAAATCAAATCCAAGTGTTATCAAAAAAATAATCCATCACAATCAAGTGGGCTTCATCCCAGAGATGCAGGGGTGGTTCAACATACGTAAATCTATAAATATAATTCACTACATAAATAGAAGCAAAAATAAAAAAACATATGATCCTCTCAATAGAAGCATAAAAAGTATTGACAAAACTCAACACCCTTTTATGATAAGAATACCCTTTTATGCCTTAACTAAATAGGCATAGATGGAACTTACCTAAAAATCATACAAGCCATATATGACAAAACCACAGCCAACATCATACTGAATGGGGAAAAACAGAATTCATTCCCACTTATATCCGGAACCAGACAAGGCTGCCTACTGTCCCCATTACTTTTCAACACAGTATTGGAAGTCCTTGCGAGAGCTATCAGGCAAGAGAGCAGAATCAAGGGAGTCCAAATAGGGAAAGAAGAGATCAAACTCTCACTCTTTGTTGATGATACAATGTTATATCTGGAAAACCCCAAGGATTCAACCAAGAGACTCCTGGAATTGATTAACGAATTCAGTAAAGTCTGAGGTTACAAAATCAATACACACAAATCAGAGGCATTCATATATGCCAATAACAGTCAATCGGAGAACCAAATTAAAGACTCAATACCCTTCCAAATAGCAACAAAGAAAACAAAATATCGAGGACTATATTTAACTAAAGAGGTAAAAGACCTCTATAGAGAAAGCTATGAAACACTGAGGAAGGAAATAGGAGAACATGTAAATAGGTGAAAAACCATACCATGATCATGGATCAGAAGAATCAACATTGTTAAAATGTCTATACTGCATAAAGTGATCTACAGATTCAATGCAATCTCTATTAAATTACCAATATCATTTTTCACAGATATAGAAAAAATAATTATACATTTAGTATGGAATCAGAAAAGACCCCATAAAGCAAAAGCAATTTTAAGCAACAAAAACAAAATGAGAGGTATTAATTTGCTAGACTTGAAACTATACTATAAGGCTGGAGTTATCAAAATTGCCTGGTATTGGCACAAGTGCAGAGACACAGACCAGCTGAACAGAACAGAAAATCCAAATATAAAACCATATAGACATCTAATATTTGACCAAGTAGACAAAAACATACTCTGGGGACAAGAAGCCCTATTCAATAACTGGTGCTCAGAAAATTGGAGAGCCACATGGAGAAGACTGAAACAGGACCCACAGCTTTCACCTCTCACAAAAATCAAATCATGGTGGATAACAGACGTAAACCTTAGGTATGAAATGATTAGAAGTCTAGAATAAAATGTAGGAAAGACTCTTACAGACATTGGCCTAGGCAAAGAATTTATGAGGAATTGCCCTAAGGCAACCACAGCAACAACAAAAATAAATGAATGAGACATGATTAAATTAAAAAGCTTCTGCACAGCCAAAGAAACAGTCACGAGAATAAACAGACAACCTACAGAATGGGAAAAAATTTTCGCATACTACGCATCAGATAAAGGACTGATAACAAGAATCTATTTAGAACTCAGGAAAATCAGCAACAAAAAATCAAACAACCCTATCAAGAAGTGGGCAAAGGACATGAATAGAAATTTTTCAAAAGAAGATATAAGAATGGCTAACAAACATATGAAAAAATGCTCAACATCCCTAATCAGCAGAGAAATGCAAATCAAAACCACAATGAGATATCACTTAACCCCAGTGAAAATGGTCTTTATCAAAAAGTCCCAAAACAACACAAGTTGGCGTGGATGCGGAGAGACAGGAACAATCATACACTACTGGTGGGACTGCAAACTAGTGCAACCCCTTTGGAAAGCAATGTGGAGATACCTTAAACATGTTCAAGTGGACCTACTATTCGATCCAGCAATCCCATTATTGGGCATCTACCGAAAGGAACATAAGTCATTCTATGACAAAGACACCTGTACCCAAATGTTTATAGCAGCACAATTCACAATCGCAAAGATTGCAAACAACCCAAATGTCCATCAATTCATGAATGGATTAGTAAATTATGGTATATTTATACAATGGAGTATTACTCAGGTATAAGAAATAAAAGTGATACAACATAGGGCCGGGAGTGGTGGATCACGCCTGTAATCCTAGCACTCTGGGAGGTCGAGGTGGGTGGATCGTTTGAGCTCAGGAGTTCGAGACCAGCCTGAGCAAGAGTGAGACCCCATCTCTACTAAAAATAGAAAGAAATTATATGGACAGCTAAAAATATATATAGAAAAAATTAGTCGGGCATGGTGGCGCATGCCTGTAGTCCCAGCTACTCGGGAGGCTGAGACAGGAGGATCGCTTGAGCTCAGGAGTTTGAGGTTGCTGTGAGCTAGGCTGATGCCACGGCACTCACTCTAGCCTGGGCAACAGAGTGAGACTCTGTCTCAAAAAAAAAAAAAAAAAGAAAGAAAAAAGAAAAAAAGTGATACAACATTTCTATGGTTCTCCTGGAGAGAGTTGGAACCCATTATATTAAGTGAAGTATCCAAAGAATGGAAAAACAAACATCATATGTACTCAACAGAAAATTGATTTCCTTGATCATCACCTAAATTCACATTTGGGAAGGATACGATTCGGATGTCAGACTGAGGTGGGGATGGCGGGAGGGGATGTGTGTATGCCTACATGATGAGTGCGTTGCACACCGTCTGGGTACTGGTCACGCTTGAAGGTGGTGACTCGGGGAGGGGCGGGTGCAAGGAGAGGATGTGTGTATACCTACATAATGAGTGCAATGCACGCTCTCTGGGGAATGGACATGCCTGGAGCTCTGACTTGGGGGGATAGACGGTACATGAGCAACGTATGTAACCTGAACTTATGTACCCCCCATAATAAGCTGAAATTAGAAAAAAAAAATTGGTTGTCAATGTGGATGCAGTGAAAATGGAATACTTATACACTCTTAGTGGGAATGTAAATTAGTATGAAACTTTCTCAAAGAACTAAAAGTACATCTACCATTGATCCTGCAAACCCAGTACTGGGTATCTACCCAGAGGGAAAGAAATCATTATATTCAAAAGACATCTTTACTCATATGTTTATCACAGCACAATTCACCATTGCAAAAATATGGAATCTACCTAAGTGCACATCAACTGAATGGATTAACAAATTGAGATATTTATATATACATATATATATATACACCCACATGCACACAAACAAGCCACGGAGTACTATTCAACAATAAGAAAGAGTGAAATAATGTCTTTTACAGCAACTTAGATGGAACTGG
>JAPYYL010000031.1:10116884-10136952 GCA_028534055.1 Eulemur mongoz | reverse complement strand
GGAATTCTGGTGCTTCTGGAAGGGCCGCCAACAGGGAATATACATGTTGTCAGGTGCATTTTGCTTCACGCTCATTCAAACCAGATTAACACAGGTGTGCACACGTGCACTGACACACATACACTCAGCATACACCCATACATATACACAGAAGCACACACATATGTAAGCCACTCTTTCACGGGGATGAATCCACATGCACACGTCCACACGTTGTTGCACATATGCTTGCATGCATGGCAGTATAGATTTACAGCAATAGGCACAGCAGTATACAGCTTTTCAAAAGGTTGTACATGCATCTAGACCTACGTTGATACATACGAACACATCCAGGTATACAAGTAAACACAAACACAGAAGCATACTTAAAGGGAGGTGGACAGAGGGTTTAGTGGCTGTAGGAGAGGCTTCCAAAGGAGAAAGGGGGGTACAAGTTGAGTGCTTGGTGATACTCACTCCCTCACAGCCTCCATCAATGAGGTGGAGCTGCTTGGCAAGCTGAAGTGCAGGCCAAGCCTAGTTCCATTAGGGGCCCTGCTGGGTGGGCAGTGCCCATGTTCTCCATCTGCTGACTTCCCCCTCCTTGGCTGGCCACCAGCCAATTCCTGCATAGACACCCCAGTGCCGGTACTGTAGAGTAAGTTTGGGAGCCTGTTAAAGAGGCAGACTCTGTGCCAAAGCACTCCCTTTTGTGAAGGGGAGAAAAAAAACCAGGAATGCTTTGGTTTACAGAGTTAGGAGAAAGAAGAGCAAGTGAGGTGGCTCTAACAATCACTTGCTGCACACCGTCAAGCATGGCACACAAACTCCATTTGTTTTCCTTGCCACACTGGGGACAATGTGCTTTGCCTTTCCTAGCTTGCGGGGCTCCTGTGAGGGTCCCATGGTGTGGTGGGTCAGTGTGCTTGTTGACACTATGCACTAGACAACAGAAAGGATTAGTATATAGATTTACAGTAGATGTTTATCTGCTAGTCTGTGTCAGACGGTGAACTCCCAAGTCTGAACTTTCCTAACCCTAGTGCTTATTCCCAAGTGCTTACTCTGGGATTCATGATCAACTCAGTGTCTGATAGCAAGCGAACTCCTGACTCAGACAGATGTACCACGTCTCTGGTGTCAGGCATTCTGAAGCAGAAATACAGGCAAGAGAAGTTCCCGTTCCTTCAAAGGGGCCAGCTCAACAGTGTCATCTCCAACTTGGCCTTGCTTCCTGCCCCACTTCAAGTTCCCCTTGGGTGTGTGCTCCATTACTTACTCTGACAGGTCACCGTGCAGCCTCACCCACCTACATTCCCCTCCCAACCTTGCACCACCACACCACATTCTAAACACAACAAAAAGAGTGGCAAAAAGGCACTTTAAAATGCTCCCTGAGTTTGCCATGGCCAGTTCCCTGAACTTCCAAGCCATGAGTAGCCCTTCCCCTGTGCACTCCAGCCCAACCCAGCTTGACATTTTCCTATAAAGCCCTAAGCAGAGGAGGAACAAGGTCTGTAAGCCCTAGGAGGGAAAAAAAGAAGAGAAAAAGTCATGAAAAAGAAAGTTTGACACCTCAGGGGGACAGAAAATCCCCCTGAAACGTTTGTGAGCAAGGCTTAGATCCTTCCCCTTTCCCAGAACTGGCTGCCCCCTGTCCTCTAAACATTCCCAGGGGCCTTTCCATGCTTACTGGCTGTGAGAAGTCTTTGGAAAGGCGAGCACCCTTCTAGGAGGAAAGGAAATCAATGTGCTCTTTTCCTCCAACTCCTCCTCAGTCCATTCCTTTCCAGCCAGAATACATGCTTTCCAATCTCTCTACACCTCATGCTTATAAAGAGAAGTGTGGAACTGATCAGATTGCCTGGAAAGTCACAAAATAAAATGAATGAAGGAGAGAGGGAGAAATAAAACCAAAAGAAACCATAAATGAGCAGAGCACAGTGTCCTTGCCGCTGTGGGGCCATTGGGGGCCTAACAGATGTGGTACACCCAGTAAGCAATGTTGAACAACCCAAAGGCCAGAGGGAAGAGGAACCGGGACCACTTGCCAACCTTAGAGATGTAGTTGAGGTTGAAGAGATCGAAGAAAAACTCTTCAGCAAAGGCGCACCCAGAGTTGGGGGGTGGGTGGGCACTATCCTCCAACTCTGAGCTTCAGTCCTTGTCTTAGCCACTGGCCATGAGGTAATCATCATCCAGGCTCCAGATACTATCAACATCGCACTCGGGCTGCTCCTCAAGGCCAAGGCAGATGCTCTCAACATTGATGTCATCGTGTAAGGTATGGATCTCCTCCAGCTCATGGTTTGCTTCTTGCACACAGCCCTGGCCACGGCAAAGCACGGGCTGCCCACTGGGGCCACAGCCGTGGCTCTCATCTGAGCTCAAGCTCCCATCAGAATCTTCAGAGTCACGGGTTTCAGTACGACAATGGGCCTCGGCACAGTTGCGGATTTCGGTAGGAATGAAACTGTCACCATTCTGGAAAGCGTTAAAGTGAACACCGAAGACAAGGTGGGCCTGCTCTGAGGTAGAGGGGAGATCACTCAGGCTTTCTGCGGTGGCCAGTGGGGCCTGGCCTGCAAGAGAAGTGAGTGGGCTGAGGCTTTCTAAGGTGGCCAGCTGGGCCTGCTTGGAGATGGATGTCAGAGAACCGAGGCTTTCCGGGCTTGGGGGGGGGGTGCTGAGCCAGGGTGGTGGAAAGAGAGCTGACTCTGTCTTCCACGATAATCAGGCCATCCTTTGAGGAGATAATGGATAGGCTCATCAGTTTCCTGTGGCCTAGGTGGCTATGCACGGGGGCAGGGAGAGAGGAGGGGCTTTCCTCTTCAGCACTTGCATTGTTACTGTCGATCTCTTGACAGACAGAGCTGTCTCCTCTTGGGGTCTCTGGTGTGCAGAGGGCTGAGACACAGGACCAAGAGGCTGTCAGCATGCACGGGAAGACCAGCCGATGTCTGCCTGGGGGCAGCTGCTCCTTTGGGAGTGCTGTGTGGGGGATGGAGGCCTGCTCGGGCAGGCAGGGCTGGGCTCTCTGCAAAGGAGGAAGGACATTGTTGGACATTAACCTACCATCCACAGCAAGAGCCTCAGCACTGCCTTGCGAGTTTGAAGTGCCAAAGAAGGTAGGGTAGGCAGGCCAGCCTCTCCGGCGTCTGCCTTCCTTTCAGCCTCCCTCTGCCCATCTTCCCTTTTAGCTTCATTGCCTTCCCTGGATGCATGCAAAGTGGACCAAATTTGGTCCAAAGGTCTGCAGAAATTTAGCCTTTCCGTGTACTTGCTTTGTGAACTTGGACAATGATCATATGTCAAGGAATGATGATAAAGAGCCCGACTTCCTCGTTACCTGTTCACGTGTGTGTGTGTGTGTGTGTGTGTCTGTGAGTGTGAGGATTACAGGAACTAAGAAATGTGGAAGGGTGAAAAGCGCTAAGCCGGGGCTAGAGAGGTGCTCAGGGAAAGCTGATTGTCAGTCAGAAAGTCAAACCTGCACGTTACCCACCACCATTTCCTGGTACCAGTAGTTGGCAATGACTCTTCATGGCCTCCTGCCTCGCCTACAGTGACGCTGAGGTCCCTGGCTGTAGAAAAGATAGTTGATGTAGACATACTCCAGCAGGGACAGGAACACGAAGAACAAGCACAAGAGGATATAGATGTTGATGGCCTTGACTTAGGAAATGTGGGGGAGCTTATTCCGCAGATGAGAGTCAATGGTGGTCAGGAAGAGCATCGAAGTGAGACCTACAAACAAAATGTCACCGGCTCAGTCTCTTCTGGTGACTGAGCTTCCTGGCAAGCCACTGGGTCCCTGGCCATCTCTGGAATGATGAAGGCCCTCAGCAAAAGCCTTCACCTCTTTGGGCCAGGGAGTGCCTTTGCTGAAGTACTCGCTTTGTTCCTCCTGCCCCATCTTGAAGCCCAGCCTCTGCCTCAGCTGTCCATGACATCCCATCGCTCTTACGGCCAAGTGCCAAAATCCCAGCCATGGCTGTTTCTCAGCAATTAACACCTGTGGTTCCCCATTGCCCTGTGCTGTCCCCTTCCCCCTTTGTCTTCCTTTAGTCCCCAGGAAAAGTTTGTGAGCCCTAAACTATTACACAAGAACAAAGGTTTAGTCCCGAATGATCTCCTGAAGAAGGAGCCTGAGGAGTCTGCCCCAAAGACAGTGACAGAGAAAGCAGACCTGTCTCTGGGGCCCATTAGAGGCTCCTTCAGGGCAGCTGCTCTTGAAACCCTGTTGCCTGGTAAGGCGTTCTGATGCCTTGATTAAATCAATGATTATTGTGTTGTATTTCAGAACTAAATGTGTGACTTGTCCATTTACTTATGGACTCAACGAACTATAAATTCTGGTACTTTGAGCACAACATACCAGGATTGCAAGTCTAGAGTGTTTTTCACACCCATCTCCAATATTAGTCTCTCCACCGGCACTTGGCTGAGCACCTACACACATGCCTGCCAGAAAAGCCCTTTCTTCCTTGTGTACACAGTCACACGCTGCACCAGATACCACTTCTTTACTCTCGCCTTATTTTTTTCAAGAAAGACAACACACGCTCCTCCCTGGGACAGAGACAGGACCTACCAATTGTCACCCTGGCTGCAGATGAATCATAATTCATCCAAAATGATATCCAGGAGAGAATAATGGTGAGGACCGTAGGCAAGTAGACAAGCACAAGGTAGCTGTTGACTTACCTCTGGACCTGGAACTTGAGTATCGGGCGCACATAGGTCCCTGGCAAGGAGACACACTGATGTCAGGGTGGCAGGGCACAGGGGCTTTGCAGGGTGGAGAGGCACACAACAGAGGGGGCAGTGACTGATGCATCTAATTCTCCATCCACGGGCATCCTGCCTGAGAAGACTAGTGAGAATGTCACATCTCAGCAGGCCCACGTGGTAGAGCAAGTTTGTTCTCTCCCGCTCCTTTCTTATTTGCTCCTTTGTAGCTGATGTCTTAGAATGGGAGAGGCAAGAGATGGCTTCAAGCTCTAAACAGATGGAACCTGAGCAGCCAGCCCTGACAGGAGCATGAATCATTTATACCTTCAGAGTCTGGTCAACCGGGCCCACTGCTTACACACCCCTTCCTCACTTACAAAGGGCGAGCTGTTGGGACTTTATCAAGGGGGCCTGCCAGGTATGCAGAACCAGTAGGAAATGGGAAGGGAGGCAGCAGAAAGTGTAGGGGTCCCAGGTAGAGGCCACTGGGAGTTTATGGGAGTGCAAAGGGGACAATGGACAGAAGAGAAAGAAAAAGTGGGACCCACCTGTGTACAAATATACCTCCTTGCTAGTAATCATCCTCCCCAGGAAAGAGAACTGAGAGGTTTGCAGCTTCTCAGCCATGTGTATGGTACTCCCATTGTCTTCCCAGAATAGCATGATGTCTTCAACCGTGTATCCATCTGCAAAGCGGAGAGAAACAGAAAGTCTCAGAAAATGGACACAGACAGATTTCACACCAGAGCAGTCTGAAAATCAAAGGATGGCTGGAACTTGCCATTTGGGGAGCTCCTTTATGCTTTTCTGAGTATGAGCATTGGGGATAGAGAATCCTCAATTTGGAGTTGCTTAGCCATAGAGAAAAGGACAGCAAAGACACGCTATAAGCTCCCACCCACCAGCTTGTGCACGATTTCCCAAGAGTGGGTGCCACTTCCCAAGGGGATAACTCACACCCTAATGTCCATCTGCTCCCAGATGCCATATATATACCCCCATCACTCAGTCAATCAATCACCTATCTACCACCTGTCTTTCTTTATCTCCATCACCTATGTGTGTAGGAGAGAGCGAGTGGGGAGGAGAAGAGGGTGTAGATGTGAGCTGTCCCTCTCACTGTCAGTTCCGCCTTTGGTTTCCCGATTGCCACAGCCCCAGGTGGGAAGAGGGTCCATAGAAGGTGAACGTACAGCTTTCCACCTCCAGCTGGCAGGCCTGCTTGTCCAGACAGAATTTGTGCAGTTCCAGGAAACAAGCTGCTCTGGTGATGAGTCTGTAAAGGAAAACGGAAAGGAAGGGTAAAGTGAGCCCAGTCCAGGCAAGCAACCACTCCTGAGAGAACTGCAGAGCTGCGGAGGGAAATGTGACCCAAGGACCGACCCACGTGTGGGCAGGAGGCAGGGCACTTGTTGGTGAGAGAGACATGAGAGACCTGGCAGGACTTAAACAAGGAGCAGATGTGTGGCACGTCAGAGAACTGCAGGGGGCTGGATTATAAAGATCATCTACTCCATTGTCCTTGTCCTTCAAATCTGTATCCTCAGTGTCCAGCGTCTGGTGTGGACAGAGTTGGCACACTATGCACAGAAGCCTCAGAGCAGAAAGGTAGGATTTCTATTTAGAAACACTCCTACCATTTTGACTAGCATCATGGTTGTGTTAGAGTGTATATTTGTTAAATTTTCATCAGTCTTGATACCTAAGATCTGTGCAGTTTATGACACATACATTACACCTCAACAAAACACCATTAAACTAAAAATCTTTTTAAAAAGAAAAATTTCCCTAACTATCTGCCATTACTTTGGCTTTCTAAGAGAGGAGAATGTTTGTTCTGGGATTGAAAGGCGAGTCAAAGAGAGGTGAAATGCTCCTCTATGAAAAGGCAACACCTGGGAATTCCTGGTACAGCCACTTTCCTACAAAAGAATTGCTGTCTCCTTGATGGTGAAATGTACGGGAACCCCACGTGGCTGCTACCTTGGCGAGTGACACTTTTCAAAGGCCGTTCATAGCTTCTCTTTTGTTTGGTCTTTAAGACAGTAAGTCTTGATATGGCACCAGAGACTTTCTGTCAAGATATCCAGCCAGGGCAGTCATCTCAGCTGGGGGCAGGGGTGCAAGCCACAGGGAAGCTTTGAGAAACTGGAATGTGAGGCAGAAATGTGCTGGTAATGAGCCTGGGGTCCGAAGACCTGTCCAGGAAGTTCCTCATCCCTCAGAAGGGCACAGGGATGGGCGTGCCCAGGAAAGGGCCCCCAGTGTTGTGAACTGGGTGAGCTGGGATGCAGGCCCTCCCAGGCCAGACAAGTTGTAAATATGGGCCTAGTGCTGAGACAAAGCTGAGCTCAAGTCTTGGTATGGCCACCTCATAGCTTGTGTGACCCTGAGCAAGACAGTAAACCCCTGAGAGTTCTGCATCCCTCCTCGGTGAAATAGTCCTAGTCCTTATGTGGCAGATGTGGGAGGAGGGAGCCAGCCTGTGCTGGTCTGCTCCGGGTGCTAAAACAAAGCACCAAAGACTGTATATCCTGAACCACAGATGTTTATCACTTCCCAGCATTGCAAGTCAGTGACAGCAAAGCATTAACTCATGGGTACAGAGACCATGTAAGTAGGCGACCTGTGTGACTGCCTAGGCTGCACACCCATGCCACCAACGTTGGTTCTAATCTTGGGCCTTCTCCTTTTTTTTATTTTTGAGACAAAGTCTCACTCTCTTGTCTGGGCTAGAGTGCTGTGGCATCAGCCTAGCTCACAGCAACCTCAAACTCCTGGGCTCAAGCGATCCTCCTGCCATAACATCATGCACAGCTAATTTTTTCTATTTTTAGTTGTTTGGCTAATTTCTTTCCATTTATAGTGGAGATGAGATCTCGCTCTTGCTCAGTCTGATCTTGAACTCCTGAGCTCAAGCAATCCTCCTGCCTCAGCCTCCCAGAGTGCTAGGATGACAGGCATGAGCCACCTTGACTGGCCCGGGCCTGCTCTTGAAACCAATCAGGTGTGTGCTACAGTATCATCTGGAGAAAGGGCTTAGAAACATCCAAGTGCTGGACTTGAAGATTGAGAGCTTCCTGAAGTCGCATGCTTTCCACATCCTAGCACTTGGGCTCTTTTGGACTTTTTGAATGAGTGTGCTTACCCTCAGCGCTCCCTCCTCATTGTCTGCTCAAGATCCCCTCACCAAGCATATGGCAGCCTTTCACATGGGTGTCCTGGAAGGATTGGAGTCAAGGAGGACCATCCATCCCCTGGGGCACAGACCCACAGCTCTGCTTGTGCCTCTGCCCTGGGGCTGGAACAGTCTTGTTCATCCTGTAGCCTGGGGAATCCCAGCATTCCCTAGCAACAAGATCCATCTGGATCTGTTGCTAGGGAAACCCTGGGATTTCCATAGCTACCGAGGGCACACCGAGTATCTCTGCTCCCACAGCAGCGTATATCTGGTGTCAACAGAAGAGGGGGAAGGGAGCTGATTAGCTACGGATAATGGGTGGCAGAGCTGGGCTTTCTGACTCTCATTACTTGCACAGACAAACAGGGGTAAATAGGTCATCACAGGCAGGACCACTCCTCTAGGCTGATTGTCCTTCCTCACCCAGAAGTCTGCAAGGGATGGCCGGTCAATTTGGAGTTGTGCAGTCTGCTGGGCTCCCACAACACCTGATGCCCCTGGAGCAGGAATCATCAGACCACACTGTATTTCTGTATCTGTATCTCTGTGTCCTTCCACCCCCTTTGTCTTGTGCTGCTGTGTTCCCGATGCCTGGCACAGGGCAGGGGTTCTTCTTCTTGGTTTCTGGTTGAAGCCTGTGGGTCCCTTCTCAGAATAATGTTTTTGAAAGAATAATATAGTCAGGAATACAAAAGAAAGAAATTTTATTGAAATACACTCTTCAGAATATTTCTAAACCTGTAATTGTGATACCATAAAATATATGTACATGTTCATTAATGTGTTAAATAAGGAAATCAAGTGTCAGGTCTAATAACAACTGTAATTTGGAAGTAGTGACAAGTTTAAAGGTTATTTGGAGAGAGCTGCTGCCACCGATAGTGTGACATGAAAATACCAGGGATTCCTCTTGGTGACAAAGAGACAAGTACTGCTAATCTTCTTCTTGTTGGTTGCCTGTATTCATTACCCATAATGCTAAATGTCAGATAGAGTTTAGCAAACACAAAAATTTATTCCTCCACCATTGAATTCCACAGACTCCCTGAATTTCTGGATGTTTTGAACTCCAGGTGTGGACATTGCATAGTGCATGAGTGAATGAATTCATGCCCAGAGGCCTCAGGCGAGTGAGTGTCTCAGCCAAAGGGAGGGAGGCTTTGTTACTCACAGTTGGTCACCCTGCTGCTGGTGAACTCTTTCTTCAAGAAAGGAGGAATTTTGGCAAGTAATATTGGGACAACTGGATATCCTTAAGTGAAAAAATGAAGTTGAACCTCACTTTTCATGATATACAAAAAATCAACACAAAATCCACCAGAGTCCTAAACAGAAGTGCTAAAACTTTAAAATGCCTAGAGGAAAATAGGAAAAGCTTGATGGCATTGGATGTGGCAATGCTTTTCTATATATAACAGCAAAAATACAGGCAAAAAAAAGAACAAATAGACAAATGGGACTAAATTTAAAATATCTGCACATCAAAGGAACAATCAACAGTGTGTTAGACATTTTTATATCTTCTTTTTAAAAATTTCTATTCATGTCCTTTGCCCACTTTTGATAGGGTTATTCGATTTTTTCTTACTGATTTTCCTGAGTTCTAAAGGGAAAATGCAAATCTAAACCACAATGAGATATCACTTATCTCCAGTGAGAATGGCCTTTACCAAAAAGTTCCAAAACAATACATGTTGGTGTGGGTGTGGAGAGACAGGAATACCCATACACTGCTGGTGGGACTGTAAACCAGTGCAACCCCTGAGGAAAGCAATATGGAGATACTTCAAACAGATTCAAGTAGACCTACCATTTGATCCAGCAATCCCATTATTAGGCATCTACCCAGAAGAACGAAAGTCATTCTATAAAAAAGACACCTGCACCTGAATGTTTATAGCAGCACAATTCACAATCGCAAAGATGTGGAAACAATCCAAATGCCCATCAATTCATGAATGGATTAGCAAAATGTCGTATATGTATACCATGGATTATTACTCAACTCTAAGAAATAATGGTGATATGGCATCTCTTTGGTTCTCTTGGAGAGTTGGAACACATTATATTAAGTGAAGTATCCCAAGAAAGGAAAAATAAGCACCACATGTACTCACCAGCAAACTGGTTACCCTGATCATCACCTAAATGCACATTTGAGAATAACACCAATTGGGTATCAGACAGAGGTGGGGGCTGGGGAGAAGGGATGTGTGTATACCTATCTGATGAGTGAGATGCACACTGCCTGGGGAATGGACACGCTTGAAGTTCTGACTGAGGATGATGGGGGTGGGGAGAGGGAATGGGTACATACTACATAATGAGTGCGATGTGCATTGTCTAGGGAGTGACCATGCTTGTAGCTCAGACTCGGGGGCATGGGGGATTATGGGCAATATAAATAACCTGAAATTTTGTGCCCTCATAATGAGCTGAAATAAAAAAAAAGCAAACAAACAAATAAACAAACAAAAAACAGTGTGAAAGGCAACCGGTGGAATGGGAGACAATATTTGAAATTCATGTATCTGATGAAGGGTTACTCTCTAGAATTTATGAAGAACATACACAACTGAAAAACAATAGCAAAAACAAACAACAAGATTAAAAAATGGGCAAATGACTGGAATAGATGTTTTTCCGACGAAGATATACAAATGACAAAAAAAAAAAAAAAAACACAAATGAAAAGATGCTCAACATCACCAATTAATAGGGAAATGCAAACCAAAACTGCTATGAGATGCCACCTCACACACATTATGATAAGTGTTATCCAAAAAACAGAAAGTAACAAGTGTTGATGAGGATGTGGAGACACTGGAATCCTTGTGCACTGTTGGTACCAATGTAAAACAGTGCAGCCACTGTGGAAAACAGTATGAAGGTTCCTCAAAGAATTAAAAATAGAATTACCATATGATCCATGAATCCACTGGTGGATTCACATCCAAAAGACTTAAAAGCAGAATGAAGAGCTATTTGTACACCATGTTCACAGCCTCCTTCCTAAGAAGCAAGAGGTAGCAATAACAAAAGTGTCCATCCATGCATGAATTAATAAGCAAAATGTGATCCAGGCATAGAATAGAATATGACTCAGTCTTAAAAAGGAGGCACTTCTTCTTTTTTTTTTTTTTTTTTTTTGACAGAGTCTCAGTCTGTAGCTCCAGCTAGAGTGCCTTGGCATCAGCCTAACTCGCAGCAACCTCAAACTCCAGGGCTCAAGTGATCCCACTGGCTCAGCCTCCTGAGTAGTTGGGACTACAGGCAAGTGACACCATGCCCAGCTAACTTTTTTCTATATATTTTTAGTTGTCCAGCTAATTTATGTTTTTTTGTTTGTTTGTTTGTTTGTTTTTTTGTAGAGATGTAGTCTCGCTCTTACTCAGGCTGGTCTCGAACTCCTGAGCTCAAATGATCTGCCCACCTTGGCCTTCCAGAGCTAGGATTACAGGCATGAGTCCCCATGCCCAGCCTAAAATGAGGACTTCTGACACAGGTTACAGCATGGGTGAACCTGGAGGACGTCATGCTTAGTGAAATGAGCCAGTCACAAAAGGACAAATATTGCATGATTCCATTGATATGAGGTCCCCTGTGTAGTCAAATTCATAGAGCTAGAAGAAGAGTGGGCGCCAGCGCTGGGGGACGGGCAAGGGGTTGGTGCTTCATGGGGACAGTGTTTCAGTTGGGAAGGTGAACAAGGTCTGTGGATGGATGATGGGGATGGCTCCATGACACCGGGAATATGCTTAATGTATCGCTGAACTGTGCACTTAAAAATAATTAGCATGGTATATTTTATGAAATGTGTATTTTACCACAATTAAAAGAAAAAAGAGTTGAGGAAAGGAGGAGCAGCCTCTTGGCTTGGAAAAGCTGCCCATGAATCCTGGAAGTGGTCTGGCAGCAAACAGCCTCCCTTCGTGGTTCTGCAACCTAAGGATGAGCAAGCTGGCTTTGGGGACAGACGACCCCAGCTCCCGCACTGCCTTTGGGCTATGGTGGAAGGACTGTGGGGACTGGGAATCTGCCAACGGCTCTTAGCTCCAGGCATCAGTTGCAAACTCTAAGTGAGGGAAAGGGGCCCCTGGTGGCCTGGGGGAGGTGGGGGCAGCCAGAAGAGGCAAGCAGGCTGCTAAAAGTGGGGAGGTGAGAGAGGCAGATACAAACCTTGCCACTAAGCTGGCCTCACCCTCAGAAAGAGTCTTCCTCTTCCCAGGACTGTTGCCTCTTGTGTCTTCCCAGGCTTCCTTGCCATGAAAACTGCTTCATACCTCAGCCACTTCCAGTTTAAATCATGACACGAATTATGCATCTCTAGGGACATTGTGAGGTCTGGCAACTTTGACTTTTGTCCAGCATCAATGTCATATTCTGCAGAGTTGTCCAATGCGAAAATTTTGCCATGTTGCCTCAGTCAGGCCTCTGGAGACTTCGCAGATAGCTCTGAGGTCACTGGCTTCACTCTGAAGTTACTAGCTGCTGAGGGTGACACTTGAGGTGGTGGAGCTCTCCCTACTCTCTGGGGCCTGCTCTGGCTCATTTTGACTGAGCTCCTCATCCACCTGGTGACAAGGGTTGAATGGTGTCAGCCTCTCCCCTCCTTGGGTTTCATTGAAGGAGTGGTAATTTTGGCGGAGCTTTTCTCTTCAAAGTCCCTGGAAGGTATCCTTTTGTCTCCCTGGTTACCTTGGGCACTTGCAAGGACAACAGGGAGATCATAGAAGGTCACTGGTTTGGTGGAAGAGTGTGGAGGTGGGGTGGGAGCATGGGAAGGAGTGCAGGCTGACGGGGGTTTGTGTTGCGCAAGGGCAGAGGGAGTCTCAGGGGCAGGACTCAAGGGTAAGGCAGGGAGGAGGTTGGGTGGGTCGCCCACCTTGAAGCAGCCTCTGGATCTGGGTTGATGAGGGGCATTCCTCTTCTTCCCCACTTTGATGTTTGCGGGTGGTTGTTCAATGACGGTGCCAGAGGCTTGTGATTTTCTGGTCATCACCTCCATGTTAGCGCTTCCCAGCAATCTACCCAAGCTGCCTGACTTCCCTATACACACTCTCCCAGGGATAGGGCCAGGCCACGCCCCCTGAGCTTTGTTTGGCCACCAAGCCACTCCCTAGCCAATGGGAGCCCTGGGGGACCTTAGACATCAGAATGCACCATCCTGACACCTGCATGGGGATGGGGGGGATGCTGGAAGGCCTATATACTCTGGTTGGAGAAAGGGAAGATTCCTTTAGCACCCATAAAGATCCTTGTTAACGTATATGCCAGCCTCCTCATCTCCCCTGTTAAATTCTGGTGGATCACATGGCAGGGAGAAGGAGTCTCCCACAAACACTTTTTGTGGCCACCCCATGCAGTGGTTCACTCTGATCTCTCCCACCCTTCAGCATTACATAGTGTTTATATTTCCAACCTAAAATCCTGCCAAGGTAATGTGGTTATATTTTCTCTGGAAATGAGAACCATTCCACTTCTGTCTACATATTGTTTTCAAGCACCTTAGAGACCATCCCCTTTTTGGATACTACCAAGGAACTTTTCCATCCACCCCCTTTTCTCAGGGTACACATAAGATTTCGTTGGTTTTCTGTTTTCCAATCTGAAATCACTGCTTTCACACTGTCAATACTTCAGTGAATAAATTTGTTCCACTCGGTATTGTAGTTTTGTTTCATATGTGGAATCATGTTTACCTCATCAGGTGAAGTGCACAGGCTTATACAGCTTAGGGGGCAAAGAGGCAGATATTTTGGTGCTGAAAGTTGTGCCGTGTGTCTGCACGTAGGAAATTACAACCTGACACTGATGAGATCATGTTTGGGAGGGTCGGCTTCAACACTGTACTTGATGTTCTTTCTAGTGTGACAAGGGAAAGGAAGACTTCCACATTGAAAGGAAAAGTAAAACTATTTTTATTCACAGACAACATGCAGAAAATTCTGCCAATCTAATTAAGTGCTTCTAGAACTAATAATTGGGTTTAGCAAGGTTGCACAATACACAATCAATATCAAAATCAATTCTATTTTTATAATTATAGCAATGAATGATTGGAAACTGAAACAAACAACAGGGTAAATTATCTTTGTAAAATCTGAAATGCTTAGGGATAAACGGAGCAAAATTTGTATAATAGAAGATCTGTGTATTGAAAACTACAAAACTTGAAGGGATAAATTAATAAAGACCAAAATATGTGGAGGTAGATATCTTGTTCAAGGGTTTGAAGATTCAATTTTGTTAATGTGTCACTTCTTCCAGAATTCATTTATGGGTTTCCTGCCATCCCACCCAAAATCCAGAAGACTTTTAAAATATAAATTGGCAGTCACATAGCTAAAAGAATCCTTAAAAACAGATTACAAAGATAGAGGTGTCACACTCCTTAATTGTGAGATTTCTTACAAACTGAGAATAATCAGGACAGTGTGGTATTGGCATAATGATATGAAGACATCAATGGAAGAGAATAAAGAGTGCAGAAACAGACCTACCCATATGCACACATACAGAAAACTCATCATCTATAAAGATACAAAGAAAGATTAGAGGAAAAAAGAGAAATGGTATTTTTAACAATTTGATCTGGAATAATCACATGTCTACATGGACAATCATACATTTCAATCCATACCTCAAACCATATAAAAAGTAACTAACAATGAGTCATAGACCTAAATGTACAACTAAATGTATGAATCTTCTAGGAGAAACAAAGGAGAAACTATGTGTTGCCTTTGCTTAGTCAACAATTTCTTAGATACAGCACAAAAAGCTCGAACAACTAATTTTAAAAAATCACAAATTGAAGTTTTTAAATTAAGATCTGATCATCAAAGACATTGTTAAGAGAGAGAAAAGACAAGCTATACACTGGGATGAAATATCCAGAAACCACATTTCTGATAAAGGTCTTGTGTTCCAACATATAAAGAACTCTAAAACCTCAATAAGAAGGAATCAAACAGCCTAATGAACAATGGGGAGAAGATTTGAACATTTCTTGAAAATAACATGCTCGTGGCAAATATCCTTCTACATAGAAGCTCAACATGAATAGTTATATAGGAAATGCAAATCAAAATCACAATTAGATACCACTATCCACCAGTGAGAACTGCTAATAAAGAAAACACTGGCCATGTTGGTGAGGTTTTAGAGCACTGGGACACTTAAATGTACTTGGTGAGAATATAAAAGTATGCAAGCATTTTTCAAAAAAGTTTAGCAGCTTCTTAAAATATTAAAGGGCACCTATCATGTGATGCAGGCATACCACTTCTAGGTAATGCTACAAAAATTTTCAAAATGTAAAAGTTTCTATTACAACAGACAGCAGATCAGTGGTTGGCTGGGGATAGAAGTTCAGGGACAAGTAGAGAGGAGGAATTATGAAGGGTAAGAAAAAAATTTTGGGTGTGATGGATCTGTTTACTATTCGTATTATGGTGATTGTTTCCTGGGTGTATACATATGTCAAATCTTCTCAGATTAACACATTATGCAGATTGTTATGTGGCAAATGTACTTTAATAAAGCTGTTTTTAAAAAATTGTGTTTTCTTCATGATAAAAACAAACTTTTGAAAAGAATAAAGGTAAAATACTTGGAAAGGGAGAGCATTTAGTCACTGAAATTATTTAGAGGTGCCAGAGTAAAGTGTTAATAAAAATCAAAAGTTTAAACTTTGGTTTATTACTGCTTAAAAATTCTTTGTAAGGACTCAACTTCTGCCTGCAGGAAGATGGAGAAGATGCAGTTTGCCCTATTCCTCCTGCTAAGTACAACCAAACAGCCTGGACATTGTACATAAAACAAGCATATGAAGACTCTGAGGAATAGAAAGAAGAAAGCAAACAATCTAGTGACCTTGGGACACAAGGAATGACATGCCAGTGAGTTCCCTGGGTTTTCTCTTTGCCTCTTATGTGCCAAAGTTGGAGATAAAGAAGCAGCAACTTGGAAATGGCAATAGGCATAGACAAAAATGCCCCAATGAAAGCCTGCTGTTTCTATCCAAAGTAACAGAAAAGGGGCAACCTGGTAAGGCAGAAAACTTTTTGACAATAACTTCTCTCCTCTGTCGAAAAAACAGAGGCAGCTGTGGCTCTATTCCAACCAGCCAGAAAAGACCAACAGGCTCCACGTGGGAGCAGCAATGAGGCAGTCCTACCCCTCACAGCCAAGGAGTTATTCAGGAGAGGCATAGCAGGGAGTACGAACTCCCACTAATGCCCAGCTGTAACAAAGAGAATCCTTTTGGGTGTCAATGGAGGCCAAGTGAGGAACCTGGTCTTCCACTCCCATGTAGCAGTGATGAAGAATTGGGACACTTCCCCTTCTAAAGCAATGTCAGAGGAAGTTAGTTAAAACAGAATGTTTGAATAAGATCCAACCTCACGGTACAATACTAATGTCTAGGATACTACATATATATATATATATATATGACTCATTATGCCAAGAACCAGGAAAATCTCAACATGAATGATGAGGGCATAGATATTACAATTTTCTGAAAGTATGAGAAAGAAACCATTACACGAATGCTTCAGGCTGGGCGCTGTGGCTGACACCTCTAATCCTAGTACTCTGGGAGGCTGAGGTAGGGGGATAGCTTGAGATCAGGAGTTTGAGACCAGCCTGAGGAAGAACAAGACCCCGTCTCTATGAAAAATAGAAACTTAGCTAGGCACCATGCAAACACCTGTAGTCCCAGCTATTCAGGAGGATGAAGCAGGAGGATTGCTGGAGCCCAGGAGTTTGAGGCTGCTGTGAGCTAAAATGATGTGACTGCACTCTATCTGGGGTGACAGAGTGAGACTCTGTCTCAAAAAAAAGTGTGCTTCAGTGAGGAATTACAAACATATTCAAAGCAGATGAAAACAGAAGTCTCAGCAAAGAGATAGAATACAAGGAAAGAACCAAATGGAAAGTTTAGAACTGAAAAATATCTACAATAACTGAAATAAAAACCTTAATTGATGTGTCCAACAGCAGAATGGACAGAACAGAGGAGAGAATCAGTGAACTAAAGATAGAGCAATGGTAAAGTTCCAATCTGAGCAGCAGAGAAAAAAGATAGATAGAAAAAAATAAGTAAAGCCTGAGGGACAATAGGGTTATAATAAAAGATCTGATATTTCTGTTATCAGAATCCCAGAAAAAGAGCAAAAGAGAGTAGGATTGAAAATGTATAAAAATAAATTCCTAAAATCCTCCGAAATTGGGCAAAAGTCATAGACTTATATAGAACACATATTAAAGAAACCGAATGAATCCCAAACAGGATAAACCCAAAGAAATCCATACCAAGATGTGTCATAAGCAGAATGGCAGAAAACTAAAGACAAAGATAAATTTTTGAAATCAGTGAAAGTGATATGACATCTTTCCTAAAGGGAATAAGAATTCAAATGACAGGGGAGTTACAATTAGAAAACATGGAGGTCAGAAAAGTGGCACAAGAGCTTTCAAGTGCAGAAAATCGTCTAAGTACACCAACTAAAAAACAAGGAAAGAGTGGATTTAAAAGAAATGACCCAGCTATATGGTGCCTGTATGAAACTCACTTCAAATACAGTGATAAAAACAGATTGAAAGTACAGATGAATGTTCATGGCACCTTTACTTTTATTCTTCAGGGATTAGAGGGTTGAGGGGATAAACTCACGACTAATGGATGTGGTGAGCATTGTAGGGGGAAAAGACAAACTTCAAATCATGGTTTGGATGTGATGAAGTCATAACATGTAACTTAATGTTTGTACCCCCATAACATCCTGAAATAAATAAATAAATAAATAATTGGAAACAACAAAAATGTCTTTCAATAAATAAATGATTAAACATCCTGTGGCACATACTGCTCTGCATATAAACGAGCAAACTATTGAATCATGAAACAGCTTATATAGAACTCAAGGACGTTATGCTGAGTGAAAGAATCCAATATCAAAATCCAGTTTCATACTGCACAATTTTATATCATATAGATTAATAGGATTCCTAAAATAACAATACAAATATGAGAACAGATAATTGGTTTCCAAGGCTTGGGAATTGTGGGGGGAGAAAGGTGAGTGAGATTATAAAGGAGTAGTGCTAGGGAAGATTTTGTAGGTGGAATAGTGCTGTATGGTGTCTTGATCTGTATCTTGACTGTGCACAAATCTATAGTTCTGATAAATTGACACATTGTATCAATGTCAATTTCCTGGTTTTAAAGTGATACTATAGTAACCCCTGGATAAAACAGGATGAAGGTGACTTAGGACCTTTCTACTATGTTTGTACCTTCCTTGAATCTATAATTATTTCAACATAAAACGTTTTTAAACAGTGAATGCAGGCTTCAATTTTTGGTACCATATTTAAAAAGATAATCTGAATAACCTGCATTAGGGAAAAAACTAAAGTGCTGATAAATCAGTCAAATCTTGTTAAACACATCACTCTTTGGCATTAAAGTGTGGAACTCATGGGACCCATGGATGAAACGATAGGGGAAAACCTGGGATGTGAGGTAATATCAAATTCATCTTTCATCCTTGGGATTTCTGGAAAATCTTGGAAGCATCTATCTTCCATTTTATGTGTACGTGAAGTACAGAATACAAGAATGAAGCCTAGAGCCTTCCCAAGGTGGGGAGTCTTGTGGGAGAGCAATAGGAGGTCTAACAGAAGATCATCTGATTGTGAACTTGTTACAGTATCAGATAGATGGGACAACCAAGGAATTTGCTTGTCATGGCCTTTGTATTGGGTGGAGTAAAGAAATAACAACCTCAAAATTATGAGTTTTATAAATTATTTATTTCATAAGACACTGATTTTTTGAGTAAATCAAAACTCTAGAACTCAAAGATAAAAGGACAGATATCCCAATTACAAAATGGGCAGTAGATCGGAATAGATGTTTCTCCAAATAAGATACATGAATCACCTATAAATACAAAGGAAGGAGCTCAATCTTGTTAGTCATTAGGGAAATACAAGTAAAAACCACAGTGAGATATCACTTCACATCCGTTAGGATGGCTAGAATCTAAAAGACAGCTAAGAACAAGAGTCGGTGGGGATGTAAAGAAATTAGAACCATCATATGTTGCTGGTTGGATTGCAAAATGGTGCAGCCTTTTTCAAAAAGAGTTTGGCAGTTGTTCAGAAAGGTAAACACTAGGTCACCCAGTAATTCCACTCCTACACCCAAAAGAAATGAAAACATATGTCAATCCAAAAACCTGTACAGAAATGTTTATGGCAGCACCTCTCACAATATCCAAAGGTAGAAACAACCTAAATGTCCCTCAAAGGATGAGAACATCATCCCAAAGTGGTATATGCATACAGTGGAATATTATTTGACTCTAAATAGATTGAAGACATGATACGTGCTACAGCATGGATGAAGCTTAAAAACATCATGCTAAGTAAAGAAGCCATTCACAAAAGACCACATATTGTGTGGTTCTATTTATACAAACGGCTCAGAATAGGAAAGCTTATGGTAACAGAAAGGAGACTTGTGATTGCATAGGGCTAGGAGTGTAAGGATGGAAGGAAATGGAGAGTGAACTTGAATGGGTACAGAGTTTCTTATTGGGGTGATGGAAATGTTCTACAATTGACTGTGGTGATGGTTGCACACTTCTGTGAACATCCTTAAAGGACCGGAATTGTACACTTTATTTGTATTTCTTATGACATAATTTTATTTTATTTTATTTTATTTATTTCATCTTATTGTTATGGGGGATACACAATTGCAGGTTACATATGTTGCCCATATACCGCCTTTCCCCCCAAGTCAGAGCTCCAGGCGTGTCTGTTCCTCAGGTAGTGCACGTTGCACCCATCATGTAGGTATATATCCCTCTTTTCCCCACCCCCCCTTCCCGAGTCAGCACCTTCAAGCGTTACCATTCCCCAAATGGTGCACAATGCACTCACTGTGTAGGCATACACTCATGCCCTCCCACACCGCCCACCTCAGTCTGATATCCGATTGGTGTCGTTCTCAGATGTGTATTTAGGTGATGATCAGGGAAACCAATTTTCTGGTGGGTACATGTGATGCTTGTTTTTCCATTCTTGGGATACTTCACTTAATATAATGGGTTCCAACTTTCTCCAGGAGAACCATAGAGATGTCGTATCTTC
>JAPYYL010000031.1:10098780-10116384 GCA_028534055.1 Eulemur mongoz | reverse complement strand
CCTCAGCTGGCTGTGGTTCTTTAATTGGTGGGGTTACCCAAAGTTCATTATTGTAAGGTCGGCCATTGCTAGTCCTGCCTGGATTGGGTTGTTGTAATTTCTCACTGACTTAATCAAAGGACATGGCAATGCCATGGGACCCCCTGAGGGATCTCCTGTATTCCAGACATGCTCTTCTTTGCTTCCATGGTGGATCAGCAGTCCAGTTTCCCCTTGCTAGTCCAGATCAGTCACCTCAGCCCACACAGCAACTCTTAGCCTGTTGAGTCAGAGGCATGAAGAGCCCAAAGTGACTGGTGGCAGTCTTCACTTTCGGTTGAGTGGAATCACTGTTGTGTCTCCTGGAGGAAGCATTCCTCCACCTGGAACTAAGACTTCTAGGCCAGCAGAGCATAAGGTTGTTGTGAGAACAGGAAGCAAAACTTTTGCTGGTAGGTCACTAGGGGTAAGATGAGTGGTGCCACGCCCACTTCCACCCCTTAATTCCTGGACCTTTCAATCCTGGCTCTAACAGAAACCACACCATATATTGGATGCTGATTCAGAGAATATATAGCCTTCTAGAGAATCGCAGACCCACCTGGTGCTGTTAGCTGTGACTTCAAAAGACCATTACCGTATTATTTTTCACAAATACATTTGTTTGTGTATCTATACATACATACATATATAGCAAATACCTTTATTTCCTTTCCTCATGCACTCCCTTACCGTGTAACTTACCTGTGTTGACTTCATACCAGTATTTAAGTATGGTTGATTTTATGTAATATTATTTAAGTTATGGGATATCAGCACAAGAAAAACCTCATTGAAGGAACTTATCTCCTCTTCTGGGGAAACGATCAGTATTTTTGCGTTTGTGTGCAGGACAGCTGTGTTAAGATAGGCAGAATCACGACCTTGCTATTGTTTTTATTGGGACCTTAGGTATGGTCTAAGCAGCTGTGTATATGTGGTAAGTGGAGATGGCTTTGACTGGTGATGGTTAATTTTATGTGCCGACTTGGCTGGGCTCAGAGAGCTGGTCAAACATTGTGTCTGTGAGGGTGGGTGTTTTTGAAAGAGGTTGGCATTTCAGTCCATAGACTGAGTAAAGAAGATCACCCTCACCAATGTGGAAGCCACTGAGAGCCTCCACAGAACAAAAAAAGTGAAAGTAGGGTGAATTCTATCAATTTCTTTGTGGGATATCCATCTTCACCTGTTCCCAGACCACTCATATCTGGGTTGTCGGACCTGCAGACTCCAGAACTTATAACAGAAGCTCCCCTGCTCACTTCTACTCTTGCTTCTATTTCTGTGGAGAAGGCAGAATATTGCAAACATGTAGTCCACTATCTATACAGCACTCTGCTTAACTTAAACCCATGGTCTGAAAGGACCCCTGCTGATGTAGCCAAACCTCAGGTCTAGCCCTGGATCCCATCCACATAGACAGACCCATTTTCCCAGTGGACATCTCTACCCTGATGGGCCAGAGCACCTCCCCATCTGCACAGTCCACACTGACCTCATTCTCCCCACTCTTCTTCATCCCATCACGACCAACTCTTCCTCTTTCCCCATCACCTTCAGCTAAGGGGAGTCTCTTCCAACTAGTGAGCAACACAAAAAATCAGATCATTAAATATTCTCCCCATTATTTCACAGAATCTGACATCCTAAAACTCTCACATGCATCTCCACCTCACCACCCTCCCCACAGCAGACTGAAGTAACTGGTCCTTTCTTTTGTTTTGTTTACTTGGTGTTTTTCCTCAATAGATGTTCAATAAGGGTTTGCTGGATGAATGAATGAAGGATGGAATGGATGGATCAAAATACCAGAAGGTTCCATTGGCCGATTCAAAGTGTGGAGCCTGCACCCCACCTGGGCCTTCTGCCTTCATGGAATGCACATGCCACAACTGCTCATCTGTCTTCAGAATTCCCCTGGACTGTCCCTGAAAGTGTCATCGTGGACATCTCCTCCCCAAGCCCAGTCACCGTCTTGGAGGTGTGGAGGCTTCCAACAGCACAGGGCCTGATGCTCCCACACTTCCCTGTCACAGTGACAAGGAAGGATGCCAACTCCTTAGTCATGGCACATCCACAGCCAGCCCTTCATTGGCAGAGTTTGGGGTAATTAACCCCAGGGCATCCTTCCTCCAGTTTCCCTTCCAAGCAGCCACACTGCTGCCTTCCCCTGCCCAGTGCTCTTCCAGGCCTGTCTCACCTGTCGGTATCGATGGCCAAACCATCCACCCATGCGGTGGAGTTTGAGGGGGCCCAGGGTACACAGGGGATGAAACCCCAGCCTCCACAGGCATCCAGAGAGCTCCCAGGCTGGGGCCAGGGTGCACTGGACCGCTAGAGGGGTGAAGGAACTTCAGAGGACTCACCCAGAGTGAAGCAGGGCACCAGCTACACTCTTCCCAACAGAGTTGGGGGCTCCTAAGTGGGCTGGGGTGCCTGCATCCACCCAACAGGCCTGGCCACTCAGCTCGCACTGCAGTTTCCAGCTGGGGATGAACGATGGGTCCCTGATTTCCCGTGCCCATTCATGGGCCTTGTCCTGTCCTCCCTCCTCAGTGCCCCTTCCCTCCCTCTGGTTCTTCCCCCACTGTGTTGAACTCTGGAGGCAGAGCTCTTGAGTGCCAGCCTGCCTCGGCTCTGTGGCCGTGGCTTTGCACCTGGTCTCTCTCCTGCACTGTGGCCACCACTGTCTTCGGGATCCCCAAACACTCCTCAATGGCTGAGGAGTCCTGTGTGCTCTCCTTCCCTGTCTCCCAGTTACTCTGGCGAAATCTTTCCTTTTCTAAAGGAAAAGGTACTTTGGCATTTTGGATGTTTATGTCAAGCCTAGAGGAATGGTCTTACCTAGGACATCACTGCCTGAATCCAGTTTCATCTAGGGGAGGAATCAACCTAATCAGAGACAGTGGAGAGGCAAATTAAAATAACAGTGAAACGACATTTTATCACCAAATTGTATTCATAATTTTCACCAAAATTTAAAAGACCAATAAAATATTTGTTAGCGCGTAGGTGTTCAATAGATTTCTGAGAAAATAAATTGTTACAGTGTTTTCAGAATGAAATTTTGATGATATTTGTAAAAAGTAAACTATGCTTGCCATTTTCTCTTTCAGCCAATTTCCATGTTAATGTATATTTCTTATTAGAAAATATGCATATTTGCCAAGAACTTCAGGTTCAGAGATATTATTTCAATTCTAAAAATCATAGCAACAAATGGAAAACAGCTTATGTGTTCACCAGGAGAAGAAAGGTTTAGTTAACTGTGACACACAGGTACTATACGATTCTAGCGAACAGTTACAAAAGTGAGGGGGGGAAGATCCTGCACCCATCTTATTAAGTGCCAAAGGCATGTAATAGATCAGTATGTACATGATACCTGTGAGTATTTAACAGCACTGTATGTTTCCATTGTGCACCTACATCTAAAAAATCCTAGAAAAAGGCTTAAAATAATACACACCATATCACTATGAACAATAGTGGTGACCTCTGAGGAGGGGACTGAAATGTAGGTGAACTTTGTAAAGAGAAGAATTGTGATTTATCTATATTTTTAGAAGATTTGTAACAAGAGTATAGTCACTATTACCTTTGCAATCGAAATATCTAAATAAGCTTGACACCAAAAATAGTAGCTGTGTATTATATGAAGTAACTGCAAGGTCACACAACAAACTCTGAAATTTGAATAGCTTAACACAAGAAGAGCTTATTTTTCATGCATATAAATTCTGAAGTGGTTTGTTAGGGGCTGTCAAGTGACACAAGGGCCCAGGCTGCTTCCTCTTTGTGACTCTTCCATCTCACATAGAGTTGCCTTGCTTGCCATTGAATGGAGGGAGAACGAGAGGAAATGGCACCCTGGCTCTCCAGTGCCTGGATGGGACAAACAAGGCCTCTGCTTGTGATCCAGTGAAAGAGGATAGTCACGTGACCCTTCCTCATTACAAGTGGACTGCACTGTTCCCATGTGTCCAGGAAGGAGAGGAAGACAAGATGTGTAGAAGCACTTAAAATCCTTGCCATGAACTGTTACATCGTAGGTGCTCATCAAAAAGCAATGTCTATAATGTGTTATGACAACACACTTCACTGATGGGAGGAGTTTGCCCAAGCTGTCCAACTTTTTGAAGTACCTATTACATGACAGGTGCTTTCAATTGCAGGATCACATGTAGTTTTCCAAGGATCCTGTAAATCTCAGCAGGAAGGCTTTGCCTTCTTCATTCAACGGCACTTTTCTGCACTATCCTTTAGAGCACCATCTGTCATCCCAGTAGGCTGAGGACATTCTCTTTCCATTTGACATAGGGGCAAAATCTTAACCTGTGAGTCTCTACTACCCTTTGTATAATTGAATATATACACAGGATGTCCTTAGACACACTGAAAGACAGGAATCTCTTGTGGTGCAGATACATAGAGCAGAAGCACTGGATAAATGGTTATTCCTTCATTTTTAATCTGAGCTGGCATGTCTACTAAGGAAACATTTTTTACTTCCTTGGAGAATACCAGAGTTTCAGAAATTCAGCTTAGGGGGATATTTCCTTCACAGTGATTTCCATAGTCTTTCCTCATTTACCAATGTAAAGGAGATGCTATAAACTCAACTGTGTCCCATTGCCGCAAATTTATATGTGAAGCCCTAAGGCCTAATGTGATGTATGTGTAGATGGGGCCTTTCAGAAGTAATTAGGGTCAAATGAGGTCATGAGGATGGGGCCCTAATGATGGGATTAGTGCCCTTATAAGAAGAAACATCAGAGAGCTTTCCTGCTCTCTCTGTCTCTCTCTGCCACGTGTACTGTGTACACATAGAGAGGGCAGCAGTCACAATCCAGGAAGAGAGCCCTCACCAGGGATCAAATATACCAGTACCTTGATCTCAGACTTCCCAGCCTCCAAAACTGTGAGGAATAAGTATCTGCTGTTTAAGCCTCACATCCATGGTATTTTGTTCTTGCAGTCTAAGCTAACTAATATGAGAGGCTTTGGTTTTTGACCACCCTGCAAAGCTCTTTAATCTGTATATGTGCTCGGTGGCCAGTTTCAAATAAGGCACCCCATTAAAATCCTATTGTAAATACCATGGGGTGGTTTAAAATCTTTCCCTCTAACTTCAGGGTTATATCTCAGGAACTGGAAAATTATAGGCCAAATCAGACTCCACTCAGCAGCTTATTTGGAAAACATTTGGGGAATGTGTTCAAGAGAACCAACAGGGTGATCAGGTGTCTAAAGGTCACTATTCAAAGTCAAAGGGAACTTTGCTATCAGAGGGGCTCCAGGGTGAGGGCTAGGAACAACTAAGGAACTTCTGCACAGGGTAGAAATACTCTATGTCTGGAGAGGAGAGGTGACTCTGGCCAGTGCCACTGGCAGCAGAGCACAGCCTTTAGAGGATGCAGCCACAGAGAACTGGGTGGCAGGCGAGATTACAGAGTTGGACAGGTAGGCCCAAGGGGCAAGTCTCAGGAAAGGACACCATAACGCAGTAAAGTACTGGTACTGCACAAAGTTGCTGACATCTGAACAGGTTTGGCTCTCAAGGAAACACATAGAATCCCTAAATTGTATTTGGTTCACATTGCCATCCTCCTTCTTGCCTTAGTCATTGCAGGCTGCCATAAGGAAATACTATAGACTGGGAGCTCAAACAACAGACATTTATTTTCTCATAGTCCTAGAGTCTGGAAAGTCTAAGATCAGGGTGCCAGGGTAGTGGGTGTCTGGTGAGGACTTTCTTTCTGGGTTACAGATGGACACCTTCTCTGTGTGTCCTCACATGGCAGGAAGAAATAGAAAGAGCAAGCTACTTCTCTGGTGTCTGTTTTGTAAGGGCACTAATCCCATGATGAAGGCTCCACCCTCATGGCCTCAACCAAACTGAATTACCTCCCAAAGACCCTGTCATCAAAGACCATCACATTGTGGCTTAGGGCTTCAACGTATGAATTTTGGAGGACACATTTCATTCCATAGCACATTTTTGGGCCTGCTTTTATTACCTGGACCACAGTCCTTGTTTTGTTTGCCTGAGAAACATGGAATCATGAGAAGAGAAATGAAGCAAGACCAAGGTCTGCTTGAGGTTGGGAGGAGTGGGAATGGTGTGGGCTCTAGATGAATTCAGACTGTATGCATTAGTTTTATCAGGCTTCCATGACAATATGCCATGGACTAGGGGGTTTAAACAACAGAAATGTATTGGGTCATTGTCCTGGAGCCTGGGAGTCCACAATAAAAGTGATGGCAGGGTCAGTTTGTTCTGAAGGCTCTTTCCTTGGTTTTGGAGATGGCTGTCTTCTCCCTGCATCTCCACAGGGTCTTCCCTCTGTGTGTATATCTGTGTCCTAATCTCCTCTTCTCATAAGGACACCAGTCATCAAATTAGAGGCCACCCTAATGACCTCATTTTACCTCAATGACCTCGTTAAAGACTGTATGACTGAATACAGTCACAGTTTGAGGTGCTGTGTGTTAGGGATTCAGCTATGGATTTTAGGGCAGACACCACTCTGTTTATAATGGCAGGGGATCTAGTCCCAAACCCGTTGCTTACTAGCCATGTGGTTATGGGAAACTACCAAGTGCTGTGAGCCGAAGTTTCTTCTTCAAAATAGGTTTGATAGGATTTTTGTGAAAGGACTGTTGGATTGTGTGCAATGTCTGTAAAGCACCTGACACAGTGTTTGGCATATGTTAGATATTTTATGATTCACAGTTAATTGCATTACTATCATATTTGGACCTCAGATCCTACTATACTTACCTCTGGGAATTTTGTTTTTGCTAGTGTTGTCATTACCTAGGAAACCTCTGTGTATGCAGCGCAATAGGACAGGGAATTCCAATTCAGCCAAAAATGTGGCTTCATGGATAAAACTAAGTAAAACTTCCCTCCTAGATGCTCTACTATTAAATTTGGGTGTGGGGGAGTCTTACCCAACTGGATACAGTTCAAAACTCCTGGCATAGAAGTCAAGGACCAACTCCCTCCCTCCCTCCCAGCTGCTTTTGCATCCAAACCGCTTTTTATTTTTATCCATTTCATCACCACCCAAAATCTAAGCCCTTAAAATTGGCCTAATTACACCTGATACAACCTAAATAAAATGACATTTTAATAGGGTCGGCTCTGGCACTCCCAGCCAGGCAGATGTGTACTAACTAACATTTTTTTGACTTTTTATAATGGCAATTTTAATTGGAGTAAGATGGCATCTCCTTGTAGTTTTAAGTTGCATTTTCATGGTTATAGTAAATTTATACATAATTGTATTAATGAAAAATTGACATACATTCCAAATAAAAAGAAAAACTTCTTAAAGAATAAAATTTTATTCCACCCCCTCCTCTCTCCCAAAGTTTATATCCATGAGACTATGCTGATAAATAAACGACTGAATACAAAAATGGAGGAGAACAAAAAAAAATCATTGTGCAGAAGTATTACACATCATTTATGTAGATACTCCATACTTCTCAAGTGTTGGCTGGTCACCGTGACTTCCTTCAAAATAAAGTATAGTGTGGAAAAGGGGGAAAAGAGTAACTCTATGTTAGGGAAGCCTGAAAAACACTTCCTCTGCCAGGTGATCAAGATTGATATCCACAGTGATAAATGTCGCATAGGTGAGAGGGGGAAGGAGGAGATGGGTAAATTCATACCAAACGGGTGTATTGAGCTGTTTGGTAGAGCAGCATCCTTGCAGCTCTGACTAGGGTGGTGCAAAGGCAGTATATGTGACCAAAGCACTTCCACCGCCGTAATATTCTGAAATAAAACAAAAGAGTGATAAGTCATTGCTGATTGTATGTATCTTTGATATGATGTCATGGGAATAGCACTTTACCCCTGTGGTCCTCCCCTTTCCAAACCCATAATACCAAGCTATTCATGACAAAATCATCAGCAAAATTCCAAGAGAAGGGCATCCTACAATATACCTAACTAGTACTCCTCAAAACTGTCAAGGTCCTCCAAAACAAGGAATGCCTGAGAAACTCTCATAGCCAAGAGGAGTCTAAGAATGTGTAATGGCTAAATATCTTGTAGAATCTTGGATAGGATCCTGGAACAGAAAAAAGACATTAAGTAACAACTAAGGAAATCTAAAGAAAGTGTAGACTTTTGTTAAAACATTGTATCACTATTGGTTCATTAGTTGTAAACAAAGTACCATGTTAAGAGGTTAATTAATATGGGAAAGCAAGAGTGGGCCATGTGGGAACTCTCTGTATTATGTTTGCAATTTTTCTGTGAATCCAACAGTATTCTAAAATAAAAAGTTTGGTAAAATGGAAAGAAAGAACAGTTAGTCAACTACATAAAGGATATGTGTGAGAAACCTATAGCAAACATTGTACACATATGAGGAAATTTGAAAGCTTTTGCTTTGAAACTGAGGATTAGACAAGGATTCCTCCCATTACCATTTTTCTTCAATATTTTGATGGAAATACTGTCCAGTGCAGTAATGAGAAGCAGAAGAAATAAAGGAGATAGCAATGATAAAATAAGAAAACAGGTGTCCATCATTAACAGATGATTAGACTGTGTGTGAAGAAAATCCAAAAGAATTAAGGTTAAACTCTTCAATGAAAAAAAGTGAATGTCAAGGTTGCTTGGTATAACATCAATATACAAAAAGTAAACTATGTTTCTTCAGCAAGAAATAGTGTAAAATGACAGTGAAATTCAGCAAAATCTGGCCGTAATCTATCATACCAAAATATTACATATTGAAGAGTAAACCTCACCAAAGAAGGTTTAGGAACTGTATTGAAAAATATAAAAGCACTGTTTATATAAATTTATAAACACCTAACTTAAAGGATAACATGATCATGGATATGAAGATGTTAATTCTCCTCGATTAATCTACACATTGACTGCAATCTAAATAAAAAAAATCCCAAAGGCTTTGTGGGTGAATATATCTGTTTATGTGCATATCTGTGTGAAATGTGGCCCAATGAGCATAATGTACAAATTGGCATGCAACAGACCAAGGATAGCCAAGACAGTCTTGAAGGAATAGAGGAAGATAAAACTAGTTACTCTACCAGATGAGTAAGAATTATTAAAATGCTAGAGTCATTAAGTTTGAGGTATGTGTGCCATGCTTGACAAGCAGATCAATGGAAATAGCATACTCTTGGAACAGATAGGCTTATATATGGACCGTTGATTTATGAAAAAGGTGCAACTGCAGAACAGTGGGGAATCATAGTAGTTTTAGTAAATGACAGTGAAACAAGTGGATCTCCATGTAGAAACCCCAATGCAATTGAAATTCTTCTGAAGCTATATAAAAATCAATGGCAGAGGAATTAAAGGTCTACTTTTTCAATTGTTGTTATAAAACATTTCAAAACACACAAAACTATATTGAATAGTTGAACGAACCTAGCAATGTGGGAAAGTACGGCTTTGAAAATGCTGGAGGGGAAAGGACTGAAAGAGTCTGGGGACATCATTCAGTGCCAGAAGGGATGGAGATGTTATGAGATGGGGAGAAACAGAAGAAATGGCAGCTCCTTCTGCTCCCTGTCTCTGACACAGATGGCCTTGCTACCTTCATGGGACTTCATTTTCAAAGAACTGGACCTAGTGGCTAGAGGCAGCTTAGAGAAGGCTCCCTGGACCAATGACGTGCTCATTCCACCTCCCATACACGTCCTGCTGTCCACTAAGCCCTGGCACTTTAACAAGTATGACTTGAAGTACACGTCCAGAGTCCTCTGACAAGGGATGTTGGAATGACACCCTGAACAGGACCAGGAGGACTTTGCTGGCTTAGAGGTAAAACCAGGTTTTCTGCATGTGTTGAGAGCAGAGTACTGCCTCCCTCCTCACCTGGATGAGAGCTTTTGATGGCGGAAGGGGCTTGGTGGCTTTGGCCACACTCTTTGTTTGGATCATTTCAAGGTGTACCACAGATGCTGCTCTTTTGCAGAAATCCCTCTCTGCACACCCCTGCTGATAGGATTTGGAGTACTTGATGGAGAAAGGAGGGTATCTTTCCTACCCGTGGTCAGAGGTACTCTAAATGTGCAGGGGTAAGTATCATCGGTTGACATTGAACTCAGCCCAAGTGGGCACGGGACCTCCAGAGATACCAGTAGGAGGGCTTCCCCTACCAGCACGGGAACTACCACCAGTCAGGGGAGGATTCCCTAACAGTGTCTTTCACAGAGTAGAAGTTTTAATTCTAATAATGTCTAACTTATCAATTTATTCTTTCATGAGTCATGCTTTTGAGGTTGTATTGAAGAAGTCATTGCCAAATCTGAGGTCACCTTGATTTCCTTCCATATTACTTTTCATAAGCTTTATAGTTTTGTGCTTTACATTTAGGTCTAGGATCCATTTTGAGTAAACTTTGTGAAAGGTGCACAGTAAGTGTCTTTCTCCTTGCTGAGGTCAGGGGTACTGTAAATGTGGAGAAGACAAGCATCGTGGGATGACATTGAACTCATTCCGAGTGGACAGGTGGCCTCAAGGGATACCAGTAGGGGGCCTCTTCCAGCAGCACATGAACTGCCTCCAGTCTGGGGAAGAGTGCTGTCGAAGTGTCTTGATGAAAACCCTCCACCATTAAAATGGTATTATAATGGGATTTGGATCTCCTGGCTTGAAAGGCTTTAGGTTGGCAGTCACTTTTTGAATGAGAATGGGGTCACCCAAAATGGAGCCACAGGGTGACAGGCTGAGGGACCCTGTAGCAGGGACAGCAACATCTTGATTATTCCATCTACCCAAGCATAGTTGGTGGCCCAGATTGAAACTCGCTCCCACCTCTGCTCCACATACTTCCTTTCAGCTGCCCTCACTCTGGCCAGAGGCCACAGAAGAATTCAGGAATGCCAAGACTGCAGAAGAGGTTGACTTATGGTTTTGTGAGAGATTTCACTGAAGGCCTGGGTCATCTCCAGATCCACTCTGTTCAGGACAAACTCAGCTGTTGTAGAGTAGAATTTGCTTTCTTCCTCAGCTTTGGCTTTAGTGTCTTGGGTGAACTAGCCTTTCTTGTAACCAGAATAGGATATACAACTTGTGATGGTTAATTTTAGATGTGGAATTGACTAGGTTAAGGGATACCTCGGTAGTTGGTGAAGCAATATTTCTGGGTGTGTCTGTAAGGGTGCTTCTAGAAGAGATAGGCATTCAAATTAGTGGACTAAGTAAGGAAGATTTACCCTCACCCAGTGTGGCTAGGCATGATCAAATTGGCTGAGGTCCAGATGGAACAAAAAGGCAGATGAAAGGCAAGTGTGCTATCTCTCTCTCTCTTTTCTGGGGCTGGGACACCCTTTTTCTCCTGCCCTGGAACATCAGAACTTCAGGCTTTCTGGCCTTTGGACTTTTGGACTTGCAGCAGCATCTGCTCTGGGGTCTTGGGCCTTTTCCTCAGACTGAGAGTTATACCATCTGCTTCCCTGGTTGCAAGGCCTTCAGACTTGGACTGAGCCACGCTGCTGGATCCTGGTTCTCCAGCTTGCAGATGGCCTATTGTGCTACTTCTCAGCCTCCAAAATTGCATGAGCCAATTCTCTTAATCAATCTTCTCTCATATATCTGTATCTATCTGTCTATGCATCCTATCGGTTCTGTCTCTCTGGATAACCCTGACTGATATGCAATCTTTGAGGTGAAGATGGAAAGCTTACACAATAAGGCTCTGCTCCCTTACCTGGAGATAGCTCGGGTTCAAGTTTCACTCGTGGCCCCTGTGACCTCTGGGATTTTGGTACTGCAGCCCATCAGAAATAGCAAAAGGGCTGTTTTTCCTTTTCTTGTGGGGAAGGGAAGAGGGGAATGACTGCCTGGAGCTCCTGTGCACTACCCACAGTAGATAGCTCACTGATGAATAGCAGTATTTTGGAAATTTAGCATATGTTCATGGCTTATGTGTCAAGGTTAAAGATGAGAAGACTACTGAGAAAAGGGGCCTGAGATTTTCAACAACAAGGATGGAACTGGAGAACATTATGTTCAGTGAAATAAGCCAAGCACAGAAAGACAAACCTTGCACGTTCACACTCATATGTGAGAGCTAAATAACAGAAAAATCTCAAGGAAACAGAGAATATGAAGATGGTTATCAGAGGCTAAGGGTAGTGAGGACAGGGGGATAAGGTGGGGATGATTAAAGGATCTAAAAGTACAGTTAGATGATAGATAGAATGAACAATATTTCACAGCACAACAAAGTGACTATAGTCAACAATAAGTTAGGGTATGATTTAAAATAGCTAAAATAGAAATGTCTCTAACACAAGGAAATGATAAACATCTGAGGTAATGGAAGCCCCAATTACCTTGATTTGACTAATTCACATTCCGTGCCAATATCAAAACATCACATGTACCCTATAGAGATATACAACTATGATGTACGCATAACAGTAAAAACGAAAAGGAGGGCATGAGTACCTCTAAGTGGGAGGAAGAGCAAGCAACAAGCCTTTAAAGACTAGGGGAAAGTACATATGGTGGTTGTTATCAGCACTCTTCAATGGTAAATGCTTCTCCCTTCCGGGGTACTCAGCAAGCTGAATGTCCTGGCTCCTTATACTGGGGTCAATGTCATTAGTCCTAGCTAATGAATTGTGAGTGTAAGTGAGATGTTTCCTTCTGACAGCAGCACTGAATTACTTTTGCAAGCCCTGCTACGTTTCCGTCCCCCTGCCATGAAAATTGCAGAAGGACACATCAATAGCTATCATGAGCAGAAAATCCTTGATGACCTGAATTAGACACACAGTGTGAGAAGGAAATGAACATTTCTTGGGTGAAGTTACTGGGACTTTGAGATGGTCACCACAGCAGCACCTAGCTTGCCCTGACTGATTATCCAATTCCAAATTGGGCATTTCCATGTACTTGGCCATTGTCTGGTGGTGTGATGGGGCAGAGTCCTTTTTACTCATTGGAGAGGACGCTTGAGTTGTCATTTTTCTCACCCAAGAATGGACATATTCCTCTATGGAGAGTGTGTTGGGATGGGAAGTCTCCCTGAGGCGTGGCCCATATAGAGCTAGAGTAACAGGAGAGCGTCTTTGTTTAGGTGGAAAATTTTGTTCTGCAAGAGGCAGAACAACATTAGCAACAGAAAGGTAAGTTTGTGTGGTGGCCCTTGAGGGGTGTCTGTCAGGTCCCCAGCTGGAAAACCTACCATCGGGGGCATCATTACTTGTCAGCCCCAGCATTGTCTGTGCGGAGGCCATACTTTCTCTGAGGCTGTCCACAATAATGACTGGGAGTAGCAGGGATGATGGTGCCAGCCTGTTCCCATCTGAGAAGGACCAGAGGGCACAAGTAACTGCATGAGCAAATAGTTCAGGCCCCCTTATCACCCAGCACTGTAGCACAGTGCCCCTTCTCTACCCTGCATCTATGGCCATATGGAGGGTCCTTTATGGCCAGCTGAAGCAGGGGAAGGTACAAGCTTAAAATGGCCAGTTCTGCATCTCACACAGATGAGCGGGTGTTCTTGAATGAGACTGGTAAGGGAAAATTCTTTCCTGAATTGACAGAGCTTTGAGGGGTGTACCTGGCCTGGGGTCAGAGTGGGCTGGCTAGCTGGGAGAGTACTGGAGGAGGTTCCTGAGGGAACACAGAATATTGCAGACATGAGTGAGATGGGGAAGCACGACAGAGTCCATCATCTCCCATCAATTTTTGTCCTCGTTTCCCCAAGTGGCACCAGAGGCAGACTTTCTAAGAAGCTGATGTGTTTCTGCTCCCTTTGTTTCTCCTTGCAGAACTATCTTGGGAGATATCACTTCTTTCAAGTTCTCTTGTCTGCCCTTTTGACTAATTACAGACATAATTTGGGTCTGTGTATTTGTTTGGACACAGATAAAAAAGTACACACCATCAAATTGTTTTTACTGATCATCACCTAACAGCACATTTAGGAATAACATTGATCAGGTGTCGGGCAGATGTGGGGGGGGGATGGGTGTATACATACATAATGAGTGCAATGCGCACCATCCATGGGATGGACATGCTTGAAGTTCTGGCTTGGGAGAGGGGTGGGGAAAGGGAAATATACATAACCTAAACTTTTGTACCCACACAATATGCTGAAATAAAAAATAAAAGAGAAAAACTCCAAGAGAGAAAAACATGGGGAAGGAAACTGAAATGGGGAAATTTGGAGTCAAAGATGCAGAACTGCATTCCGTGCAGTAAATCTTAGGCTGGCCTTTGGAAAAGTTCATGTTCCAATTCTGACACCGACTCCCTGGGCAGTTCCTGAGCAGCTTCCAGACCACGGGATGGAAACTCATTTGAGTCCCATGGCAAATAGGTCTCGTCTCCCCTACTAATGTTAAGCATGAAAATAAACTCAAGGTTATTAAGAAATAAGCCAAACCTTCCTCAGTCCTGTATACCCTACCAATTCCTGTCCTCTCCCACCCTTATGACCCCAACAGAGAACAGCACTTGAACTAGGTAAGCAGCACCGTGGCAGCCCGAGGGGCCCTGGATGCATGCCAGACTAGGAAAAAGCTGGCAAGTGTTCCTTCACCCAAAGAGTTAGCGAATCTGGGAAGCACGGGATCCCATTCTCCTCTTCTCATCCCTGCCCTTGGGGTAGTTGTGTAGTCATGCAGGCAGCAAGTGACAGTGGTCCTTGTCAGTGTCAGGCCCATCCAAGTGCAACACACTCCACCTGCGGCCACCTTCTGAACCTCGCTTGTCCGCAACATCTTAGCCAGCAGAAGAGCACGCACCCACTCATGGCAGGTCCCAGTTGCGAGAAAACTCTTCTCCACATCCAAGCTGCACATCCTCTTTACTCAGGTACCTGTGACCCCTCCAGCATGGTAAGCTTTCTTAAGCAGGAGAGCTACTAGGCGTTGAAAGGGAGATTCCTGCCTGTCAGGGTCACAGTGGAATCTGTCGGAAGGTCACATGGAGGTGACCACACTGCAAAGGCGGGCCCGCAAGGGCTTCCGGCTGCAGTGTTTGGTGAGGGAGGCACCGAGTAGTGTGTGCTCTGCAGTGGGCTTCTCTGCAGCCAATCAGGCCTGGGGGCGGGTCTTAGTGGGCAGGTGGGGTTGGGATCCTGAGTCCTGTGAGGGAGACCAGGGGGAGTCAGGAGAATGGGGTGTGTTGCCAGGGGCTGCTGACATGAGTCAGAACAGTGGAGAAGAAGGGCCAAAGGGAAAACTTTTCTATCCTGTGTATTTCCCAGCTTGGAGCAGCAAAGCAGCCTCTGCAGGGTGGGTTTGCCTGGAACTCCTGGCCTGTTTTGGGCACCAAAGGGACCACAAAGCATCACTGTGCCAGGGTTCCTGCTTCAACTCCAAGGTTTTCATCAGAAGGTTCTTGTAGATGAACTGAGGAATGTGGGACACAGCAAGGATGCCCTGCACCACTGCAGGGCATTTGTGACTTTGCAAAGGTTTTAATCCTGAGCATGCTCTATTCCCACTCCCACAAGGCTTTCTTGCTCTCCATTCTGCACATCCACATTGGCAAAGGAGAGTTTGCAAACAATTTTGTTCTTTGTACAGATGACTTATCTCATGCCCCTTACCCCATAAAAGGGAACCAGATGTCTACCTTGTATTTTCGCACCACAATGGCTTGTTCTTTTTAAAAGTTTTTGTTTGAAATGATTAGGAATGGCCCGTTCAAAAGTGTGAACTAATTTCATTTGTGCTGTTGCTAATTACCCTCCTCCTGAAAACCATGGCTTCAAATGTCCTGGGGCATGAGGAGGCTGACATGCAAAGCCATGGAAAGGCCATGGTGAGGGATGGAAGCCAGAGGCTTCCTGGGTGCAGACAGATGTCCTGTGCAACACTTTGTAATTCTACAGAGAGGAGACACAATGACCTGGCAGAGTGATTCTCATTAGATGTATTTATTCTTCCCTTTTGACTGTATATAATATTTCATTTCAGTATATTTTTCAGAAGCATAATTGTATCTTTATGTTTAATTGTTTTGAATTCTGCACTTGTCAAGGTCTTTTTCATGCAAAAATGTACACTTAATGAGGGCAAAGGAGGTGTCCAATCATCTCTTGAGGCTCTGGCGCTTTATGCCACCTTTTTGGATCTGGCCATCCAGGGCAACTTGTTCTTGGTCCTCCTCTTCTTTTCTTGGTTTTCACTTGCCTGGGCCCAGCACCACTTCTGAAGACCCGTCTCTGTGTGCATGTGTGTGCGAATTTATTGTACTTCATCGGCTTTCAGAGTGTCTCTGACTTGCCTGCACTCTGAAGAATCTTTGGGCACTGCCCAATGTCAGGCACCATGGCCAGTTGTGCTAAACTCAGGCACCCTGTGCTCTGCTGATGACAACTGACCCTGGGGACGCAGTCTGGCTAGATGGTAGGCACAAAGTCTCACACAAATTGAGTCCACAGAAGTGACCCTGAACAACTGGGGCTATTTAATAATTTAAGTATAACAGAGAGATACATTAACACCCTCCCACTCCCTCCCTTGGAAATGCAACACTAATACTATAGATTTCCTATCGATCACAGAACATGACACAACAGACATGAACACACTGAACTTTTAGGAGGATAAGTCATGATTTCCTTTGATGTTTGTCTATAGAATAGCTAGGAAGTTACTGCTCATCATCACAGCAGGGTACTATGCAGGTGAGTAGCTTAGTGAATGTATTCATTAGTTAATAGCTCAAAAGGTTACTTCTTGTATGTACAGAATAAGGAACCCTCAGCAGGAATGGCCACAGTGTCAGCAAAAGTCAGCTCTAAATGTGCAAAGACTTTGCAGCCCTGCTATTAACAAGATGACATGAATTGTAAGAATACATTTGACAAGCTCCATTGAAGACCATCCATGATGTGTGCAAAGGCAGCCCACAGTGGCAGATGGAAAGGGCAAGAACTTGGTAGGAAACTTGTCACATATGCCCACAAAAAGTCGACACTTTGGAGAGAAGGATGGGGGTGTCCCTCCTGTGCTATTGGCACAGAAGGGATTCTAGGGGGAAGTGGATGGGAGGGAAAGTGGGCAGAGGAGCAAAGTGGGGGTCACTCCATCCCAGATGCTGCCCAAGCTCCAAATTACCAAGCTCTCTTTGACTGGAGGGGGCTGAGAAAGTCTCTGGGCTTCACCCCTGCAGCAACCAGCTGGACACTGCACTTCCAGAGTCACTTGGTGTGAGGAGAGGAGAAGGAGGGGATGGCGCAGTCAGCTGGAGGTGGGGGCTTGCATGGCTGGGGAGGGGCTGCAGACAGCTGGGGTGAGGCTCAACGACACAGACAACAGACCACATGCAGGACTTGACAAGGGGAGATCTGGCAATTCTCAGGCTCAAATGAACAAATCCATGGCAAATTCAGAAGGTTTAAATTCCCAAAAACGTGTCGTTGCCAAACCTCCACCTCACACTGACACTGAACTACAGGGTATGAGTCACAGTAGAGTTCAACTGCTCTTGTTGCAGCACGTTAGGGCAAGATATTCTTTCTAAGGTATAATATTATATCTAGCTATGTGGATTTATGGAGCTATTTACAAGTGGCCTCTCTGCCCTTCCTCTGTGCCATGAAGCCTTCATGC
>JAPYYL010000031.1:10077594-10098280 GCA_028534055.1 Eulemur mongoz | reverse complement strand
GGCGGAGAGAGTCACGCGGCACTTTATGGCTCCCGAGCGGTTCCGCCTTTGCTTTCAATATGGCACCCGCAGCACTCCAGGTGGGAGGGGGACTGGATCCCCGGCAGGCAGAGACCACCACTGCAAGGGGGCTGGGGAGCAAAGACACCGGGGGCCACCGGCTGGAGAACTGCCAAATAAAGCAGCACGAAAGCACAATGCAACTCGCTGTTCGAGGATCCTTCGTGCCCCTCCGTCCTGGTGCAGGTCCGTGCCTCCTCGCCAAGGGCTGTCTCAGCCAAGACTCCCCAGGTTCCAAGCTATTCTCCCAAAAAAGCCTTCTGTCTGCAATGCCCCACGTCTCCCTCGGTGATTCTTCTCTGGCTTGTGGAAGGTCTCCAAACAATTGGGATTGGAGGTCAGTGAGGAGAGCAAGCTGCTTTCCCAGAAGCTGCCCCTGCCCCACCTGGGGGCGGGTACAGCCGATCCACGCTCTGCTGACTACTGTCTGTCCCGCATTCTGCAGAGTTTCTTGATCCTAATTTTCGTTCACCTAAGACCTCACTTGCTCTGTCCCACGTTGATTTTCTGTGGATTCACACCGCTGTTCCTGTGTGGGAGCGGTCCTCTAGTGTTGTGGCAGGTCTGGATTGACGTCTTCCTCACCGAAGCGCAGATCCAGGCAGTCACCACCACTCCGCCATCTTCTGAGCATCAGACATCACTTTTCCTTCACTCTTTACTGTCAGGGTGATGTACTGGAAGTCTTTATTTCTTTCAGCTTGGACCTCTCAGTGCCTCATTCTCCTTCCAGCCTGTTCTCATGCCTTTCTCATCACCTGCTCACTAAATTCTTGTTTGTCCTTCAGACCTAGAGGTGAGATTGACTTCCTCGTGTGGCTAATTATTGGTTTCTCCAACTCTCCCTCATTTGGCTTCTCTATCACTTGTGGAATCAGTCCCCTGCATTAAATTCCCTCTGTATTAAATATTGATAAAATTTTCTATATTCCTAGAAAATCCTTGACTCTTACACATGGCCAGTTATGTTAATTGATCTTCTAGTGTTAAACTTCTTTGCATTCCTGCAATAAACCCAACTCTGTCAATAGCTTTTAAATATGTTTAAAAATGTTCTATAACTAATGACAAAAATAAAACAAAATAAAATGCCTTTGGAACCTGAAATCTCCTCTAAGTGACATTCTATTTCTATCGTCCTTTTCACAGTCTTGTCAAAAATAATTTTACACCCCTCGTTTGGGGATAAATATTGAAAATTTTAATAGCATTAGTAATAGAATAATATATTCAACTTGTAAAAAATTCAAGTCATACGCATGAAGCTATGTAACACTAACTGTGTGATACAGCCCAAGTGATACTCATAGGGAAATAGATAGCTTTATAAATATTTGAGACAATAAAAATGTTTAAAACATCTACACAGTTCAAGAAAGTAAAGAATAAATATGATATGAAAATTAAGTTAGTAGAAGGTATGAAATAATGAAGATAAAAGCAGAAATAATGAAGCAGATAACAGTAGAGATACCTGTCAAAACACAATTGTTTGAAAATACTTACAAAATAACCATTTTTCCAAGTAGGATCAATTACTAAAGAAAAAAGCATAAACAATGGAAATCAAATAAAATTGTACAAAACATAGATATAGAAGAGATTTGAGTAAGAGAACACTACATATACGACTTCTCATCCTTGTTCATGGATACAGCACCTCCCCATTTAACAGCTTGCCTGGGACTTGGAGTCATTTTTTACAAGAGTTTCAGCTGGACAAATGTTATGACGTGGAAGCGAGAGCACATCTCCCATGGAACATTTAATTAAGGAGCCAAGGACCAAGATGAGGGCTCTCATGAGTGAGAACTGAGATGTCCACTCACCCCGGAACATAGGAGTCCCAAAGAATCTATCTCTGCCCTGTTAGTCCTGGAAGACTCCAGGCAGAGTTGTCAGGCCGACCACTCCCTCAATTCTCAACAGTACAGGTGTTGACCTGTGTAGGTGAAGTTCTGCCTCAAGGGATTCCGAGAAGTGTAAGCCTTAGTCTACTGGGGACTTACTCAGGTTAGCCCGGGGAGGTTTCACATGCCTCTGTAGGAATCGAGATGAGGGCCCTGGGGGGGGACCAAGGCAGTCTTGGACTCCAGAATGAAAGGGGCCCCAGCACTGTACTAGTTGTCAGCTGTGGGACATCCCATTGCAGTGAGGACAGAGTCCGAGGTTCTGTCGACAGTCAAGGTGAGACACTGAAGGAGTACTAGTGGAACCTTTGACCCTAGGACAGAGAGGCTCCATCCCTGCCTCTGCCATCAGTGATGTCCACCAACTTCTGCCTCAGGGGTTGACAGAGGTGAGGGCCTTGATGTGAATTCCAGACTTCAGCTCAGTGGAGGGCAGAGGGCCCCAAATAATCCAGCTCTGTCCCTGCTGTCAGCCCTGGGCCACCCTGGGACAGATTTTTCATGCTGAGCCCTTCCAGTTTAGAGCACAAGGGACTCTTGGAGTCATATGTTGATGTGACCCAGGATTAACTGAGGGACGTAGTGGGTGGAGATCCATAATCTGCCACATCCTTGTAGGAGTCCCCACATTCCATTCTTGTCCCTGCTGTCAACCCTGGGAAAACCAAGTATGGGTCGCATGTGACGTCCACTGACTTGCGTCTGGGGGCCTGAGAGAGGCGAAGCCGTTGGTCTGAGGTCCAGACTTCCGGTCAACCGTTAGGAGAGGGGCCAGGTTCTGTGAGGAGTCACGGTGAGATGCTGAGGGGGGACTGAGTGGACCCTCCTCTGGTAGAGTGTCCCCAAATAATCCAGCTCTGCCTCCCCTGTCAGCCTGGGGAAGCTTGTGGAATCCCTGTGAAGCCCGCATGTGGGGGGCCAGCTTTGAAGTCCACCGACATCCATCTGGGGGGCTGACAGATTCGAGGCAATTGGCCTGAGGGGCAGGCTTCAGATAGGCAGAGGGGAATGTGCCCAGGATCTGTTAGCATTGAAGTGAGATGCAGAAGTTGGACTGAGGGGGCCCTCAGCTAGAGGGTCCCCAAATAATCCAGCTCTGCCCCTGCTGTCAGCCCAGGAAGCCAGAGTGGCAGGTGGGATCTGACTCCACTGATGTCTGTCTCGTGAGCTCACAGAGGTGAGGCTTTTGGTCTGAGGGGCAGGCTTCTCATCGATGGAGGGGAGAGGTCCCAGGCTCTGTGACGAGTCAAGTGAGATGTGAAGGGTGGACTGAGGGGGCCCACTGTCTAGTATCCAGTCTCCAAATAATCCAACTCTGCCTCTGCTGTCAGCCCGGGAAGCCGGGGTGGAGGGATCTGACGTCTAAGGAGGTCCATCTGTTGGGCCGACAGAGGCGAGGCCTTTGGTCTGAGGGGAGGCTTCACCTCGGCCGAGGGGAGAGGGCCCAGACTCTGTTCAGAGTGAGGTGAGATGACAAGGGTGGACTCAGGGGACCCCATCCCAGAGAGAGGGACCCCAAAATAATCCAACTTTGTTCCCGCAGTCAGCAGTGAACCAACCCAGGACAGACTTGTGAGGCTTAGTCCCTAACCCTTAGGATTTAGGGGACTCTGGGAGTCAAAGCCTGGTACGGCCCAGAGCTGTCTCAACTGCATACAGGGCAGAGCCCTAAAGGAGGATTGAGAGAACCCCCTATATCCCGATAGGGGGGCCCACAGTCCATCCTTGTTCCTGCTGTCAGCCCGCAAAAGCAAAAGCCCTGGTGTAGGGGGCCCGGATGTAATGCCAACTGACTTGCCTCTGAGAGACTGACAGAGGCGAGGCCGATGGTCTCAGGGGCAGGCATCAAATTGCCCTAAGCCAGAGAGCCCAGATTCTGTGAGGAGTCAAATGAGATGATGAGGATGGACTGAGGGGGCCCCCACCCCAGGGAAAGTGTCCCAAAATAGTCCAGCTTTGCCCCTGCTGTCATCCTTGGGCCACCTTGGGGCAGACCTGTCATACTAAGTCCCTCCCCCTTAGTATTTAGGGGACTCTGGGAGTGGTAGCCTGCTGTGACCTGGGGCTGACTCAAGGACATGGGGGGTGGGTGGGTCCAGGCTCTACCAGGCATCAAGGTCAGGACCCTGAGGGAGGACTGAGGTCTCCCACCGGCCATCCCCTTCCACCCCAAATGTCACCACTGGGTTGGCCCGGGGTGTGGGGCCACTGTCTTATACCTCAGAGGTTAGAGAGAAGTAAGGGCATTGGTGTGAGTGGAAGGGACAAAGGCTGTAACAGACAGCCAAGATAAGAACACACAGATAAGAAGGAGAGAAGGAGCCTTAGACTTCAGGATGGGGAGAACCCCACAGATGCCTGTCCTTGCCATCAGCCCTGGGAGGCTCCATGCAGGGAGGCCTGGCAGATGTTTCTTGACAGCCACCTCCTGGTCTAAGGGAGTGTACGGGCTTGTTATAGTGAGCATGGCCTCAGGTGAGCAGAGGGAGATGCCCAGACCCTGTTGGGAGACAAGAGGTGGACAGAGACTCAGGATCCCAGGACAGAGGGGCCCCAACCTAGCCCCTGCTTTCATCCCTGGGAGACCCTGGGCAGGGTGGCCCCATGTGGTACATTCACACTTCTTTACAGCCATGAGGAAGGTGAACACCTTGGTGTGAGGGAGGACTAGGGGTACCCCACTCCAGAAGATGGAGACCTCACAGAAACACCATGTCCCCACAGTCAGCCCTGGAAGCTCCAGGCAGGGTGGCCAGACCTGGTGCTCCCTCAGTACTGTCTGAAGGGGCTGAGTGTGTTTACAACTTTGGTCTGAGGGTCGCAGCTACAGGTCGGCACAGGAAAGAGTCCCAGGCTTGCTAGGCATCAACAAGTTGAGGACACACAGGAATGTGTGAGGGGACCTTGTACCCCCTATAGAGAGATCCCGTTCATGCCCTAATGCCAGTTGTTGGTCCCGGGAGGGCCCAAGCATGGGTGACCACATGTGCTAGCCACAGACTTCTACCTAGGGAGCGTGTCAGGGAGGAGAGGACCATGTTCTCAGCAATGCAGCCTCACATCAGCTGAGGGAGGAGTCCCAGTTTTTGTCAGAAGTCAAGATAAGTATCCTTAGTGAGGAGTGAAATTTCTTACCCACCCCAGAAAAGAAAGGACCCCACAGAGTCTGGCTTATAATTCTTGTTTATGTAAGTGGTCACATAGTGGTAGCTGGTATTTCTAACCACATTCTCCTACCCATTATGTATTCTCTTTGCTTTCAGCACCTCAGCTGGCTGTCGTTCTTTAGCTGGTGGGGTGATCCAAAGTCCATTCTTGTAAGGTCAGCCATTCATAGTCCTACCTGGATTGGGTTGTTGTAATTTCTCACTAACATTAATCACAGAAGATGGCAATGCTATGTGACCCCCTGAGGGATCTCCTGTATTCCAGATATACTCTTCCTTGCCTCCATGGTGGAGCAGCAGTCCAGTTTCCCCTTGCTAGTCCAGATCAGTCACCCCAGCCAACACAGCAACTCTTAGCCTGTTGAGTCAGAGGCATGAAGAGCCCAAAGTGACTGGTGGCCATCTTAACTCCAGTGGAGTGGAATCATTGTTGTGTCTCCTGGAGGAAGCATTCCTCCACCTGGAACTAACACTTCCAGGCCAGCAGATCATAAGGTTGTCGTGAGAACAGGAAGCAAAACTTTTACTGGTAGGTCACTAGGGGTGAGGTGAGTGGTGCCACAGCCACTTCCACCCCTTAATTCCTGGACCTTTGAATCCTGGCTATGACAGGATCCACACCATATATTGGATGCTGATTCAGAGCATACACAGCCTCCTAGAGAACGGCAGCCCTCTAAAGTATTGTCACCTATCTGGTGCTGTTAACTATGACTTCAAAAGTCCATTACCCTATTATATTCACAAATACATTTGTTTGTGTATCTATACATATACATATATATGGCAAATACCTTTATTTTCTTTCCTCCTTTACTCCTTATCATGTAACATACATGTGTTGACTTCATACCAGTTTTTAAGTATTGTTGATTTTATGTAATATTATTTAAGTTATGAGATATCAGCACAAGAAAAACCTCATTGAAGGAACTTATCTCCTCTTCTGGGAAAACGATTAGTATTTTTGCATTTGTGTGCATGACAGTTGTATTCAGTTAGGCAGAATCATGACCTTGCTATTGTCTTTACTTGGACCTTAGGTATAGTCTAAGCAGCTGAGTATGGGTGCCAAGTAGAGACGGGTTTGATGGTGATGGTTAATTTTATGTGCTGACTTGGCTGGGCTCAGATAGCTGGTCAAACATTGTGTCTGTGAGGGTGTTTTTGAAACAGGTTGACATTTCGGTCAGTAGTCTGAGAAAAGAACATCACCCTCACCAATGTGCTAACCACTGAGAGTGTCCCCAAAACAAAAAAAAAGTGGAAGGAGGGTGAATTCTCTCGATTTCTGAGCTGGGATATCCATCCTCACTTGTTCTCACACCACTCATCTCCAGGTTGTCGGAACTGCAGACTCCAGGACTTATACCAGCAGCTCCAGTGCTCCCTGCTATTCTTGCTTGTATTTCTGTGAAAAATGAAGACTATTGCAAGCATGGAGGCCACTATCTACACAGCACTCTGTTTAACCTAAACCCCTGGCCTGAAGCGACCCCTGTTGATGAAGCCAAACATCAGGTCCAGTCCTGGCTCCTGTCCACATAGAAAGACCCATTTTCCCAGTGGACACCTCCAACCGGATGGGCCAGAGCACCTCCCCATCTGCACAGTCCACACTGACCTCATCCTCCCCACTCTTTCTCATCCCATCACAACCAACTCTTCCTCTTTCCCTCTCCCCTTCAGCTAGAGGGAGCAGCTACCACCTAGTCACAGCCCCAAAAGTCAGATCATTAAAGATTCTTGCCATCATTTCACAGACCCTGACTTCCTAAAACTCTCACGTGTGTCTCTACCTAACCACCCTCCTCACATCAGATTTAAATAACTGATCCCTTCTTTTGGTTTATTTACTTGTTTTTTTTCCTCAGTAGATGTTCGATAAAGGTTTGCTGGATGAATGAATGAAGGAAGGAGTGGATGAATCAAAATACCAGAGGGTCCCATTGGCTGATTCAAAGTCTGGAGCCTGCCCCCAGCCTGGGTCTTCTGCCTTCATGGAAGGCACGTGCCACAACTGCTCATGTGTCTTCAGAATTCCCCTGGACTATCCCTGAGAGTGTCATCGTGGACATCTCCTCCCCAGGCCCAATCACCATCTTGGAGGTGTGGATACTGCCAATAGGACGGGGCCTGATGCTTCCTGCACTGGGCCTCACACATACCAGTCAGTATGACAAGGAAGGGTGCCACCTCCTTTGTTACAGCACGTCCACAACCAGCCCCTCATTGGCAGAGTCTGGGACAACTAAACCCAGGATGTCCTTCCTCCTGTTTCCCCTCCAAGCAGCTGCACTGCTGACTTCCCCCACCCAGTGCTCTTCTAGGCCTGTCTCACCTGTTGGTATCAATCGTCAACACACCCACACATGCAGTGGAGTTTGAGGGGTCCCAGGGTACACAGGGGATGAAACCCTGGCCCCCACAGGCGTCGAGACAGCTCCCAGCCTGGGACCCTGGCCAGGGTGCACCAGACTGCTAGAGGGGTCAAGAGACTTCAGCGGACTCACCCAGAGTGATGCAGGGTGCCAGGTATGCTCTACTCGACAGAGCTGGAGGCTCCTAAGTGGGCTGGGGTGCCTGCTTCCTCCCAGAAGTCCTGGACACTCAGGTGACACTGCAGCTTCCAGCTGGGGATGAACGATGGGCCCCTGATTTCCCAAGCTGGTTCATGGGCCTTGTCCTGTCCTCCATCCTCCCTGTTCCTTCCCACCCTCTGGTCCTTCCCCCACGGGGATGAGCTTTGGAGACAGAGCTCTGAGTGCCAGCCTGCCTGGGGATCTGTGTCTGTGGCTTTGCTCCTGGTCTCTCTCCTGCACTCTGGCCACTGTTGTCTTCGGGATCCCTCGAAAACCCCTCACTCTCTGAGGTGCCCTGTCTGCTCTCCTTCCCTGGCTCCTGGTCACTCTGACCAAATCTTTCCTTCAACAAAGGAAAAGATACAATGGCATTTTGGATGTTTAAATCAAACCTAGAGGAATGGTCTTATCCAGGACATCACTGCCTGAAGCCAGCTTCATCTAGGGGAGGAATTAACCTAATCAGAGAGAGTGGAGATGTAAATTAAAATAACAGTGAAATGATATTTCATCACCAAATTGTATTCATAATTTTCAAAATTTAAAATTCATAATTTTAAAATTTAAAATTTAAAAACTGATAAAATAAGATATTTGGTAGCTTGTAGATGTTCACATGGATTCCTGAGAAAATAAATTGGTACAGTGTTTTTGGAATAAAATTTTGATGATATTTGTAAAAAGTATACTATGCATTCCATTTCCTCCTTCAGCCAATGTCTATGCTAATGTATCTTTCTTATCAGAAAATATGCATATTTACCCAAGAATTTCAGGTTCAGAGATATTATTTTAGTTCTATAAATCATAGCAACAAATGGAAAACAGCTTACGTGTTCATAAGGTGAAGAAAGGTTTAGTTAACAGTAACACACAGCTACTTTACAGTTCTAAGGACCAGTTACAAAAGTGAGGGTGGGAAGATCCTGCACCCATCTAATTAAGTGGCAAAGGCATGTGATAGATCAGTATGTACATGATACCTGTGGGTATTTAACAGCACTGTACATTTTCACAGTGCACCTACATCTAAAAAATCCTATAATAAGGCTTAAAATAATACACACCATATTACTATGACGATAGTGGTGACCTCTGAGGAGGGGATTGAACTGTAGGTGAACTTTGTAAAGAGAGGGATTGTCATTTATCTATATTTTTAGAAGCTTTTGTAAGAAGAATATAGGCACTATTCCTTTGCAATTGAAATCTATGAATAAGCTTGACACCAAAAATAGTAGCTGTGTATTATATGAAGTAACTGCAAGGTCATGCAAGAAACTCTGAAATTTGAATGGCTTAACACAAGAAAAGCTTATGTTTCATGCATATAAATTCTGATGTGGTTTGTCAGGGTCTCTCAAGTGACCAAAGGGCCCAGGCTGCTTCCTCCTTGTGACTCCCCCTTCTCACTTGGAGTTGCCTTGCTTGCCACTGAATGGAGGGAGAACATGAGGAAATGGCACCTTGGCTCTCCAGTGCCTGGATGGGACAAACAAGGCCTCTGATCATGATCCAGTGAAAAAGGATAGTCACATGACCCTTCCTCATTCCAAGTGGACTGCACTGTTCCCATGTGTCCAGGAAGGAGAGGAAGACAAGATGTGCAAGAGCACTTAAAATCCTTGCCACAAACTGTTACATAGTAGGTGCTCGACAAAAAGCAATGGCTACAAGGTGTTATGACAACACCCTTCACTGCTGAGAGGAGTTTCTGAGATGGCCAGATTTTGCCTAAGCTCTCCAACTTTTTAAAGTACCTAATACATGACAGGTGCTTTCAATTGCAAGATCATATGTAGTTTTCAAAGGATCCTGTAAATGTCAGCAGGAAGGCTTTGCCTTCTTCACTCAATGGCACTTTTCCGCACTACCCTTTGCAGCACCATCTGTCATCCAAGTAGACTGAGGACTTTCTCTTTCCATTTGACGTAGGGGCAGAATCTTAACCTGTGAGTCTCTGCTACCTTCTGCATGACTGAAGATCTTCACAGGAAGTCCTTAGACACACTGAAAGCCAGGACCCTCCTGTGGGGCAGATACATAGAGCAGAAGCAGTGGAAAGACGATGGTTATTCCTTCATTTTTAATCTGAACTGGCATGTCTACTAAAGAACCAGTTTTTACTTCCTAGGAGGATAGCAAAGTTTTAGGAATTCAGCTTCAGGAGATATGTGCTTCACAGCATTTTCCATAGTCTTTCCTCATTTACCAATATAAAGGAGATGCTATGAACTGAACTGTGTCCCCTTGCCCCAAATTTATATGTTGAAGCCCTATGGCCCAATGTGATGTATGTGCAGATAGGGCCTTTCAGAAGTAATTAGGGTCAAATGAGGCCATGAGGATGGGGACCTGATGATTGGATTAATACCCTTATAAGAAGAAACATCAGAGAGCTTTCTTGCTCTCTCTGTCTCTCTCTGCCATGTGTACACACAGAGAGGGCAGCTGTCCACAAGCCAGGAAGAGAGCCCTGACCAGGGATCAAATCTGCCAGTACCTTGATCTCAGACTTCCCAGCCTCAAAACCTGTGGGGAATAAATATCTACTGTTTAAGCCACACGGACTATGTGGCAATCTAAGCTGACTAATATGAGAGGCTTTGGTTTTCCAACACCTTGGAAAGCTCTTTAATCTGTGTGTGTGCTCGGTGTCCAGTTTCAAATAAGGCATCCCATTAAAATCGTATTGTAAATATGGAGAGGGGGTGGTTTAAAAGCTTTCTAACTTCAGGGTTATATTTCAAGAACTGGTAAATTATGGGCCAAATCAGACTCCATTCATCAGCTTATTTGGAAAACATTTGGGGAATGTGTTGAAGACATCCAACATGATCATCAGGTGTCCAAAGGTCACTATTCAAAGCCAAAGGGACCTTTGCTATCAGAGAGTCTCCAGGGTGAGAGAGAGGGACAACTAAGTGACTTCTACAGAAAGTAGAAATACTGTATGTCAGGGGAGGAGAAGTGACTCTGGGCAGTGCCACTGGCAGCAGGGCACGGCCTTTAGAGGATGCAGCCACAGAGAGCTATGGAGCATGTCTGATTCCAGAGTTGAACAGGCAGGCCTACAGGGCAAGACTCAGGAAAGGGCACAGTAGTGCAGTAAAGTACTGGTACTGCACAAAAATGCTGACATCTGGGCAGGTTTGGCTCTCAAGGAAACACATACAATCCCTAGATTGAATTTGGTTCACATTGCCATCCTCCTTCTCGCCTTAGTCATTGCAGGCTGCCATAAGGAAATACTATAGACTAGGAGCTCAAACAACAGACATTTATTTTCTCATAGTCCTAGAATCTGGAAAATCTGAGACCAGGGTGCCAGGATAGTGGGTGTCTGGGGAGGACTTTCTTTCTGGCTTATATATGGCCACCCTCTGTGTGCGTCCTCAAGTGGCAGAGAGAGATAAAAAGAGCAAGCTACTTCTCTGGTGTCTCTTATTGTAAGGGCTCTAATCCCATGATGAGGGCTCCACAATCATGGCCTCAACCAAACTGAATTACCTCCCAAAGGCCCTATCACCAAAGATCACATTGGGGCTTAGGGATTCAATGTATGAATTTTGGGGGACACATTTCATTCCATAGCACACTTTTGGGCCTGCTTTTAGTACCTGACCCATAGTCCTTGTTTTGTTTGCCTGAGAAACATTATGGAATCATGAGAAAAGAAATGAAGCAGGACCAAGGTCTGCTTCAGGTTTGGAGGAGTGTGAATGGTGTGGGCTCTAGATGAATTCAGACCATATGTATTACTTTTCTTGGGCTGCCATGACCACGTTCCATGGACTTTGGGGGTTTAAACAACAGAAATGTATTGTGTCATTGTCCGGGAGGCTGAAAGTGCACGATAAAATCATGGCAGGGTCGGTTTGTTCTGAAGCCTCTTTCCTTGGTTTTGAGATGGCCATCCTCTCCCTGAGTCTCCACAGGCTCTTTCCTTTGTGTGTCTCTGTGTCCTAATCTCCTCTTCTCATAAGCACACCAGTCATTTAATTAGAGGCAACCGTAATGACCTCATTTTACCTCAATAACCTCTTTAAACACCGTATCTCCACTCACAGTCTGAGGTACCGCAGGTTAGGGCTTCAGTATACGCATTTTAGGGCAGACACCATTCTGTCCATAACGGCAGGGGATCTAGTCCCTACCCCGTTGCTTACTAGCCATGTGGTTATGGGAATCTACCAAGCCCTGTGAGCCTGAGGTTATTCATCTGCAAAATAGGTTTGATAGGATCTGTCTGGTAGGACTGTTGGAATGCGTGCAATGTATGTAAGCACCTGACACATGTCTGGCGTATGTTAGATATTTCCTGATTCACAGTTATTTGCATTACTAGTATATTTGGACCTCAGATCCTACTACACTTACCTCTGGGAATTTTGTTTTTGCTAGTGTCGTTATTATCTAGGAAACCTCTGAGTATGCAGCGCAATAGGACAGGAATTCCAATTCAGCCAAAAATGTTGCTTCATGGATAAAACTCAGTAAAACTTCCCTCCTAGATGATTTACCATATAATTTGGATGTGGGAGAGTCCTCCCCAGCTGGATACAGCTCAAAGTTCCTGGCATCTGAGTCAAGGACCAATTCCTTCCCTCCCACCCAGCTGCTTTTCCAGCCAAACTGCCTTTTTCATCCATTTCATCACCACTTCAAATATAAGCCCTTACAATTGGCCAAATTACACTTGTGATAACCTAAATAAAATGCTATTTTAATAGTGTCACATCTGGCTCTCCAAGCCAGACAGATGTGTACCTGGCCAGTGGTTTGGGGGCCTCACTTCATGGGAGATTCACCATTATGTCTCAGAAAATCCCTGAAAAGGATTATTATCAATCACTTGGCTCTTGCACTGTGCTCAACCACAGTTGACAAGAGCACAGGACACCTTCCACAGCTGCCCCAGCTGGAGATTTCTCTCTGCTTTGCTCACCATCCAGAAGGAACTTCTCTGGGCAGTTCTCCCTTCCAGGCTTTGCTCTCAGCTCCAAGTCACGAGTCACATGGTCTGATAGTCTGGCCCTGCCACCACCCAGCTTCATTACAACCAACTTCCACAGAAGGAACTGCAGTTTCCCCTAGCCGCAAACCACCCTGGCTCAGGGACCTCACACCCCACTGCTCTCAGCAGAAGCACGACCATTCAACCCTTCCATCACCTGCTCTTTAGGACTTAGAGGACATCTTACACCTTGTTTATACGACTGCAGCTCCCAGACTCTCTAATTCTATGGGCAGGGGTGGGTCTGTCTTACCCTAGTGTCACCGTTATCCCAGGGCCTATCAAAGAGCAGAAGATCAATGAATATTTGGGGAACAAATGTGTCAGTGACCAGCAGATCTTATTTATTGAGATCAAATTTCCCCTACATTCTCAAATAAGCCAAGCAAATTCACATACACACATATATATTAATTTTATAGAAAATCACATGAAAAAGGATAAGATGGCAAGAAGAAAGTGTCTTTAAATTTTATTTCTCTGTTTCATTACTCCATATATTTAAATGCAAAGTTCTTTCATATTTCCAAGAAAATTTCTATTGCAATGACATTCCAATTCCACCTTGTTCCGAGCAGCAAAATGAAATGGAAGGTGACCCCATTTCTCTTACAAAATGGCAAACTCTTACTTTTGATAAACAAAATATATGTGTGGTCAATATCATCCCCCAACTTAGATGCTGAACCTTATTTAATCTTCTATTAAAAAAAGAAAATTTGAAAAATTCCAAAAGGAAAACAAAGATCAATTTCCAAAACACCCAAATGTAACAGGAACACAAAAGGTTATGCACTGGTGCTTTCCCAAAATTACTATGACCCTCCACTACTATAATCACTGACTGCTCTCTTCAAGCAGAGAGTATATAAAGGACTCATTTCTCATGGGGCAGGAGGATCTGCTGGAAGGGGATCTGGATGTACACTGCCCCTGCCACTCCATTGGTTCTCCCTCCAACTCCTGCTCACTCCCTCTCTACCTCATCTCTCAAAGACTCTTCATACAGGTGTGGGAAGGATCTGGGGTTGCCCTGATTGAGCTTGGCCACATGCTCAAGGACTTTCATCTTGCTGGTTTCAGCATGGGGTCTTGGGCCCCACAGGAACTCATAACATGCAGGATCTCTGTGGGGCACCTGCCGGTACTACAGGTACCCTTCCTGCACCCAATCCTGGGTGATGAGCTTCCGGGGCTCCCCGAAGATGTAATGTTCACTCCCAGCATGCACCTCTATCACACCCAGCACTTCCCAGACCACCTCTTTCTGGGACATAGTTGCACTCCAAGAAGATCAAGCCCAGCATGATCATCAAGAGGCCAGCCTTGGGAAAGCGCTGGCCATAATTCAGCTCCTCACTGTAGGTGAGGCCCAGGGCAGTGACAAGAACAAAGCAGTGGCTGGCAGGATCCACTTCCTTCACATCAATGCCAAAGACCACCTGTATGCACTTCTGCATTTCTGCCTCGGTGATTGGCTCCTTCATTGGATACTTGAGGAGCAGGAAATGAACCAAATCAAACATTTTCTGTTGTAGCTCTTCTGGCAGCAGGGATGCCAGGACTGCCGGGTGCTGGGAGGTGCTTAGCCCCTCCTTTTCTTCGATGATGAAGCTTTCATTGCAGTGGTGCTCTGGATTTGAGGCCAGGCCAGTGGGAGAGGAGGAGGCTCCCTGAAGACTCAGTGTTACAGCAGCAACCTCTTCCAGTGTGCCCGAATGACTGTAGAGGAGGAGGAGGCAGCTGCCCCCTCCTCCTGACCACCAGGAGCCCGTGGGCCCACCAGACCCTGTGCCTGTCTTGGGGCCTGAAGATGCTGATTCCTCTGAAAGATATGGGGAGGCATGATGACTCTGGTCAGGGACAGCAAGCAGGAGTGTGAGCAGGAGCTGGGTGATGTGGACCTACAGACCTGGGAAGAGAAGTAGTATGCCAGCAGCCTCAGTTAAAACCACACCCTGAGGACTGTTACAAAGTACAACCTAAAGGACTTCTTCTTAGGTGATGCCCTAGGGCCTCCCAGGGCTCCTCTCCTCCTGGTCAGCCTGTCCCCTGAGCACATGAACAAGAAAAGGAGATGGCTCCTCAGGCGCAGCTGGCCTGCAGAGTGTGAGGCTCCAGAGCTGAAAGTTGGTGTGTGGGGCCGGGCACTATTGGGTCCCCTCTGTCCTGGGGAGGGCAGGGCCTCTGGCACACATTCAGGGTGTGTACCTCACCTTGACTCCTGGCATGGCCTGGGCCGCCTCTGCTCTGTGACCTGAGGACACTGCCTCAGACCAATTTATCACTGTGGGTTCCCGGAGCCCCTGTGAGGGGCCCTCAGGCTGCAGATACATGCACAGCCCTGGTACCCCTAGTGCTGTCAGGAGGGTGGGCCAGGCTCTGTGAGGTCGCCACCGTTCTGGGGCCAGCACATCTGGTCACCCATTCTTGAGCCCTCCCAGGGCCAACAACTGGCATAGGGGAGGGATGGGCTCTCTCTGTTGGGGGTACGAGGTCCCCTCACTCATCCCCCTGTGTCTTCACCTTGATTATGCCTGGCAGGCCTGAGACTCTTTCTTGTGCTGATCTGGAGCTGCAACCCTCAGACAAAGTTGTTACCACACTCAGCCCCTTCAGGCAGTAGTGAGGGAGCACCAGGTCTGGCCACCCTGCTTGGAGCTTCCAGGGCTGACTGTGGGGACACGGTGTTTCTGTGAGGCCTCCAATGTTCTGGAGTGGGGGAACCCGTAGTCTTCCCTCACACCAAGGTGTTCACCTTTCTCATGGCCATAATGAAGTGTGGATGTACCACATGTGGCCACCCTGCCCAGGGTCTCCCAGGGATGAAACCAGGGGCAAGACTGGTGCCCCTCTGTCCTGGGATCCTGAGTCTCCGTCCACCGCTTGTCTCCCAGCAGGGTCTTAGCATCTCCTCTGCTCACCTGAGGCCGTAATCACTATACCAAGACCCTACCCTACCTGAGTCCCGGAGGTGACTGTCAAGTCACATGTGCCAGGTCACCCTGCATGGAGCCTCCCAGGGTTGATGGAGGGACAGGCATCTGTGGGGTTCTCCCCTATCCTGAAGTCTGTGACTCCCTCCCTTCCTCCTTATCTGTGTGTTCTCAACTTGGCTGCCTGGTACTGCCCGCATCCCTTGCACTCACACCAGTGCCCTTACTTCTCTCTAAGCCCTGAGGCATAACTCTGTGGACGTCACATCTGGCCCCCTACACTGGGGATTTCGCTGGCTGACAATAGGAACAAGGATGGACTGTGGGGCCCCTTATCGGGAAGTGGTGCAGCCTGGATCCCCTCCACTATGTACCTTAGTCTGCCAGGTCACACCAACACTCTGACTCCCAGAGTGCCCTCAGGAAGATATTGGGGGGGAGGGGCACAGCCTGACATGTCTGCAGGGCCATAGCCCATGGCCGACAGCAGAGGTGAGGTTTGATTATTTGGCGACCCTCTACGTGGTGTGGTTGCCACATTAGTCCACCCTCATCAGCTCACATCACTGTTAACTGACCCTGGGCCCTCTCCCCTCCCCCGATCTGAATTCTGCCCCCTCAGACTAACTGCCATGCCTGTAAGCCCTCCACACGCAAGTCAAGTCTGTTGGTGTTTACCTCTGGGCCCTGTACCCAGAGCTTCCTAGGGCTTACAGTATGTGCAGAGCTGGATTATTTGGGGACTCTCTATGTGGCGTGGGAGCCTCTTCCATCCACCCTCAGGGTCTCACCTTCAGTCCTAACTGAGCCTGGGCCCTCTCTTTTCTGCTGATCTGAAGTCTGCCCCTCAGACCAAGGCCATCACTTCGGTCAGCCTCCTGGCGGAAGTCAGTGAACATTACATTTGGGCCCCATATCCATGGCTTCCCGGGGCTGAAGCAGGGACAAGGATGGACTGTCGGGCCTCCTATGGGGGAGTGGTGCAGCCTGGATCCCTGCCTCTATGGACCTTAGTCTGCCGGGTCACACTAACGCTCTAACTCCCAGAGTCCCCTGAGGAAGAAGTTGGGGGGGGAGGGGTGCAGCCTGACATGTCTGCCGGGTTGTGGTCCACGGCCAACAGCAGAGGTGGGGCTGGATTATTTGGGGACCCTCTACTTGGGGTGGGGCCCTCTCAGTCAACCCTCGGCATGTCACCTCACTCCTAACAGAGCCTGGGCCCTCTCACTTCTGCCGATCTGAAGTCTACCCCTCAACCTAATGGCCTCACCTCTGTCAGAACCCCAGATGGACATCAGTGGATGCCACAGCCAGCCCTCCACACCCGGGCTTCCCCGGGCTTCCTCAGACTGACAGGAGAGGCAGAGCTGGATTATTTGGGGATGCTCTACCAGAAGGGGAACCACTCAGTCCCCCCTGAGCGTCTCACCTTGTCTCCTCACAAAACCTGGACCCTATCCACACAGTCGACTGGAAGTCCAGACTTCAGACTAAGGCCTTCACCTCTCTTAGCCACCCAGAGGGACGTCGGTGGACATCACATCAGGCCCCATACCCGGGCTTCCCAGGGCTGACAGCAGGGACAAGGATGGACTGTGGGACCCCCTACTGGGATGCAGCAGAGCCTGGATCTCTGCCCTCTAGGGCACTTAGTTGACCCTGGGTCACATCAACATATGACTCCGAGAGTCCCTTGTGTCTAAATGAGAAGGTCTCAGGGTGACAAGTGTGTCACAGCATGGCCCAGGACTGACAGCAGGGGCCCAGCTGGATTATTTGGGTCCCTCTGCTGGTAGTAGACACCTCCTCAGTGTTTCCTCATTGTCTCACCTTGAATGTTAACATAGCCTGGGCCCTCTGCCCTCGGCCGAGCTGAAATCTGTACCTCACACCAAGGCCCTCACCTCTGTCAACCCCTGAGGCAGAACCGGTGGACATCACTGATGGCAGAGGCAGGGATGGGGCTCCTCTATCCTAGGGTCTAATGTTCCACTAGTCCTCCTTCAGTGTCTAATCTTGACTGCTGCCAGAACCTTGGACTCTGTCCACACTGGCAATGGGATCTCCCACAGCTGACAACTAGTACCTTGCTGGGGCCCCTTCCATTCTGGAGTGCAGGGCTGCCTTGGTCCCCTCTCAGGGGCCTCACCTCGATTCCTACTGAGGCATGTGACACCTCGCTGGGCTAACCTGAGTATGTCCCCAGTAGACTAAGGCTTACACTGCCCTGAATCCCTTGAGGCAGAACTTCCCTGAAAAAGGTCAATGCCTGTACTGTTGAGAATTGACAACTCTCCTGGAGTCTTGCAGGACTGACAGGGCAAAGATGGATTCTTTGGGAGTCCTGTGTTCTGGGTTGAGTGGACACCTCAGTACTCACCCATGAGAGCCCTCATGTTGGCCCTTGGCTCTTTGATTAAGCACTCCATGGGAAATGTGCTCTCCCTTCCATGTTGGACCATTTGTCCAGCTGCAACCCTTGTAAAAAATGAATCCACGTCCCCCCTAGATGTTAAATTGGGAGCTGTTTTATCCATGACCAAGGGTGAGCAGTCGTATATGTAGTGTTCTCCTATTCAAATCTCTTCTGTATCTATGTTTTGTACAATTTCAACTTCAAGTGTTTATGCTGTTTTCTTTAGTCGTTGATCCTACTTGCAAAAATGTCTATTTTGTAAGTATTTTCAAAGAATTGTGTTTTGTTAGTTATCTCTACTGTTATCTGCTTCATTATTTCTGCTTTTATCTTAATTATTTCATACCATCTAGTAACTTTCATATGGTATTTATTCTTTATTTCTTGAATTGTACAGATGTCTTAAATATTTTTATTGTCTAATATATTTAACACTATTTCCCTCCGAGTATCACTTGGGCTGTATCACACAGTTAGTGTTATATAGCTTTATGTGTATGACTTGAATTTTTTACAAGTTGAATATGTTATTCTATTATTATGCTATTAAATTTTCCATATTTATCCACAAACAAGGGGTGTAAAATTATTTTTGAGAAGAATGTGAAAAGGAGGATAGAAATAGAATGTCACTTGAAGGAGATTTCAGGTTCCAAAGGCACTGTATTTTGTTTTATTTTTGTCCTTAGATATAGAACAGTTTTAAACATATTTAAATGCTGTTGACAAAGTTGGGTTTATTGCAGAAATGCAAAGAAGTTTAACACTAGAAGATCAATAAATATAACTGGCCATGTTTAAGAGTCAAGGATTTTCTAGGAGAATAGAAAACTCTATTTAATACAGAAGGAATTTAATGCAGGGGACTGATTCCACAAGAGATTGAGAACCGAAAGCAGGGAGACTTGGAGAACCCAATAATTAGTCACACAAGGCTGTCAATCTCACCTGAAGTGGGGAAGGACAAACACAGCAATGTAGCATTAATGAAGCCTAGGTATTGGGTTCAACAGGATTCGGAATCATGGTGGGACTTTCTGATAGTGGCTGGAGCCATGGACAGTGTAGCCACTGAAGGAGAAGTCACCTGATGCAGAAGAAGGAGGAGAAAACTCTCCAATCATTCCTCTATCTTCCTGAATGAAAATGGCAGCCAAATGTTGGTGAGCCTAGGAATTGGAGCTTTCAGTAGTCAAATCCTGTAGAGTGGAGAGCAGAGTAGGAGAAAATGAGAGATGGATCTGGGAGCAAATAGTCCCAGGGCTGGCTAACTACATTAACAGATTGGATGAGACAAATCATATCTACAGTAAATTTATTAATGTTTAAAAAATTTTAAGTTTTGGGGTGCACAGGTTAAATTCTGTTACATGTATATATTGTATCATGGTGAAGTCTTGACTTTTGGTGTACTCATCACCTGAGTAGTGTAGATTGTGTCTCATAGATAATTTTCCATGCCTCAATTCCTCCCACCCTTACCCTTTTGAGTCTGCAATGTCCATTATACCACTCCGTGTGCCCTTATGTAGCCATAGTATAGTTCCCGCTTATAAGAAAGAATATGTAGTATTTATTTTTCTGTTCCAGAGATACTTCACTTAGGATAATGTCTTCCAGTTCGCTCCAAGTTGCTGCAAAATATATTATTTCATTCTTTCTTATTGTTGAATAGTACTCCATGATGTGTGTGTGTGTGTGTGTGTGTGTGTGTATCTTAATCCATTCATTTGATGGGCACTTAGGTAGATTCCATATTTTGCAATGGTGAATTGTGCTGTGATAAACATATGAGTAGAGATAACTTTTAGATATAATGATTTCTTTTCCTCTGGTCGACTGGGTTTGAAGGATCAAAGGTAGATCTACTTTTTGTTCTTTGAGAAAGTTTCATACTAATTTACATTCCCAAAAGAGTGTATAAGTCCTTCATTTTCACTGCATCCACACTAACAGCTAACAATTTTTTGACTTTTTAGTAATGGCCATTCAAATTGTAGTAAGACAGTATCTCATTGTAGTTTTAAGTTGCATTTCCCTGGTTACAATAAATTTATACATAATTTTATTAAATAAAAATTGACATACATTCCAAAGAAAAAGAAATAATTTTTTTTCTTATTTTATTTTTTTATTTATTTTTTTTTATTTCATCTTGTTATGGGGGATACAGAATTGCAGGTTACATACTTTGCTCCTGTACCACTTTTCCCCGCAAGTCAGAGCTCCAGGCGTGTCTATTCCCCAGGTCGTGCGCATTGCACCCATCATGTAGGTATATACCCTTCCCTTCCCCACCGCCCCTTCCCGAGTCAGCACCTTCAAGTGTTACCACTCCCCAAACGGTGCGCAATGCACTCATTGTGTAGGCATACCCCCATCCTGTCCCTCACCCCCCACCTCAGTCTGATATCCAATTGGTGTCATTCCCAGATATGTATTTAGGTGATGATCAGGGAAACCAATTTTCTGGTGAGTACATGTGATGCTTGTTTTTCCATTCTTGGGATACTTCACTTAATATAATGGGTTCCAACTCTCTCCAGGAGAACCATAGAGATGTCGTATCTTCATCATTCTTTATAGCTGAGTAATATT
>JAPYYL010000031.1:10058004-10077094 GCA_028534055.1 Eulemur mongoz | reverse complement strand
GCCCTTATGATGGAATTAGTGCCCTTATAAGAAGAAACATGAGAGAGCTTTCTTGTTCTCTCTGTCTCTCTCTGCCATGTGTACACACAGAGAGGTAAGCTTTCCACAATCCAAGAAGAGAACCTTCACCAGGAATCAAATCTGGCAGTACCTTGATCTCAGAATTCCCAGCCTACAAAACTGTGAGGAATAAATATCTGCTGTTTAAGACTCACAGTCTATGGTATTTTGTTCTGGCACTCTAAGCTGACTTATATGAGAGGCTTTGGTTTTTGACCACCCTGGAAAGCTCTTTAATCTATGTATGTGCTCCATGGCCAGTTTCAAATAATGGACCCCATTAAAATCCTATTGTAAATATCAGGGAGGGGTGGTGGATTAAAAACTTTCTCTCTACCCTCAGGGTTATATCTCAGGGACTGGTAAATTATCGGCCAAAACAGACTCCACTCAGCAGCTTATTTTGAAAAAATTTGTGGAATGTGTTGAAGACATCCAACAGAATGATCAGGTGTCTAAAGGTCACTATCCAAAGTCAAAGGGACTTTTGCTATCAGAGGGGCTCCAGGGAGATGGACAGGGACAATTAAGGGCCTTCTGCAGAGAGTAGAAATACTCTTTGTTGGGGGAGGACAGGTGGCTCTGGGAAGTGTCACTGGCAACAGGGCACAGTCTTTAGAGGATGCAGCCACAAAGAGCTGTGCAGCAGGCTGGATTCCAGAGTTGGAAAGGCAGGCCCATGGGTCAAGACTCAGGAAAGGGCATGGTAATGTAGTAAAGTACTGGTACTGCACAAAAATCCTGGCATCTGGGCAGGTTTGTCTCTGAAGGAAACACATACAATCCCTAAATTGTATTTGGTTCATATTGCCATCTTCTTCTTGCCTTAGTCATTGCAGGCTGCCATAAGGAAATACTATAGACCAGGAGCTCAAACAATGGACATTTATTTTCTTATAGTCCTAGAGTCTGGGAAGTCTAAGATTAGGTTACCAGGATCGCAGGTGTCTGGTGAGGACTTTCTTTCTGGCTTAGAGATGGCCATACTCTCTGTGCATCCTCAGGTTGCAGAGAGAGATAAAAAGAGCAAGGTTCTTCTCTGGTGTCTCTTTTTGTAAGGGCTCTAATCCCATGATGAGAACTCCACTGTCATGGCCTCAATCAAACCAAATTACCTCCCAAAGGCCCTATCACTAAAGACAATCACATTGTGGCTTAGAGCTTCAACGTATGAATTTTGGGGAAAATATTTCATTCCATAGCACATTTTTGGGCCTGCTTTTAGTACCTGGACCACAGTCCTTGTTTTATTTGTCTCGGAAACATTATGGAATCATGAGAAGAGAAATGAAGCAAGACCAAGGTCTGCTTCAGGTTGGGAGGAGTGGGAATGCTATGGACTCTAGATGAATTCAGACCATATGTATTAGTTTCCTCAGGCTGCCATGACAATGTGCTGTGGACTGGGGGGTTTAAACAACAGAAATGTATTGTGTCATTGTGCTTGAGCCTTCAAGTCCACTATCAAAGTGTTGGCAGGGTCAGTTGGTTCTGAAGCACCTTTCCCTGGTTTTGGAGATGGCGGTCTTCTCTCTGCGTCTCCACAGGGTCTTCCCTCAGTGTGTGTGTGTGGTAATATCCTCTTCTCATAAGGACAACAGTTATTAAAATAGAGCCCACTCTAATGACCTCATTTTACCTCAATCACATGTTTAAAGACCGTATCTCCAAATACAGTCAAACACTGAGGTACTGCAGGTTAGGGCTTCAGCATATGCATTTTAGGGCAGACACCATTCCGTCCATAATGACAAGGGATCTAATCCCAAACCTGCTGCTTACTAGCTGCTTGGTTATGGAAATCTACCAAGCTCTGTGAGCCTGAGTTTCTTCATCTGAAAAATAGGTTGGATAGGATCTGTCTGGTAGGACAGTTGGAATGTGTGCAATGTCTGTAAAGCACCTGACACAGTATCTGGAGTATGTTAAATCTTTACTGATTGACAGTTATTTGCATTACCAGTATATTTGGACCCCAGATCCTCCTACACGTACCTCTGGGAATTTTTGTTTTTTTCCTAGTGCCTTTATTATACAGGAAACTTCTGAGTATGCAGCGTAATAGGACAGGGCACTCCAATTCAGCCAAAAATGTTACTTCAGGGTAAAACTCAGTAAAAATTCCCTCCTAGATGATTTACTATTTAATTTGGGTGTGAGGGAGTCTTCCCCATGTGAATACAGCTCAAAGCTCCTGTCTTCTGAGTCAAGGACCAACTCCTTGTCTCCCTTCCAGCTACTTTTCCAGCCAAACTGCTATTTTCATCCATTTCATCACCACTTCAAATCTAAGCTCTTACAATTGGCCAAATTACACTTGAGATAACTTAAATAAAATGCCATTTTAATAGTGTCAGCTCTGGCTCTCCCTGCCAGGCAGATGTGAACCTGGCCAGTGGCTTGGGGGCCTCATTTCATGGGAGATTCACCCTATCTCTCAGGAAATCCCTGCAGAGGATTATTATTGACCACCTGGCTCTGGTACTATGTTCAGCCACAGTGGAAAAGAGCACAGGATACCTTCCACACCCGCCCCAGCTGGAGATTCCTCTCTGCTTTGCTCACCATCCAGAAAGAACTGCTCAGGGTAGTTCTCTTTTCCAGGCTTTTCTCTCAGTGCTAAGTCATGAGTCACATGGTCTGAGAGTCTGGCCCTACACCACCCAGCTTTATTGCAACCAACTCCCACAAAAGGAATTGCAGTTTTCTGAAGCCCCAAACTGCCCTGGCTGAGGGAACTCACATCCCACTGCTCTCAGCAGAAGCACCACCCTTCAAACCTTCTGTCACTTGTTCTTTAGGACTTAGAGGATATCTCACCACCTTAATTATATGACTGCAGCTCCTAGACTCTCTAATTCTATGGTCAGGGGTGGGTCTGGCTTACCCTAGTGTGTCTGTTTACCCAGGGCCTTTCGAAGAGCAGATGATCAATGAATATTTGGGGAACGAATGTGCCAGCGATTACTGGCTTTTATTTATTGAGATTAAAATTCACCTATGTTCTCAATTAAGCCAGCCAAATTCACATACACACATATATTTTAATTTTATAGAAAATCACGTGAAAAAGGATAAGATGGCAAGAAGGAAGTGTCTTTAAATTTTATTTCTCTATTTTGTAACTCCATGTATTTAAATGAAAAGTTCTTTCACATTTCCAAGAAAATTCCTATTGTAATGACATTCCAATTCCTCCTTATTCTGAGAGGCAAAATGATATGGAAGGTGACACCATTTCTTTTACAAAATGGCAAACTCTTACCTTTGATAAGCAAATTTACATGTCTGGTCAATATCATCCCCCAACTTAGATGCTGAAGCTAACTAAATCTTCTAAGAAAATGAAGAAAATTTGAAAAATTCCAAAAGAAAACAAAGATCAATATGCAAAACACCCAAGTGTAACAGAGACACAAAAGACTATGTACTGGTGCTTTCCGCAAGCTACTGGAGCCCTCCACTACTTTGAACACTGAATGCTCTCTTTGAACACAAAGTAGACAAAGGACTAATTTCTCATGGGGCAGGAGGAGCTGCTGGAAGGGGTCTTGGATGTGCACTGGTCCTGCCCCCCAATTCATGGGCCCTGGCTGCAGCTCCTGCTCACTCCCTCTCTACCTCATCTGTCAAAGCCTCTTCCTACAGGATTGGGAAGTATCTGGGACCTCCCCGATTGAACCTGGCCACATACTCCAGGACTTTCTTCTTGGTGGTTTCAGCATAGGCCCTGAGACCCCACAGGAACTCATAACATGCAGGATCACTGTTGGGCACCTGCAGGTACTCCAGGTACCCTTCTTGCACCCAATCCTGGGTGATGAGCTTCTGGGTCTCCCCATATATGTAATACTCACCCCCAGCAGGCACTCCCATCACATTCAGTGCACGCCAGATGACCTCCTCCCGAGTGCAGTTCTGCTCCATGAGTATCACACACAGGATCATTATCAGGAGGCACTCCTTGGGAAAGTGCTGAAAATCATTCAGCTCCTCAGTGTAGGTGAGACCCAGGACAGTGACAAGGACATAGGAGTGATTGGCATGATCCACTTTCTTCACATCAACGCCAAACACCAGCTACATGAACTGGAGGCTTTGATGGAGATCTCAGGGAAGTGGTCTCGGTAATCTCTGATGACAATATTCAGCATTTCTGCCTCGGTGGTTAGCTCCTTCATTTGATACTTGAGGAGCAGGAAATCAACCAAATCAGACATCCCTTTCAGCTCCTCTTACAGCTTGGACGCCAGGACTGCTGGGTCCTGGGAGGTGCTTAGCCCCTCCTATTCTCTGGTGATGGATTCCCTCATCGGAGTAGTGCTCTGGATTTGAGGCCAGGCCAGTGTGGGAGGAGGAGGCTCCCTTAGGACTCTGGGGAGGACCCTGTGTTGCAGTGGCAACCTCCCCTAGGTTGCCTGGGGTCACAATAGAGGAGAAGGCAGCTGGCCCCTCCTCCTGACCTCTGGGAGCCTGTGAACCCACCAGGCCCTTGGCTTCTGTTTGGGCCAGGAGGCCTTTGTTAAGCCTGTGGTGCTGAATCCCGTGATGATGGCGGTGGCGCTGAGGCATGATGGCTTTGGTTGGGGTCAGCAATGAAGAGTGTGGGCAGCAGTTGAGCGATGGGGACCCACAGACCTGAGAAGAGAGGGAGCATGTCAGTGGCCGCAGTGAGAACGACACCTTGGGGGCTCTTACAAAGTGCAACCTACAGGCCTTCTCCTTAGATGATGCCCTGGGGCCTCCCAGGGCTCCCATCCTCTTGGTCAGCCTGTGCCTTGAGCACAAGAACATGAAAAGGAGATGGATCCTCAGGCACAGCTGGACTGCAGAGTGTGAGTCTCCAGGGCTGATGGTGGGTGGGTGGGGCCGGGCACTATTGGGTCCCCTCTGTCCTGGGGAGGGCAGAGCCTCTGGCACACATTCAGAGTGTGTACCTCACCTTGACTCCTGACATGACCTGGGCCTCCTCTACTCTGCACCCTGAGAACAATGTCTCAGACTAAGGTCTCACCATGGGTTCCTGGAGCCCCTGTAAGGGGAAGTGAAGGGCCTTCATATTGCAGATACATGCACAACACTGGTACCCCCAGTGCTGTCAGGAGGGTGGGCCAGGCTCTGTTATGTCCCCACCATTCTGAAGTGGATGGTCGCCTCGGTGCTCACTCCTGGCCCTCACTTTGCCTGGAGGGCCCTAGACCCCACCCTTCTGCTGGCCTCAGAAACTCTCAGAATAAGAGCTCACATCCCTGATATGGAGCAGAAGACAGTGAGTGGGCACCGCCTCTCCAAGGGGTGACTGCAGGGCCTGTGTCAGATTGTTCTGGGGTGGGGTTTCCCTCAACCCACCCTAAGGGTATTTACTTTTAATCCTGGCAGGGTCTCAAACCACACCTGGTGACTTGACATGGTTCATGTGAGCTCAGGCCAATCTCTAACTCCTAGGATGCCCTTTCCCCTGCTGCTGTGAGAGCCAGAGCTTGCCATGTCTTTCTTCTCCCACCTGTATCCTTGGTGGGATGAAAACAGAGAAGCCAGACTCTGTGGGGTCCCTTCTTTTCTGGGTGGGTAAGTACTTTCAGTCCTCACTAAGGGTACTTATCTTTACTTCTGACCAAACCTGGGACTCCTCCCTCAGCTGATGTGAGGCTGCATTGCTCAGAACAAGGTCTTCTCCTCCTTGACACGCTCCCCAGGTAGAAGTCTGGGGCCAGCATATGTGGTCACCCATGCTTGGGTCCTCCCAGTGCCTACAACTGGCACAGGACATGGATGGGCTCTCTCTATCGGGAGTACAAGGACCCCTCACTTATCCCCCTGTGTCCTCACCTTGATAATGCCTGGCAGACCTGGGACTCTTTCCTGTGCCGACCTGGAGCTGTGACCCTCAGACCAAATTTGTAACCACACTCAGCCCCTTCAGGCAGTAGTGAGGGAGCACCAGGTCTGGCCACCCTGCCTGGAGATTCCAGGGGGGATTGTAGGGACAGAGTGTCTCTGTGAGGCCTCCACTGTTCTGGAGTGGAGTACCACTAGTCCTCCCTCACACCAAGGTGTTCACCTTTCTCATGGTCGTAAAGAAGTGTGGATGTGCCACATGTGGCAACATGCCCTGGGTCTCCCAGGGATGAAAGCAGGTGCAAGGTTGGGTCCCCTCTGTCCTGGGATCTTGGGTATCCATCAACCCCTTGTCTCCCAGCAGGGTCTGGGCATCTCCCTCTGCTCAACTGAGGCCATGTTTACTATAACAAGCTCCTAACCTCCCTTAGACCTGGAGGTGGTCGTGAAAACACACATGCCAGGCCATCCTGCATGGGGCCTCCCAGGGCTGATGGCAAGGACAGGCATCTCTGGGGTTCCCCCCATCCTGAAGTCTAAGGCTCCCTCCCTCTCCTCCATCTTATCTCTGTGGTCTTATCTTGGCTGCCTGGTACAGCCTGCATCCCTTCCACTCGCACCAAGGCCCTTACTTCTCTATAACCCCTGAGTTGTAAGTCAGTAGCCCCCACACCCCAGGCTGCCCCAGCAGTGACATTAGGGGTGGAACGGGATGGGTGGTGGGAGATCTCAGTCCTCCCTCAGGTTCTGACCTTGATGCCTGGCAGAGCCTGGCCCCCCACATGTCCTTGGGTCACCTTCAAGTCACAGCAGGCTCTGACTTCCTAAGTCCCCTAAATACTAAGAGTGAGGTACTCAGCCTGAGAGGTCTGCCCCACGGAGGTCCTAGTCTGACAGCAGAGGCAAAGCTTGATTATTTTGGGACAGTTTACCTGGGGTGGAGGACCCCTCAGTCCACTCTCATTATCTCACTTGACTCCTCACAGAACCTGGGCCCCTTTGCCTTGGGCAATCTGAAGCCTTCCCCTGAGACCATTGGCCTCGCCTCTGTCAGCCCCTCTGATGCAAGTCAGTTGGGCTTACATCGGGCACCCTACACTGAGACTTTCGCTTTTGGGGGCTGACAGCAGGAACAAGGATAGACTGTGGGTCCCCCTATCAGGATGTAGGGGGGGCTGTCAATCCTCCCTTAGGGCCCTGCCTGTATGGAGCTTAGACAACCCCTGGGTCCCACCAGGCTCTGACTCCCACAGTTCCTTAAATCCTAAGGTTTAGGGACTCAACCTGACAAATCTGTCCAGGGTGGTCCACTGCTGACAGCAGGAGAAAAGTTGGATTATTTTGGGGTCCCTCTACCTGGGATGGGCCCCCCTCAGTCCACCCTCACCATATCACTTGACTCCTCACAGGGCCTTTGCCATCTCCCCTCCACAGACGTGAAGACTGACTCTCAGACCAATGGCCTCGCCTCTGTCAGCCCAAGAGATGTACGTCGGAGGACATCAGATCCCACCCTCCACCTTGGCTTCCCAGGCTGACAGCAGAGGTGGAGCTGTATTATTTGGGGACTAGCAGACTGTGGGCCCCCTCAGTCCACCCTCCACATCTCACTTGACTCCTCACAGAGCCTGGGCTCTCTCTCCACCACTGACATGAAGCATGCCCCTCAGACCAATGACCTTGCCTCTGTCAGCCCACAAGACAGACGTCAGTGGACGTCAGATCCCACCCCCCACTCTGGCTTCCTGGGCTGACTGCAGGGGCGGAGCTGGATTAGTTGGGGACACTCTAGGTAGGTGTTGAGCCTAAGCATACTGAGTTATAGAAATGCCCCCTGTATTTCTGGAGACAAGATTTGATTTCAGAAGTCAAATAAGGCTTTGCCTTAAAGAAAAAATAAATGTGCTAGTTCAAAAGCTGCCTCATCTCAGGGGGGTGTCTTGCTGGTCAGTAGAAGCTGCACTTCAATGAGACAGCTGTAAACTGGGCCTTTGGTTCTCACCTGTTTTGAAAGACAAGGCAGGCCTTTTTCTTAGAACCAAAAGGTTGCTGGAGCTGACAGGTAGACCCCCAGAGATGAGAGCTGATGTTATAGATATGCTAATGCCCAAGCCAGGCTCAGATGGAACCATGCAGTTAAAGTAATTAACACAAAACACAGCCCATGTTGACTTCTGGGATCATCTCTGTCTCCAAGAACACAATCACCGGAGCCAAGATGTCTCTGTTTGTTGCTAAAGTAATAGCCTTATCATAAATCTTAGAAGTTTGCCTCAAGATGATTTTATAACTCATTGTTCCCCTAGTTAGAGTTAGTTAAAGGATCTGTAGTAGCCCTTTAGGAGACTTTGACCCTAAAGCAAACTGCTTGTAAGTATGCAAATCCCGTTGCCCTTGGCAACGGGGAGCCTGTATGTACTCTATAAAATCCTTGTGTGGAGTTTCAGTCGGGGATATATTTTATGCGGGTACAAACATATCCATTCACATACCCTTCTTATATCTATTTTTATAAACCTTTCATTTATAAACTATATCTTTGGCTCTGTGTATTATTATTGCCATTCCTTTATCTTTTATTTCTGTTTCCTACTATATTTTTCATCCTTTGCAATGACCTTGCCTGAGAGATCTGATCGGAAGAACAAAACCTCTTTGCAGGGAGCATAGCTAACTCCCTGTAAACTGGCATAGTCAACTTAGAGACCTGATGGGAACAAGGAGGAAAAAACCTCTTTGCGGGGAACATAGCTAACTCCCCACTGGTGGGGGCCTCCTCAGTCCACTCTCCAATTCTCACCTCAGTGCTAACAGATCCTGGGCACACTCCCCTCTGCTGTTCTGAAGTCTGCCCCTCAGGCCAACCGCCTCACCTCTCTCAGCCCCCCAGACAGAAGTTGATAGATGTCACATCCAGCCCCGTACTGCGGTTTCCCAGGGGTGAAACCAGGGACTAGAATGGAATGTGGGGACCCCTACAAGGATGTGGCAGAGCCTAGATCTCCCCCCAGTTGGCCATTAGTTGACCCTGGGTCAAATCAACAGATGACTCCAAGAGTCCGTTGTGTTCTAAAGGGGAAGGACTCTGCACGACAAGTCTGTCCCAGGGTGTCCCAAGGCCAACAGCAGGGACAGAGCTGGATTATTTGGGGCCCTCTGCCATCTGCAGAGCTGAAGTCTGGACCTCCCACCAAGGCCCTCACCTCTGTCAACCCCTGAGGCAGAAGTTGGTGGATATCAATGACGGCAGAGGCAGGGATGGGGCCCCCCTGTCCTAGGGTCAAAGGTTCCACTAGTACTCCTTCAGTGTCTCACCTTGACCGCTGACAGAACCTCAGACTCTGTCCGCACTGCAGTGGGATGTCCCACAGCTGACCACTAGTACAGTGCTTGGGCCCCTTTCATTCTGGAGTCCAAGGCTGCCTTGGTCCCCCCTCAGGGCCCTCATCTCGATTCCTACCGAGGCATGTGACACCTCCCTGGGCTAACCTGAGTATGTCCCCAGGAGACTAAGGCTTACACTGCCCTGAATCCCTTGAGGCAGACTTTCGCCAATACAGGTCAATACCTGTATAGTCGAGAATTGAGGGAGTGGTCAGCCTGACAACTCTGCCTGGAGTCTTCAAGGACTGATGGCAGAGATGGATTCTTTGGGACTCCTATGTCCTGAGGTGAGTGGACACCTCAGTACTCACTTATGAGAGCCCTCGTCTTGGCCCTTGGCTCCTTGATTAAATGCTCCGTGGGAAATGTCCTCTCCCTTCCACATCAGACCAGGTTGTCCAGCTGCAACCCTTGTAAAAATATGACTTCACGTCCCAGGGTAGAAGTTAAATGAGGAGCTGTTGCATCCATGACCAAGGGCGAGAAGTCGTATATACGTAGTGTTCTCTTATTCAAATCTCTTCTGTGTCTATGTTTTGTACAATTTTATTTAACTTCCATTCTTTATGCTTTTTTCTTTAGTCATTGATCCTACTTGGAAAAATGTCTATTTTGAAAGTATTGTCAAAGAATTGTGTTTTGTCAGTTATCTCTACTGTTATCTGCTTCATTATTTCTGCTTTTATCTTCATTATTTCATACCTTCTAGTAACTTAAGTTTCATATAGTATTTATTCTTTGGTTTCTTGAACTGTGCAGATGTTTTAAATATTTTTATTGTCTAATATATTTAAGGATATCTATTTCCCTCTGAGTATCACTTGGGCTGTATCACACAGTTACTGTTATACAGCTTTATGTGTATGACTTGAATGTTTTACAAGTTGAATATATGATTCTATTACTTATGCTATTAAATTTTCCATATTTATCACCAAACAAGGAGTGTAAAATTATTTTTGAGAATACTGTGAAAAGGATAATAGAAATAGAATGTCACTTGGAGGAGATTTCAGATTTCAAAGGCATTTTATTTTGTTTTATTTTTGTCATTAGGTATAGAACAGTTTTAAATATATTTAAATGCTGTTGACAGAGTTGGGTTTATTGCAGGAATGCAAAGTTTAACACTAGAAGATCAATCAACATAACTGGCCATGTGTAAGAGTCAAGGATTTTCTAGGAAAATAGAAAATTCTATCAATATTTAATACAGAGGGAATTTAATGCAGGGGATTGAGTCCACAAGTGATGGAGAAGCCAAACAAGGGAGAGTTGGGAAACTCAATAATTAGCCACTCAAAGAAGTCAATCTCACCTCTAGGTCTGAAGGACAAACAGGAATTTAGCATTAATGGAGCCTAGGTATTGGGTTCAACAGGATCTGGAATCATGGTGGGACTATCTGATGGTGGCTGGAGCCATGGAAAATGTAGCCACTGAAGGAGAAGTCACCTGATGCAGAAGAAGGAGGAGAAAAACCTCTAATTGCTCTATCTTCCTGAACCACAATGACAGCCAAATGTTGGTGAGACTAGGAATTGGAGCCTTCAGGATTCAAATCCTATATAGTAGAGAGCAAAGTAGGAGAAAATGAGAGATGGATCTGGGAGCAACTATTCCCAGGACTGGCTAACCATATTAACAGATTGAAGGAAACAATTGATATCTACAGTAAATTTATTAATTTTTTAAAATTTTAAGTTTTCGGGGTACAAGTTCCATCCTGTTACATGTATATATTGTATACCTGTGAAGTCTGTGCTTTTGGTGTACCATCACCTGAGTAGTGTACACTGTGCCCCATAGGTAATTTTTCATGCCTCACCTCCTCCCACCCTCACGCTTTTGAGTCTTCAATATACACTATACCACTCCTTTTTCCCTATGTAGCCATAGTTTAGTTCCCACTTATAAGCGAGACTATGGAGCATTTATTTTTCTGTTCCAGAGTTACTTCACTTAGGATAATGTCCTCCAGTTCCATCTAAAATGCTGCAAAAGGCATTATTTAACTCTTTCTTATTGTTGAATAGTACTCCATGGTCTCTCTGTGTGTGTGTGTGTGTGTGTATGTGTGTATAAATATATCTCAATTTGTTAATCCATTCAGTTGATGTGCACTTAGGTAGGATCCATATTTTTGCAATGTTGAATTTTGCTGTGATAAACATATGAGTAGAGATGTCTTTTGGATATAATTATTTCTTTTCCTCTGGGTAGATACCCAGTACTGGGTTTGCAGGATCAATGGTAGATCTACTTTTAGTTCTTTGACAAAGTTTCATACTAATTTACATTCGCACCAAGAGTGTATAGGTGTTTCATTTTCACTGAATCCACATTAACAACTAATTTTTATTGACATTTAATAATGGCCATTCTAACTGGAGTAAGATGGTAATTGATTGTGGTTTAAAGTTGCATTTCCCTGGTTACAGTAAATTTAAACATAATTGTATTTTTAAAAAATTGACACACATTCCCAACAAAAAGTGATATTTCTCAAAGTATAAAAGTTTTTTCTACCCCACCCTCTCCTACAAAATATAAAATTTATATTCTTGAGTCTATGCTGATAAATAAATGACTGAATCAATGGAGGAGAATAGATAAATCTGAGCAGAAAAATTACAAATCAGTTATGTAGATACTCCATAGTTTTGATGTGTTGACTGAGCACAGTGACATCATTCCCAAGAAAATACAGTGTGGAAAAGGGCGAAAAGAGTAAGTTTACTGTGAGGAAGCCTGAAAAATGCTCCCTCTGCCAGGTGATCAAGATTGATATCCACAGTGATAAGTGTCGGGCAGGTGGGAGGGGGAAGGAGGTGATGGGGAAATTCCTACCTAGGGGGTGCAGTGCATTGTCTGGGGAATGGGCAGGCTTGTGGCTCTGACTCGGGCAGTGCACAGGCCATATATGTAACCAAGACATTTGCATCCCCATAATATTCTGAAATAATTCAAAACAGTGATAAGTCATTGTTGATGGTATGTATCTTTGATATGATGTCATGAGAATAACACTTTAACTCTGTGTGCTCCCCTTTCCAAACCACTAATACCAAGCTAATCATGACAAAATCTTCAGCAAAATTCCAAGAGAGGGGCATCTTAAAATATCCCTGACTAGTACTCCTCAAAACTGTCAAGGTCATCAAAAACAAGGAATGCCTGAGAAAATGTCATAACCAAGAGGAGTCTAAGAATGCGTAAAGGCTAAATATCCTGTAGAATCTTGGATAGTATCCTGGAACAGAAAAAACACATTAAGGAACAACTAAGGAAATCTAAAGAAAGTGTGGACTTTTGGCCAGGCGTGGTGGCTCACTCCTCTAATCCTAGCACTCTGGGAGGCCGAGGTGGGTGGATCGCTCTGGGTCAGAAGTTCAAGACCAGCCTGAGCAAGAGTGAGACCCCGTCTCTACTAAAAATAGAAAGAAATTCTCTGGACAACTAAAATATATATATACAAAAAATTAGCCAGGCATGGTGGCGCATGCCTTTAGTCCCAGCTAATTGGGAGGCTGAGACAGTAGGATCGCTTGAGCCCAGGAGTTTCAGGTTGCTGTGAGCTAGGCTGATGCCACAGTACTCATTCTAGTCCGGGCAACAAAGCGAGACTCTGTCTAAAAAAAAAAAAAAAAAAAAAAAAAATGTGGACTTTTGTTAATAACATTGTATCAGTATTGGTTCATTCATTGTAAAAAAATGTACCATACTAAGAGGTTAATTAATAGGGGAAAGCAAGTGTGGGCCTTGTGGGAACTCTCTGTACTATGTTAGCAATTTTTCTGTAAATCCAACACTATTTTAAAATAAAAAGCTTGTTAAAATGGGAAAAAAGAACAGTCAACCAGAAAAAGGATATGTGTGAAAAACCTACAGCAAACATGGTACACATATGGGGAAATTTGAAAGCTTTTGCTTTGAAACTGAGAAATAGACAAGGATTACTCCCATTATCATTTCTCTTCAATATTTTGATGGAGATATTGTCCAGTGCAGCAATGAGAAGCAGAAGAGATAGCAATTCATAAAATAAGAAATAAAGTGTCCATGATTAAGAGATGATTAGACTGTGTGTGAAGAAAATCCAAAAGAACTAAGGTTAAACTATTCAGTCAAAAAAAAAAAAACAAAACAAAAAAAAAACAAAAAAACGAATCTCAAGGTTGCTTGATATAACATCAATATACAGAAAGTAAACTTTGTTTCTGCAGCAAAAAATAGTATAAAATGAAAATGTAAGTCAGCAAAATGTGGCTTGTAACCTATCATACCAAAATATTAAATATTGAAGGGTAAATCTAGCCAAATTACATTTAGGAACTCTATGGAAAAAATATAAAAACACTCTTTAGATAAATTAATAAACACCTAATTAAAACTAAAGTATAATATGATCATGGATATGAAAATTCAGTTTGATAAATATGTTAATTCTCCTTCATTAATCTACAGATTTACTGCAATCTAAATAAAAAATCCCGAAGGCCTTGTGGGTGAATATGTCTGTTTATGTGCATATCTGTGTGAAATGTGACCCAAAGAAGTGTAATGTTTAAATTGGCATGCAACAGGCCAAGCATAGCCAAGACAGTCTTGAAGGAATAGAGGAAGATAAAACTAGTTACTCTACCAGATAAGTAAGAATTACTAAAATGCTAGAGTAATTAAGTTTGTGGTATGGGTGCCATGGTTGGCAAGCAGATCAATGGAAATAATGTACTCTTGAAACAGAGGCTTACACATGGACCATTGATTTACGAAAAACGGGCAACTGTAGAACAGTGGGGAATCACAGTATTTTTAGTAAATGACAGTGAAACCACTGGATCTCCATGTAGAAAGCCCAGTGCAACTGGAGTTCTTCTGAAGCTCCATAAAAATCAATTGCAGAGGGATTAAAGGTCTACTTTTTCAATTGTTGTTATAAAACATTTGAAAACACACAAAACTATATTGAATAGTTGAATGAACCTAGCATTGTGGGTCAAGTAGGGCTTTGAAAATGCTGGAGGGAAAAGGACTGAAAGAGTCTGGGGACATCATTCAGTACCAGAAGGGATGGAGATGATATGAGCTGGGGTTAAAGAGAGGAAATGGCAGCTCCTTCTGCTCCCTATCTCTGACACAGATGGCCTTGCTACCTTCATGGATCTTCATTTTCAAAGAGCTGGACTTTGTGGCTAGAGGCAGCTTGAGAGAAGGCTACCTGGACCAATGATGTGCTCATTCCACCTTAAACAGCACACCATGCTGGCAGCTAGGGCCATGGTTCTCGAACAAGTGTGATTTGATGTATGAGTCAGGAGACTACTGACAAGGGATGTTGGACTGACACCCTGACCAGGCCCAGGAGCCATTTTGTGGCTTAGAGGGAAGGCCGCATTTTCCACATGTGTGGGAGCAGAGTACTGCCTCCCTCCTCACATGGATGAGAGCTCCTGATGGAGGGAGTGGCTTGGGAGCTTTGGCCACTCTCTTTGTTTGGCTCATTTCAAGGTGTACCACAGATGCTGCTCTTTTGCAGAAATCCTTCTCTGCACACCCCTGCTAATAGGATTTGGAGTACCTGATGGAGCAAAGGAGGGTATCTCTCCTTCCTGTGGTCAGAGGTACTCTAAATGTGGAGGGGAAAGTATCATGGGATGACATCGAACTCAGTCCAAGTGGGCAGAGGACCTCCAGAGATACCAGTGGGAGGGCTTCCCCTACCAGCACAGGAACTACCACCAGTCTGGGGAGAATTTTCTAACAGTGTCTTTCACAGAGAAGAAGTTTTAATTTAATAATGTCTAACTTATCAATTTTTTCTTTCATGAGTCATGGCTTTGGTGTTGTATCTAAGAAGTCGTTGCCAAATCCAAGTTCACCTTGATTTTCTTCCATGTTACCTTTCAGAAGCTTTATAGCTTTGTGCTTTACATTTAAGTCTAGGATCCATTTTGAGTAAACTTTGTGAAAAGTGCACAGCAAGTGTCATTCTCCTTGCTAAGGTGAGGGATACTGTAAATGTGGAGAGGACAGGCACCATGTGATGACATTGAACTCATTACATGTGTTCAGGGGGCCTGCAGGGATACGAGTGGGGGAGGCTCCGACAGCCGCATATGAACTGTCAGCAATCTGTGGAGAAGTGTTGTGGAAGTGTCTTAATGAAGACCTTTTACCATCAAAATGGAATTTCGAGCTGCTGGTTGGAAAGACTTCAGGCTGGCAGTTAGTCTCTAGGGGGCCCTGTAGGAAGGAGGGTGCCATCTTGATGCACAAGGCCATCTTTTTCAGATCTTCACTGTGAGATTATGGTGGGGTTCCTGGTGGTAAAACCCAGAATGTTTGCCCTTTAAGACTGTAGCCCCACGTAGTTTATCACTCACACTAGCCCACACTCAGCCTTCAGAAAGTCATCAAAATAACCATTTCTTGGTCTTACCATTTATGACTCCAGCAGCTTATGCTCCAGGTCAGCAGATCTCATCTGGGCCTTTTGCATGCACCCATCTTTGCATATTTTGGGTTAGTGGCTTGCCCTGCAACCTCAGTTCTCTGATGGGTAAAAGAAAAATTACTCATTTTCAGTTTGCCAAGTAATTTCTTATTGTAAGGATGGGAGTGTGAACTTACAACTGTATATCCTTTTTAGTGGTTGTTTATTATGTATAGATAATTTATCAGCATGTATTCTTAACATTTCACTAGTTCAAGTGAAGTGTACAAACAGTACTTCATGTCCCTTTCCCTATTTATGATGTGATTGTCCTAAGTATTTCTTATACATATATTTACAACCACATCAGACAGTGTTATAATTTTTGCTTTAACTGTCGAACATAAAATAGAATATTCGAGAGGCAAAAGAAAGTCTACAGTATTTATCCGCATTTTTGCTTATCATATTCTTTCTTCCTTCCCGATGTTCTAATTCCCCATTACCGCTTTTATCATTTTCTTTCTAGTTAGGGAACTTCCTCTAGCTATTGTTTTAGGGTATATCTCCTGGTGGCAAATCCTTTTAGTTTTCTTTAGTCTGAGAGTGGCTTGGTTTCACCTTCAGTTCTTAAAGATATTTTTCCTACATTTAGGGTTCAGTGTTGAATGTTCTTTTCTCTCTGCACTTGAAAGATGTTGTGCCACTTCCTTCTGGCTTTCATGGTTTCTGTTGAAAAAAATCCTGTCATTTGAAAGGTTTTCCTTCATCATTTCTCTCTTGCTGCTTTCAAGATTTTTTTCTTTGTCTTTAATTTTCAGAAGTTTGTCTATGATGTATCTTGACTTGTATTTCTTAGGATTTATCCTCTTTGGATTGATTCAGCTTCTTGAATTTCTAGGTTTATTTTTTTAATTTCAAAATATTAGGGGGATACAAATGTTTTTGGTTACATAGGTTGCTTTTGTAATGCTTGAGTCACAGCTATAACTGTGCCCATCACCCAAATAGTGTTCATTGTACACATTAGATAGGCTTTGGCCCTCGCCCCAGACTGTTCATGAGGTGGGGTGAGGGGGAACCCTGAAGGGGATGGAAACCTGATACTTTATTTTCAAGAAGGTCCTAGTTCAGCAGTCGCAACAGTGCTTGGGCTTATAAGGGTGGAAAACCTTCCAAGCAACTTGGCAGCCCGCCGATTTCTGGAGGTGTGTTGGAAGGAGGAATGGAACTGTCACCTACCCTTTCACTGGGCTCTCAGCTTCTCTGGGATTGATATTTGCTGATACCTTTTTTTCCCTTCCTATTCTGCTTCACAATTTCTTTCTGTGAAGTCTCTGGCAGGCTCTGGCACCTTTACATCCATACTACACTGCAGCTTTGTCCACTCATCCCTTTTCTTTATCTGAAATTTTTCTTTCCCTATGGGACAATCTGGCAATTGATGTCTGTAGTCAGCCACCTTGAGTTTGTAAGTTTATGATGGGTGTTAAATTTGGAATGTATTCAGCCATTATTTCTTTGACTACTTTTTCAGCCACATTCTCTTTCTGCTGTCATTCCAGGACTCCAGCAACATGAATATTAGATATTTTGTTATAGCCCCATAGGTCCCAGAAGCTCTGCACATTTTTATCTCAGTGTATTTTGTCTCTGTTGTTCAAACTAGGAAATTTCTATTGTTCTGTCTTTCAGTTCACTGATTCTTTCATCTGTTACCTCCATTCTTCTTTTACGCCCATACATTGAGTTTTTAATTTCAGTATTATCTTTTTCAGTTCTAAAAACTTCATTTGATTTTTCTTTGTATCTGCTACTTCTTTGCTGAGACTTTCTATTTCTTGCAGAGACTTTCTATTATTTACACTTATTTCAAGTGTGTTTGGGATACAGGATGAAGCATTTTTATAATGGAAGATGTAAAATCTTTGTCAGATAATTCTCACATGTGTGTTGTCTCGGTGTTGACATGCATTGAATATATATTTTTATTCATTTTGAGATCTTCCTGGTTCTTGTTCTGTGAATGATTTTTGGGTGAGCCATTGACATTTCAGTTGTTATGTCATATTACTCTGGTTCTTATTTTAACCTTATGTTTTCACTGACTTTCTCTGACATTGCTCTAGCAAGAGAAGCAGGGCACTATCTCATTACTGCCATGTCGGAATGGAACATCAGGTAGAGGGCTAGAAGAGAGCCAGAACTTCCATCTTGGAGTTCCAGTGGTGCAATCTGTTAGCGTGTGGTACTTATCCAGACTTCCAAACTCCACCCAGCCTCTACTGTTAACTCCTTGTCTGGGAGCAGTGAGTATCCTTCATTACTGTTTTCCATGTAGCCTCAACTGACAACGGAGAGTTAGGTTGGCCTCATTATTGCTGGATAGTTGTGAAAGTCCTCACTCTTTGAGAAGCCGCTGATGACATTCTAGTTCGGAGATGAAACGGTGACTCATTAACTTTGGTTGGAACTGTAGGTTCCTCATGAGCTGTACAATGAGGGGTTGGGCAGGCAATGCTTCATTACTACCTGGTGGGGATGAAACTCCAACCTCCCTACTCAGTCTCCTTTGACAGTACTCTAGTGGTGGTGAAGGGGTAATGGGAGCTCTTAGTATAGTCTGGTGAGGATGGCAACCCAGGCGCCCTACTTGACCTTTGTTGATATGGGTGTTGCTGGGACCACAGGAGTTTTTCTTTCATGGTGATGGCATTTAGTGGAAGTAGAGCAACTATTGTCTAAAAATTTTGTCTTGCCCTTTTCCTGTTTTCTTTTTTTTTTTTTGTTGTTGTTTTTAGAGAGAGCAGGCTTTTATTAAGGCCTCACCCCTGACCCTGTACCTGTTTACCTTTCTATGTGTCATCTAATTTGCTCCATTTCTGGGCTATAAGAGGCTTAAGAAAAACCCAGGAACTTACCACCTTGTTGTTCCTTGGGTTCCAAGGTTGCTAGCGAGTCTGCCTCTTCTCTCCCCCATTCAGAGTCTTCTTATTCTTATTTTACATATAATACTCTAGGTATATAGTTGCACTTAGCAGCAGAAATAGGGGAAAGCATGTGTAACTTCACTTACCCAGATGTGGAAGTTGAATCCCTATAGAGAACTTTAAAACAATATTAAAACTGAATAATAGCCAGTTTTGATTTTTGTCACCACCATACTCTAATATTTCTATATAATTCCAGTGATACTCTCCTCCCAAATCTTTTATCTTTATCCTTTCAAAATTTGTTTTTTTAAGTGGGGAATTGTCAACCTAAATAACAAAGAAAGAGGGTCTCTGAAAGAAAATGGTGTTATCTTGGAAATAGACCATTGCAATAGAATACATGTGCCATAGTAAACTATGTGCATATTCAGGGAGGTAA
>JAPYYL010000031.1:10037526-10057504 GCA_028534055.1 Eulemur mongoz | reverse complement strand
CACCTAAATACACATCTGGGAACAACACCAATTGGATGTCAGACTGAGGTGGGGGGTGGGGGAGGGGATGGGGGTATGCCTACACAATGAGTGCATTGTGCACCGTTTGGGGAGTGGTAACACTTGAAGGTGCTGACTCGGGAAGGGGGGGTGGGGAAGGGAGGGATATATACCTACATGATGGGTGCAATGCGCACAATCTGGGGAACAGACACGTCTGGAGCTCTGGCTTGGGGGGAAAGGCGGAACAGGAGCAACGTATGTAACCTGAAATTCTGTATCCCCCATAACAAGATGAAATAAAAAAAAAAAAGTCTACACCTAAATGTTTATGGCAGACCTTTTCATATTTGCCCCAGATCTGCAAACAACCTACTAGCCTTCCATGGGTGATGGATAAACAAACTGTGATGCAGCCACATGATAGTACACTACTCAGCAATAAAAAGGGAGGTATTGATATACACAAGAACTTGGATCTAACTAAAAGGCCTTTTGATGACAAATGTATTCATAACAAAATGAGGAACTACTCGTGATAATTACAGTTCTTGTTTATGTAACCAGTCACATAGTGGTAGCTGGTAATTCTAATCACCTTCTACTACCCATTCAGTATTCCCTTTGCTTTCAACAACTCAGCTGGCTGTGGTCTTTAGCTGGTGGGGTGACCCAACTTGATTCTTGTAAGGTCAGCCATTCATAGTCCTACCTGGATTGGGTTGTTGTAATTTCTCACTGACATTAATCACAGGACATGGCAATGATATGGGACTCCCTGAGGGATCTCCTGTATTCCAGACATACTCTTCCTTGCCTCCATGGTGGAGCAGCAGTCCAGTTTCTACTTGCTAGTCCAGATCAGTCACTCCAGCCAACACAGCAACTCTTAGCCTGTTGAGTCAGAGGCATGAGGAGCCCAAAGTGACTGGAGTCTAAACTCCAGTGGAGTGGAATCATTGTTGTGTCTCCTGGAGGAAGCATTCCTCCACCTGGAACTAAGACTTCTAGGCCAACAGAGCATAAGGTTGTCATGAGAACAGGAAGAAAAACTTTTGCTGGTAGGTCACAAGGGGTAAGGTGAGTGGTGCCATGCCCACTTCCACCCCTTAATTCCTGGACCTTTGAATCCTGGCTATGACAGAAACCACACCATATATTGGATGCTGATTCAGAGCATATACAGTCTCCTAGAGAACCGCAGCCCTGCAAATTATTGTCACCTATCTTGTGCTGTTAACTATGACTTCAAAAGGCCATTCCCCTGTTATTTTTCACAAATACATTTGTTTGTGTATCTATACATGTACATATATACAGCAAATACCTTTATTTTCTTTCCTCCTGTACTCCCTTATCATGTAACATACATATGTGGACCTCGTATCAGTATTTAAGTATTATTGATTTTATGTAATATTATTTAAGTTATGGGATATCAGCACAAGAAAAACCCCGTTGAAGGACCTTATCTCCTCTTCTGGGGAAACGATTAGTATATTTCTGTTTGTGTGCAGGACAGCTGTATTAAGTTAGGCAGAATCACGACCTTGTTCTTCTCTTTATTTGGACCTTAGGTATGGTCTAAGCAGCTGCGTACAGGTGCTGAGATGGATTTGACTGGTGAAGGTTAATTTTATTTGCCACTTTGGCTGGGCTCAGATAGCTGCTCATTGTGTCCATGAGGGTGTTTTGAAAGAGGTTGGCATTTCAGTCTGTAGAGTGAGTAAGGAAGATCGCCCTCAACAATGTGGCAGCCACTGAGAGTGCCCCCAGAATAAAAAAAGTGGAAGGAGGGTGAATTCTCTCAATTTCTGAGCTGGGATATCCATTCTCACATGTTCCCATACCACTGATCTCCAGTTTGTCAGACCTGCAGACTCCAGGACTTATACCAGCAGCTCCAATGCTCCCTGCTATTCTTGCTTGTATTTCTGTGGAGACTGAAGACTATTACAAGCATGGAGGCCACTATCTACACAGCACTCTGCTTAACTTAAACCCCTGGCCTGAAGCGATCCCTGTTGATGCAACCAAACATAAGGTTCATCCCTGGCTCCTGTCCACATAGACAGACCCATTTTACCACTGGACACCTCCACCCAGATAGGTGAAAGCACCTCCCCTTCTGCACAGTTAACACTGACCTCATCCTCCCCACTCTTCCTCATCCCATCACGACCAACTGTCCTCCTTCCCCCTCACCTTCAGCTAAGTGGAGCAGCTTCCTCCTAGTCAACAGCCCCACAAGTCAGATCATTAAATATTCTCGCCATCATTTCCAAGACCCCGACTTCCTAAAACTCTCACGTGTGTCTCTTCACCACCCTCCCCACAGCAGATTGAAGTATCTGGTCCCTTCTTTTGTTTTCTTTACTTGCTGTTTTTCCTCAATAGATGTTCAATAAGGTTTTGTAGGATGAATGAATGAGGGAAAGAATGGATGGATCAAAATACCAGAGGGTCCCATTGCACGATTCAAAGTCTGGAGCCTCTTTCCCGCCTGGGTCTTCTGCCTTCATGGAAGGCACATGCCACAACTGCATATCTGTCTTCAGAATTCCCCTGGACTGTCCTTGAGAGTGTCATCAGGACGTCTCCTCCCCAGTCCCAATCACCATCTTGGAGGTGTGGATGTTGCCAGCAGGAGGGGGCCTGATGCTTCCTGCACTGGGCCTCACATATCCCAGTCAGTGTGACAAGGAAGGGTGCCACCTCCTTTGTCACGGCATGTCCACAGCCAACCCCTCATTGACAGAGTCTGGGATAAATAATACCAGGGCGTCCTTTCTCCAGTTTCCCCTCCAAGCTGCCATATTGCTGCCTTCCCCCGCCTGGTGCTCTTCCAGGATTGTCTCACCTGTCAGGATTAATCACCAACCCACCCCCTCATGTAGTGGAGTTTAAGGGGTCCCAGGATACACAGAGGATGAAACCCCGGTCCATACAGGCATCGAGACAGTTCCCAGCCTGGGACCCTGGCCACGGTAAACTGGACCACTAGAGGGGTCAAGGGAATTCAGGAGAGTCACCCAGAGTGACTCTCCTAAGGGGATTGGGGTGTCTGCATCCACTCAACAGGCCTGCCCATTCAGATCACACTGCAGCTTCCAGCTGGGGACGAACGATTGGCTCCCGATTTCCCAAGCCCATTCATGAGCCTTGTCCTGTTCTCCCTCCTCCCTGCCCCTTCCCTCCCTCTGGTTCTTCCCCCACTGGCCTGAGCTCTGGAGACAAAGCTCTGAGTGCCATCCTGCCTGGGGATCTGTGGCCGTGGCTTTGCACCTGATCTCTTCCTGGACTCTGGCAACCACTCTCCTTGGGATCCCCCCAACACCCCTGACTTGCTAAGGAGTCCTGTCTGCTCTTCTTCCCTGGCTCCTGCTCAATCTGAACAAATCTTTCCTTCAATAAAGGAAAAGATACATTGGCATTTCCGATGTTTAAATCAAGCCTAGTGAAATGGTCTTACCCAGGACTTCACTGTGTGAATCCAGCTTCATATAGGGGAGGAATTAACCTAATCAAGACCGTGGAGATGCAAATCAAAATAACAGTGAAATGATATTTCATCACCAAATTTTATTCATAATTTTCACCAAAATTTAAAAGACTGATAAAATAAGATATTTGTTAGTGTGTAGATGTTCACATAGATTTCTGAGAAAATAAATTGGTACAGTGTTTTTGGAATGAAATTTTGGAGATATTTGTTCAATGTTGAACTATTCATGCCATTTCCTCTTTCAGCCAATGTCCATGTTAATGTATCTTTCTCATTAGAAAATATGCATATTTGCCCAAGAATTTCAGGCTCAGAGATATTATTTCAGTTCTATAAATCATACCAACAAATGGAAAACAGCTTACGTGTTCATCAGGAGAAGAAAGGTTTAGTTAACTGTGACACACAGCTACTTTACAGTTCTAGGGAGCAGTTACAAAAGTGAGGGTGGGAAGATCCTGCACCCGTCATAATAAATGTCAAAAGCATGTGATAGATCAGTATGTACATGATACCTGTACATACCTGGGTATTTAACAGCAATGTATGTTTTTGTAGTGCACCTACGTCTAAAAAACCCTATAATAAGGCTTAAGGTAATACACACCATATTACTATGAACAATAGTGGTGACTTCTGAGGAGGGGACTGAACTGTAGGTGAAATTTGTAAAGAGAGGGATTGTCATTTATCTATATTTTTAGAAGCTTTTGTAATGAGAATGCGGGTACTATTACCTTTGCAATTGAAATATCTAAATAAGCTTGACACCAAAATTAGTAGCTGTGTATTATTTGAAGTAACTGCAAGGTCATGCAATAAACTAAGAAATTTGAATGGCTTAACAAAAGAAAAGCTTATGTTTCATGTATATAAATTCTGATGTGGTTTGTTAGGGGCTCTCAATTTACCCAAGGGCCCAGGCTGCTCCCTCCCTGTGACTCATCTATCTCACATGGAATTGCCTTGCTTGCCATTTAATGGAGGGAGAATGCAAGGAAATGGCACCCTGGCTCTCCAGTGCCTGGATGGGACAAACAAGGCCTCTGCTCATGATCCAGTGAAAAAGGATAGTCACATGACCCTTCCACATTACAACTGGACTGCACTGTTCCCATGTGTCCAGGAATGAGAGGAAGACAAGATGTGTAAGAGCACTTAAAATCCTTGCCACAAACTGTTACATAGCAGGTGCTCAACAAAAAGCAATGGCTACAATGTGTTATGACAACACCCTTCACTGCTGGGAGGAGTTTTTGAGAAGGCCAGATTTTGCCCAGCTCTCCAACTTTTTAAAGAACCTAATACATGACAGGTGCTTTCAATTGCAAGATCACATGTAGTTTTCCAAGGATCCTGTAAATGTCAGCAGGAAGGCTTTTTCTTCTTCACTCAATGGTACTTTTCTGCATTATCCTTTGCAGCACCATCTGTCATCCCAGTAGGCTGAGTACTTTCTCTTTCCATTTTAGGTGGGGACAAAATCTAAACCTGTGAGTCTCTCTACCCTCTGCATGAATGAACATCTGCACAGGATGTCCTTAGACACAATGAAAGCCAGGAATTTCCTGTGGGGCAGACACATAGAGCAGAAACAGTGGAAAAACCTCTGTTATACCTTCATTTTTAATCTGAGCTGGCATGTCTACTAAGGAACCAGTTTTTACATCCTAAGAGGACAGCAAAGTTTTAGGAATTCAGCTTCAGGAGATATTTACTTCACGGTGATTTCCGTAGCTTTTCCTTATTTACCAATGAAAAGGAGATGCTATAAACTGAACTGTGTCCCCTCACCCCAAATTTATATGTTGAAGCCCTAAGCCCCAATGTGATGTATGTGTTGACCAGGCCTTTCAGAAGTAATTTGGGTCAAATGAGGTCATGAGGATGGGGGCCTTATGATGGGATTAGTGCCCTTATAAACAGAAACATCAGAGAGGTTTCTTGCCCTCTCTGTCTGTCTCTGCCATGTGTACACACAAAGAGGTCAGCTGTCCAGGAAGAGTGCCCTCACCAGGGATCAAATCTGCCAGTACCTTGATCTCAGACTTCCCAGCCTCCAAAACTGTGAGGAATAAATATCTGCTGTTTAAGCCTCACAGTCTATGGTATTTTGCTCTGGCAGTCTAACCTGACTAATATGAGAGGCTTGGTTTTTGACCACCCCGAAAAGCTCTTTAATCTATATATGCGCTCTGTGGCCAGTTTGAAATAAGGTACTCCATTAAAATCCAATTGTAAATATCATGGGGTTCTTTAAAATCTTTCCCTCTAACTTCAGGGTTTATCTCAGGAACTGGTAAATTATGGGCCAAATCAGACTCCACTCAGCAGCTTACTTGGAAAACATTTGGGGAATGTGTTGGAGACATCCAAAAGGGTGATCAGGTGTCTAAAGGTCACTATTCAAAGTCAAAGGAACCTTTGCTATCAGAGAAGCTCCAGGGTGAGGGAGAAGGACAACTAAGGGACTTCTGCAGAGAGTAGAACTGCTCTATGTCGGAGGAGGAGAGGTGACTCTGGGAAGTGCCACTGGCAGCAGGGCACCGCCTTTAGAGGATGCAGCCACAGAGAGCTGTGCAGCAGGCTGGATTCCAGAGATGGACAGGCAGACCCATGGGTTAAGACTGAGGAAAGGGCATGGTAATGCAGTAAAGTACTGATACTGCACAAAAATGCTGGCATCTGGGCAGGTTTGGCTCTCAAGAAAACACAGGCAATCTCTAAATTTTATTTTGTTCACATTGCCATCCTCATTCTTGCCTTAGTCATTGCAGGGATCATAAGGAAATACTATAGACCGGGAGCTCAAACAACAGACAAGGATTTTCTCATAGTCCTAGAGTCTGGGAAGTCTGAGACCAGGTTTCCAGGGTAGTGGGTGTCTGGGGAGGACTTTGTTTCTGGCTTACAGATGGCCACCTTCTCTTTGTGTCCTCACATGACAGAGAAATAGAAAGAGCAAGCTACTTCTCTGGTGTCTTCTCTTGTAAGAGCACTAATCCCATGATGAGGGATCCACCCTCATGGCTTCAACCAAACTGAATTACCTCCGAAAGGCCCTATCACCCACGTCTATCACATTGGCGCTTGGGGCTTCCATGTATGAATTTTGACGAACACATTTCATTCCATAGCACATTTTTGGGCCTGCTTTTAGTACCTGGCCCACAGTCCTTCTTTTGTTTGCCTGAGAAACATTATGGGATCATGAGAAGAGATATGAAGCAAGACCAAGGTCTGCTTCAGGGTCAGAGGAGTGGTAATGGTGTGGGTTCTAGATGAATTCAGACCACATGTATTAGTTTTCTTGGGCTGCCATGACAACGTGATATTGACTGGGGGGTTTCAACAACAGAAATATATTGTGTCACTGTCTTGGAGGCTTAAAGTCCAAGATCAAAGTGATGGCAGGGTCGGTTTGTTCTGAAACATCTTTCCTTGGTTTTGGAGATGGCTGTCTTCTCCCTGCGTCTCCACAGGGTCTTCCCTCTGTGTGTGTCTATGACCTAATCTCCTCTTCTCATAAGGACACCAGTCATTAAATTAGAGGCCACCTTAGTGACCTCATTTTACCTCGATGACCTCTTTCAAGACCGTATCTCCAAGTACAGTCACAGTCTGAAGTATCGGGGGTTAGGGCTTCAGCATACACATTTTATGGCAGACACCATTCTGTCCATAACATCAGGGGAATTAGTCCCGACCCTGTTGCTTACTAGCCACGTGGTCATGGGAATCTACCAAGCCCTGTGAGCCTGAGCTTCTTCATTTGCAAAATAGGTTTGATAGGATCTGTCTGGTAAGACTGTTGGAATGTGTGCAATGTATGTAAAGCACCTCACACAGTGTCTCGCATTTGTTAGATCTTTCCTGATTGACAGTTATTTGCATTACTAGTATATTTGGACCTCAGATCCTATGATACTTACCTCTGGGAATTTTGTTTTTTCTAGTGTTGTTATTATCTAGGAAACCTCTGAGTATGCAGTACAATAGGACAGGGAATTCAAATTCAGCCAAAAATGTTGCTTCATGGATAAAACTCAGCAAAAATTCCCTCCTAGATGATTTAGTATTGAATTGGGGTGGGGGGAGTCTTTCCCATGTGGATACAGCTCAAAGCTCCTGGCATCTGAATCAAGGATCAACTCCTTGCCTCCCTCCAAGCTTCTTTTCCAGCCAAACCACTTTTTTTTTTTTTCTTTTTTTTTATCGGTTACATCACCACTTCAATCTAAGTCCTTACAATTGGCCAAATTACACTTGAGATAACCTAATTGAAATTCCATTTTAAAAGATTCCGCTCAGGCTCCCCAGCCAGGAAGATGTGTACCTGGCCAGTGGCTTGGGGGCCTGACTTCATGGGAGATTCACCCTCATCTCTCAGGAAATCCCTGCAAAGGACAATTATTGACCACCTGGCTCTTGCACTGTTCTCAGGTACAGTGGGACAAGAGCACAGGACAACTTCCACACCCACCCGAGCTGGAGATACCTCTCTTCTTTGCTCACCATCCAGAAGGAACTTCTCAGGGAAGTTCTCCCATTCAGGCTTTGCTCTCAGTCCTAAGTCAAGAGTGACATGATCTGACAGTCTGGCCCTTCCACCACCCAGTTTCATTACAACAAATTCCCACTGAAGGAACTGAAGTTTCCCCAAGCCCCATACCACCCTGGCTCAGGGCACTCACATCTCACTGCTCTCAGCAGAAGCACCAACGTTCAACTCTTCCATCACTTGTTCTTTAGGTCTTAGAGGATATCTCCCCACCTTAATTATATGACTGCAGCTCCTAGACTCTCTAATTCTATGGGGAGGGGTGGGTCTGGCTTACCCTAGTGTGTCTGTTTACCCAGGGCCTTTCAAAGAGCAGATGGTCAATGAATATTTGGGAAACAAATGTGCCAGTGAGCAGCGGCTCTTATTTATTGAGATTAAATTTCCCCTACATTCTCAAATAAGCTAAGCAAAATCACATACACACATATATTTTAATTTTATAGAAAATCATGTGAAAAGGGATAAGATGGCAAGAAGGATATATCTTTAAATTTTATTTCTCTATTTCATAACTCTATATATTTAAATGAAAAGTTCTTTCATATTTCCAAGAATATTCCTATTGCAATGACATTCCAATTCCACCTTGTTCCAAGCAGCAAAATGAAATGGAAGGTGACTGGATTTATTTTACAAAATGGAAAACTCTTTTTTTTTGATAAGCAAAATTACATGTGTGGTCAATATCATTCCCGAATTTAGATGCTGAAGCTAATTAAATCTTCTATAAAAGAAACAAAATTTGAAAAATTCCAAAAGGAAAACAAAGATCGATTTTTAAAACACCCAAATGTAACAGCACTACAAAAAGTTATGCACTGTTGGTTTCCCCAAATTTTTGCGACCCTCCACTACTTTAAACAATGACTGTTCTCAAACACAGAGTAAAGAAATGACTCATTTCTCATGGGGCAGGAGGAGCTGATGGAAGGAGATCTGATTATGCACTGGCCCTGCCACTCCATGGTCCCTCCTGCAACTCCTGCTCACTCCCTCTCTACCTCATCTCCCAAAGCCTCTTCATACAGGAGTGGTAAGCACGTGGGGTTGCCCTGATGGAGTTTGGCCACATGTTCAAGGAGTTTCATCTTGCTGATTTCAGCTTGGGCTCTTGGGCCCCACAGGAGCTCATAACATGCAGGATCACTGTTGGGCATCTGTCAGTACTCCATGTACCCTTCCTGCACCCAATCCTGGGTGATGAGATTCCAGGGCTCCCCGTAGATATAAGGCTCACTCCAAGCATGCACCTTTATCACACTCAGCACTTCCCAAACAACCTCCTCCTGGGCGCAGTTGCCCTCCAAGAAGATCGAGCCCAGCATCATCATCAGGAAGCCAGCCTTGGGAAAGTGCTGGCCATCATTCAGCTCCTCACTGTAGGTAAGGCCCAGGGCAGTGACAAGAACATAGCAGAGGCTGGAAGGATCCACTTCCTTCACATTGATGCCAAAGACCAGTTGCATGCGCTCGGAGGCTTTGATGAGGATCTCAGAGAAGTGGTCTTGGTAATCTCTGATCACAATATTCAGCATTTCTGCCTCGGTGATCAGCTCCTTCATTTGATACTTGAGAAGCAAGAAATGAACCAAATCAAACATTTTCTGTTGTAGCTCTTCTTGCAGCATGGACGCTGGGATTGCCGAGTGCTGGGAGGTGCTGTGCCCAACCTTTTCTTCCGTGATGGAGCCTTCATTGCAGTGGTGCTCTTGATTAGAAGCCAGGCCAGTGGGAGAGGTGGAGCCTCCCTCAGGACTCAATATTGCAGAAGCAACCCCTTCCAGGGTTCCCCAGGGTGACAGTAGAGGAGGAGGCAGCCTACCTCTCCTCCTGACCGCCAGTAGCCTGTGCACCCACCAGGCCCTGTGCCTCTCTTGGGGACTGAAGGTGCTGATTTCTCTGAAATAGGTGGAGGCATGATGGCTCTGGTCATGGACAGCAGGCAGGAATGCAGGCAGGAGTTGGGTGATGGGGACCCACAGATGTGGGAAGAGAGGGAGCATGTCAGTGGCCTCAGTGAAAATCACACTCTGGGGGCTCTTACAAAGTGCAACCTACAGGCCTTCTCCTTAGCTGATTTCCTCGGGCCTCCCAGGGCTCCTGTCCTGCTGGTCAGCCTGTCCCCTGAGCACATGAACAAGAAACGGGCTGGCTCCTCAGGCACTTCTGGCCAACAGAGTGTGAGGCTGCAGAGCTGACAGTCAGTCGGTAGGGCCAGGCACTATTGGGTCCCCTCTGTCCTGTGGAGAGCAGGGCCTCTAGCACACATTCAGAGTGTGTACCTCACCTTGACTCCTGTCATGGCCTGGGCCTTCTCTGCTCTGTGACCTTAGGACACTGCCTCAGACTAAGGTCTCACTGTGGGTTCCTGGAGCCCCTTTAAGGGGAAGTGAGGGGCCCTCAGGCTGTAGATACATGCACATCCCTGGCACCCCTAGTGCTGTCAGGAGAGTGGGCCAGGCTCTGTGAGGTTGCCACAGTTCTGGGGCCAGCACATCTGGTCACACATGCTTGGGTCCTCCCTGGGCTGACAACTGGTGTAGGGGATGGACGGGCTCTCTTTATCAGGGGTATGAGGTCTCCTCACTCATCTCCCTGTGTCCTCACCTTGAGGATGTCTGGCAGGCCTGGGACTATTTCCTGTGCTGACCTGGAGCTGCGACCCTCAGATCAATGTTGTAACCACATTCAGGCCCTTCAGGCAGTAGTGAGGGAGCGCCAGGTCTGGCCACCCGGCCTGGAGTTTCCAGGGCTGACTGTGGGGACAGAGTGTTCTGTGAGGCCTCCACTGTTCTGGAGTGGGGTATCCCTTGTCCTCCCTCACACAAGGGTGTTCACCTTCCTCATGGCCATAAAGAAGTGTGAATGTACCACATGTGGCCACTCTGCCCAGGGTCTCCCAGGGATGAAAGCAGGGGCAAGGTTGGTGACCCTCTGTCTTGGGATCTTGGGTCTCTGTCCACCTCTTGTCTCCCAGCAGGGTCTAGGCATCTCCCTCTGTTTACCTGAGGCAGTGCACACTATACCAAGCCTCTACCCCCTCTTATACCCAGAGATGGCTGTCAAACCGCACATGCCTGGCCACCCTGCATGGGACCTTTCAGGGTTGACAGAAGGACAGGCATCTATGGGTTTCTCCCCTATCCTGAAGTCTAACTCCCTCCCCTCTTCCTTATCTGTGTGTTCTCATCTTGGCTGCCTGGTATAGCCTGCATCCCTTCCAATCACACCAATGTCCTTACTTCTCTCTAAGCTCTGGGTGTAAGTCAGCAGATGTCATGGCTGGACCCTACAGCTGAGGCTTCCCAGGGCTGACACTGGAGGTGGAACAGGTTGGGCAGAGGGAGGCCTCAGTCCTCCCTCAGGGTCCTGACCTTGATGTCCGGCAGAGGCTGGATCCCCACCCTCTATAGCCCTGACTTAGTCCCAGGTCACAGCAGGCTCTGACTCCCAGAGTCCCCTGAGGTGTAATGGGTAGGGCCTCAGCCCGAAATGTCTTCCCCAGGCTGTCCTAAGGCTGACAGCAGGGACAAAGCTGGATTATTTGGGACCCTCTACTGAAGTGGGACCCTCCTCATCCCACCCTCATCATCTGAACTCATTCCGAACAGAGCCTGGGCACTCTCCCCTACACCGGCCTTAAGTCTGGATCTCAGACCAACAGCATCACCTCTGTAAGGCCCCCAGACGCAAGTCAGTGGACATCACATCTGACAAAGCCCTCTACACCAGGGCTTTCGCAGGCTGACAGCAAGAACAAGGATGGACTGGGGGGCCCCTTATCGGGAAGTGGTGCAGCCTGGATCCCCGCCTCTATGGACCTTAGTCTGCAGGGTCACACCAATGGTCTGACTCCCAGAGTCCCTTGAGGAAGAAGTTGGGGGGAGGGGTGCAGACTGACATGTCTGCTGGGGCATGGTCCATGGCCGACAGCATAGGCGGGGCTGGATTATTTGTGGACCCTCTATGTGGTGTGGGGCCCTCTCAGTCCACCCTCAGCATCTCACTTCACTCCTAACGGAGCCTGGGCCCTCTCACTTCCGCGGATCTGAAGTCTGCCCCTCAGACTAATGGCCTCGCCTCTTTCAGCCCTGCAGATGGACGTCGGTGGACATTAGAGCCCCCAACACACCCGGGCTTCACTGGAGTTCCCCAGGCTGACAGGAGAGGCAGAGCTGGATTATTTGGGGACCTTCTACCAGAAGGGGGCTCCCTCAGTCCCCTCTCAGAGTCTAACCTTGACTGCTAACAGAACCTGGGCCTTCTCCTCACGGTCGATGGAAAGTCTGGACCTAAAACCAAGGCCCTCGCCTCTGTCAGCCACCTGGGTGCAAGTCGGTGGACATCACATCCGGCCCCATACCCGGGCTTCCCAGGGCTGACAGCAAGAATGATGGACTGTGGGACCCCCTAGTGGGATGTGGCAGTGCCTGGATCCCTGCCCTCTAGGGCCCTTAGTTGACCCTGGATCACTTCAACCTATGATCACCAGAGTCCCTTGTGTTCTAAACAGGAAGGGCTCAGCCTGACAAGTCTGTCCCAGGGTGGTCCAGGGCTGACAGCAGGGGCAGAGCTGGATTATTTGGGTCCCACTTCCTGTAGTAGGGACCTCCTCAGACCTCCCTCAATGTCTTACCTTGACTGTTAACAGAGGTTGGGCCCCCTGACCGCTGTGGAGCTGAAGTCTGGACCTCACACCAAGGGCCTCACCTCTGTCAACCCCTGAGGCAGAAGTCGGTGGACATCACTGATGGCAGAGGCAGGGATGGGGCCCCTCTGTCCTGGGGTCTAAAGTTCCGTTAGTCCTCCTTTACTGTCTCACCTTGACTGCCGGCAGAACCTCGGACTCCCTCCACACTGGCAATGGGATCTCCCACAGCTGACCACTAGTACAGGTTTGGGGCCCCTTCCATTCTGGAGTCCGGGGCTGCCTTAGTTCCCAGTCAGGGCCCTCACCTCGATTCATACCGAGGCATGTGACACCTCCCTGGGCTAACCTGAGTATGCCCCCAGTAGACTAAGGCTTACACTCTCATGAATCCCTTGAGGCAGAACTTCACTGATACATGTCAACGCCACTATTGTCGAGAATTGACAACTCTGCCTGGAGTCTTCTAGGACTGACATGGCAGAGATGGATTCTTTGGGACTCCTATGTTATGGGGTGAGTGGATACCTCAATTCTCATTCATGAGAGCCCTCATCTTGGCCCTTGGCTCCTTAAAGAAGCACTCCATGGGAAATGTCCTTTCCCTTCCACTTCAGACCATTTGTCCAGCTGCAACCCTTGTAAAAAATGACTCCAAGTCCCAAGCTAGATGTTAAATGGGGAGCTGTTGCATTCATGCCCAAGGGTGAGCAATCGTATATATAGTGTTCTCTTATTCAAATCTCCTCTGTTTCTATGTTTTGTACAATTTTAACTTCCATTGCTTATGCTGTTTTCTTTAGTCATTGATCCTACTTGCAAAAATATCTATTTTGTAAGTATTTTCAAACAATTGTGTTTTTTCAGTTATCTCTACTGTTATCTGCTTCATTATTTCTGCTTTTATCTTCATTATTTCATACCTTCTGGTAACTTAAGTTTCATATGGTATTTATTCTTTAGTTTCTTGAACTGTGCAGATGTTTTAAGTATTTCTATTGTGTCATAAATTTAAGGCTATTTCCCTCTGAGTATCACTTGGGCTGTATCACACATTTAGTGTTATATAGCTTTATGGTATGACTTGAATTTTTTACAAGTCGAATATATTTTTCTATTAGTTATGCTATTAAATTTTCTATATTTATCCCCAAACAAGAGGTGTAAAATTATTTTTGAGAAGAATGTGAAAAGGACGATAGAAATAGAATGTGACTTGGAGGAGATTTCAGATTCCAAAGGCATTTCATATTGTTTTATTTTTGTCATTAGTTATAGAACAGTTTTAAACATATTTAAATGCTGTTGAAAGAGTTGGGTTTATTGAAAAAATGCAAGGAAGTTTAACACTAGAAGATCAACCAATGTAACTGGCCATGGGTAAGAATAAAGTATTCCCTAGGAGAATAGAAAACTCTATTTAATAGAGAGGGAATTTAATGCAGAGGAATAATTGCACAAGTGACGAAGAAGCCAAACGAGGGAGAGTTGGAGAACCAAACAATTAGCCACATGAGGAAGTCAATCTCACCTGTAAGTGGGAAGGACAAACACAGGAATGTAGCATTAATGAAGCCTAGGTATTGGATTCAACATGATCTGGAATCATGGTGGGACTATCTGATGGTGGCTGGAACCATGAACAATATAGCCGCTGAAGGAGAAGTTACCTGATGCAGAAGAAGGAGGAAAAAAACCTGTAATTGCTCTATCTTTCTGAACCAAAATGGCAGCCAAATGTTGGTGAGCCTAGGAATTGGAGCCTCCAGGAGAGCAGAGTAGGAGAAAATGAGAGATGGATATGGGAGCAAATAGTCCCTGGGCTGGCTAAGTATATTAACAGATTTAGTGAGACAAATCACATCTACAGTAAGTTTATTAATGTTTAAAAATTTTAAGTTTTGGGGGGCACAAGTTGAATTCTGTTACATATATATATTGTATAGTGGTGAAGTCTGGGCTTTTGGTGTACCCATCACCTGAGTAGTGTACATTGTGCCACATAGATAATTTTCCATGCCTCACCTCCTCCCAACGTTACACTTTTGAGTCTACAATGTTCATTATACCACTCTGTTTGCCCTTATGTAGCTATAGTTTAGTTCCCACTTATAAGCAAGAATATGTAGCATTTATTTTTCTGTTCCAGAGTTACTTCACTTACGATGATGTTCTCCAGTTCCCTCCAAGTTGCTGCAAAAGATATTATTTCACTCTTTCTTATTGTTGAATAGTACTTCAAGCTGTGTGCATATACATATATATATATATATATATATGTCAATTTCTTAATCCATTCAGTTGATGGGCACTTAGGTAGATTCCACATTTTTGCAATGTTGAATTGTGCTGTGATAAACATATGAGTAGAGATGTCTTTTGGATATAATGATTTCTTTTCCTCTGGGTAGATACCCAGTACTGGGTTTGGAGGATCAAAGATAGATATACTTTTTGTTCTAGGCATTTTAATTGGAGTAAGATGGTATCTCATAGTAGTTTTAAGTTGCGTTTTCCTGATTACAGTAAATTTATACATAATTTTATTTAATAAAAATCAACATACAATCCAAATGAAAAGAAACATTTCTCAAATATGAAATTTTATTCCACCCCATCCTCTCCCCAAAGTGTAAAGTTTATATCCATGAGTCTATGATGATAAATAAATGACTGAATACATAAATGGGGGAGAATAGACAAATCATTGTGCAGAAGTATTACACATCACTTATTTAGATACCCCATACTTCTCAAGTGTTGGCTGATCACCGTGACTTCCTTCCACAGAAAGTACAGTGTGGAAAAGGGGGAAAAGAGTAACTCAATAGTAGGGAATGCTGAAAAACGGTCCCTCTGCCAGGTGATCAAGATTGATATCCACAGTGGTAAGTGTCGGGCAGGCGGGAGGTGGAAGGAGGGGATAGGTAAATTCATACCGAACGGGTGTAGTGAGCTGTCTGGGGGATAAGCTTACTTGCAACTCTGACTCGGGTGGTACAAACGCAGTATACATAACCAAAGCATTTGCACCCCTGTAATATTCTGAAATAAACCAAAAACAGTGATAAGTCATTGCTAATTGTACGTATCTTTGATATGTTGTCACTAGAATGGCACTATACCTCTGTGGTCCTCCCCTTTCCAAACCCATAATACCAAGCTAATCATGACAAAATCGTCAGCAAAATTCCAAGAGAGGGGCATCCTACAATATACTTGACTAGTATCCCTCAATACTGTCAAGGTCACCAAAAACAAGGAATGCCTGAGAAACTCATAGCCAAGAAGAGTCTAAGAATGTGTAATGGCTAAATATCCTGTAGAATCTTGGATAGGATCCTGGAACAGAAGAAAAGACATTAAGTAACAACTAAGGAAATCTAAAGAAAGTGTGGACTTTTGTTAATAACGTTGTATCACTATTGGTTCATTTGTTGTTAAACAGTGTACCATGCTAAGAGGTTAATTAATAGGGGAAAGCGAGTATGGGCCATGTGGGAACTCTCTGTACTATGTTTGCAATTTTTCTGTGAATCCAACAGTATTCTAAAATCAAAAGTTTGGTAAAATGGAAAAAAGGAAAAGTTAGTCAACTAGATAAAGGATATGTGTGAAAACCTATAGCCAACATCATACACATATGAGGAAATTTGAAAGCTTTTGCTTTGAAACTGAGGATTACACAAGGATTCCTCCCATTACCATTTCTATTCAATATTTTGATGAAGATACTGTCCAGTGAAGTAATGAGAAGCAGAAAAAATAAAGGAGATAGCAATCATAAAATAAGAAATAAAGTGTCCTTGATTAACAGATGATTAGACTGTGTGTGAAGAAAATCCAAAAGAACTAATGTTAAACTATTCAATGAAAAAAAAGTAACTGTCAAGGTTGCTTGGTATAACATCAATATACAAAATGTAAACTTTGTTTTTGGAGCAGCAAATAGTATAAAATGAAAATGAAAGTCAGCAAAATGTGGTTTGTAACCTACCATACCAAAATACTAAATATTGAAGAGTAAATCTCGCCAAAGAACGTTTAGGAACTGTATGGAAAAAATATAAAAGCACTGTTTAGATAAATTAATGAACACCTAACTTAAAGTATAATATGACCATGGATATGAAGATTCAGTTGCATAAAGATGTTAATTCTCCTTGATTAATCTACAGATTGACTGCAATCTAAATAAAAAATCCCAAAGGCTTTGTGGGTGAATATGTCTGTTTATGTGCATATCTGTGTGAAATGTGACACAATGAATGTAATGTTTAAATTGCCTTGCAACAGGCCAAGCATAGCCAAGACAGTCTTGAAGCAATAGGGGAAGATAAAACTAGTTACTCTACCAGATGAGTAAGAATTATTAAAATGCTAGAGTAATTACGTTTGTGGTATGTATGCCATGGTTGACAAGCAGATCCACGGAAATACTGTACTCTTGAAACAGATAGGCTTATATATGAACAGTTGATTTATGAAAAAGGTGAAACTGCAGAACAGTGGGGAATCATAGTATTTTTAGTAAACGACAGTGAAACAACTGGATCTCCATGTAGAAACCCAAATGCAACTGGAATTCTTCTGAAGCTACATAAAATTCAATTGCAGAGGGATTAAAGGTCTACTTTTTCAATTGTTGCTATAAAACATTTCAAAACACAGAAAACTATATTTAATAATTGAATGAACCAAGAATTGTGGGTCAAATAGGGCTTTGGATATGCTGGAGGAGAAATGACTGAAAGAGTTCGGGGACATCACGCAGTGTCAGAAGGGATGCAGATGATATGAGCTAGGGAGAAAGAGAGGAAATGGCAGCTCCTTCTGCTCCCTGTCTCTGACACAGATGGCCTTGCTACCTTCATAGGCCTTCATTTTCAAAGAGTTGGATCTGGTGGCTAGAGGCAGCTTGAGAGAAGGCTACCTGGACCAATGATGTGCTCAATCCACCTCCCACAGCCCATCGTGCTGGCCACTAAGCCCTGTCACTCCAACAAGTAGGATTTCATTTACGAGTCCTGACAAGAGATGTTGGACTGACACCCTGACCAGGCCCAGAAGGCCTTTAGTAGCTTAGAGGCAAGGCCAGCTTGTCCACATGTGATGGGAGCAGAGTATTGCCTTCCTCCTCACCTAGATGAGAGCTCTTGATAGAGGGAAGTGCTTGGGGGCTTTGGCCACTCTCTTTGTTTGGATCACTTCAAGGTGTACTACAGATATTGCTCTTTTGCTGAAAGCTCTCTCTGCACACCCCTGGAAATAGGATTTGTAGTACTTGATGGAGCAGAGGAGGGTATCTCTCTTACTGTGGTCAGAGATACAATAAATATGGATGGGTAAGTATCATGTGATGACATTGAACTCAGTCCAAGTGGGCAGGGGAGCTCCAGAGATACCAGTGGGAGGACTTCCCCTACCAACACGGGAACTACCACCAATCTGAGGAGGATTCCTCTAACAGTGTCTTTCACAAAGTAGAGGGTTTCATTTTAATAATGTCTAACTTATCAACTTTTTCTTTCATGAGTCATGCTTTTGGTGTTGTACCTAAGAAGTCATTGCCAAATCCAAGTTTACCTTGATTTTGTTCCATGTTACCTTTCAGAAGCTTTATAGCTTTGTGCTTTACATTTAGGTGTAAGAACCATTTTGAGTAATCTTTGTGAAAGATGCACAGCAAGTGTCTTTCTCCTTGCTGAGGTTAGGGGTACTGTAAATGTGGAGAGGACACGCATAATGGGATGACATTGAACACATTCTGAGTGGGCAGTGGGCCTCTAGAGATACCGTGGGGGGCGGGACTCCCTCTCCAGCACAAGTACTGTCACCAGTCTGGGGAGGGGTGTTGAGGAAGTGTCTTAATAAAGACCTTTTACCATTAAAATTGGATTTGGAGCTGCTGGTCAGAAATGCTTCAGGCTGGCATTTAGTCTCTAGGTTGCCTTGTAGGAAGGAAGTTGCCATCTTGATCCACAAGGCCATCTTTTTCAGATCTTCACTGTGAGAATATGGTGGGGTTCCTGGTGGTAAAACCCAGGATGCTTGCCCTTTAAGACTGTAGCCCCACATAGTTTATCACTCACACTAGCCCACACTCAGCCTTCAGAAATTCATCAAAATCACCATTTCATGGTCTTATCATTTATGACTCCAGCAGCTTCTGCTCCAGGTCAGCAGATCTCATCTGGGCCTTTTTGTACGCACCCATCTTTGCATATTTTGGGTTAGTGGCTTGCCCTGCAACCTCAGTTCTCTGATGGGTAAAGAAAAATTATTCATTTTCAGTTTACAAGTATTTTCTTATTGTAAGGATGGGAGTGTGAACTTACAACTATATATCTTTTTTAGTGGTTGCTTATTATATACACCCAATTTATCAGTGTCTACTGTTAACATTTCACCAGTTCAAGTGAAGTGTAGAAACCTCACATTCCTTCATGTCCCTTTTCCTATTTATGATGTGATTGCCCTAAATATTTCTTATACATACATTTACAACCACATCAGACAGTGTTATAATTTTTGACTTAACTGTCTAACATAAATTAGAATATTTGAGAGGCAAAAGAAAGTCTATCGTATTTATCTGCATTTTTGTTTTCTTTCTTCCTTCCCGATGTTCTAATTCCCTATCACCCCCTTTTATCATATTCTTTCTACTTAGGGAACTTCCTCTAGCTATTCTTTTAGGGCATATCTCCTGGTGACAAATCCTATTAGTTTTCCTTAGTCTGAGAGTGTCCTGATTTCACCTTCAGTTCTTGAAAATATTTTTCCTATATTTAGGGTTCAGTGTTGAATTTTCTTTTCTCTCTGCACTTGAAAGATGCTGTGCCCCCTCCTTATGGCCTCCATGGTTTCTGTTGAAAGAAATCCTCTGTCATTTGAATTGTTTTCCTTCATCATTTCTCTCTTGCTGCTTTCAAGTTTTTCTCTGTGTCTTTAATTTTCAGAAGTTTGTCTATGATGTATCTTGACTTGGATTTCTTAGGATTTATCCCCTTTTGATTGATTCAGCTTCTTGAATTCATAGGTGTATTTTTTTATTTCAAAATATTATGGGGGTACAAATGCTTTTGGTTACATATATTGCTTTTGTAATGCTTGAGTCACGGCTATAAGTGAGCCCATCACCCAATTAGTGTTCATTGTACACATTAGGTAGGTTTTTGCCCTTGCCTCAGACTGTGTTCATGTGGTGGGGGTAGGGGGAACCCTGAAGGGGCTGAAAGCCTGATATTTAATTTTGAAG
>JAPYYL010000031.1:10015131-10037026 GCA_028534055.1 Eulemur mongoz | reverse complement strand
TCCTGGGGGTTTTCCAGATATAACATCATATCATCAGCAAAAAGTGAGAGTTTGATCTCTTCCTTCCCTATTTGGACTCCCTTGATTCTGCTCTCTTGCCTGATAGCTCTCGCAAGGACTTCCAATACTATGTTGAAAAGTAATGGAGACAATGGGCAGCCCTGTCTGGTTCCAGTTCTAAGTGGGAGTGCTTTCAGTTGAAATCTTTCTTTCACTATGGGACAATCTGGCAACTGATATCTCTAGTAAGCCACCTTGACTTTGTAGGTTTATGATGGTTGTTAAATTTGGAAAGTATTCAGCCATTATTTCTTTGAGTACTTATTCGGCTGCATTCTCTTTTTGCTCTCTTTCCAGGACTCCAGCAACATGAATATTAGATATTTTGTTATAGTCCCATAGGTTCCAGAAGCTCTGCACATTTTTATCTCAGTGTATTTTGTCTCTGTTGTTCAAACTAGGAAATTTCTATTGTTCTGTCTTTCAGTTCACTAATTCTTTCCTCTGTTACCTCCATTCTTTTACTCCCATTCATTGAGTTTCTAATTTCAGTTATTGCCTTTTTCAGTTCTAAAAATTTCATTTGATTTTTTCTTTGTATCTCCTCCTTTTTTTTGCTGAGACTTTCTATTTCTTGGAGAGGTTTTCTATTATTTACAATTATTTCAAGTGTGTTTGTGATATAGGATGAAGCATTTTTATAATGGAAGATTTAAAATCTTTGTCAGATAATTCTCACATGTCTGTTGTCTTGGTGTTGACATGCATTGAGTATATATTTTTATTCAGTTTGATGTCTTCTTGGATCTTGTTATGTGAATGATTTTTGTTTGAGCCATTGACATTTCAGTTGTTATGTCATGTTACTCTGGATCTTATTTAAACCTCATGTTTTCACTGGATTTCTCTGACATTGCTGTAGCAAGAGAAAGCAGGGCACTATCTCATGCCATGTGGGAATGGAACATCAGGTAGAGGCCTCAGTTGAGAGCTAGAACTTCCACATTGGAGCTCCAGTGATGCAATCTGTTAGCGTACGACACTTATGCAGAACTCCCAACTCCACCCAGCGTTGAGTATCCTTCATTACTGTTTTCCATGTAGCCTCCACTGACCAAGGAGAGTGAGTATGGGCTCATTATTGGTGGACAATTGTGATAGTCCTCACTATTTGAGAAGCCTCTGATGACATCCAAGTTGGGAGATGAAAGGGTGATTCATTACCTTTCATTGGAAGAGTAGGTTCCTCATGAGCTGTACAACGTGGGGTTGGGTGGGCAATACTTCATTCCTACCTCGTGGGGATGAAACTCCAACCTCCCTACTCAGTCTCCTTTGACAGTACTCTAGTGGTAGTGAAGGGGTATCTGAAGCTCTTAGTATAGCCTGGTGAGGGTGGCAACCCAGGCTCCCTATTTGACCTTTGCTGGTATGGGTATGGGTGGGGCCACAGGTTTTTTTCTTGCATGGTGATGGCATTTAGTGGGAATAGATCAACTATTGTCTAAAAATTTTCTGTCTTGCCATTTTCCCGTGTTTGGTTTTTTGTTTGTTTGTTTGTTGGTTTGTTGTTGTTGTTGTTCTTGTTGTTAGAGAGAGCACACTTTTGTTAAGGCTTAACCCAGACTCTGTACCTGTTGACCTTTCTATGTGCCAGCTTATTTTGCTCTATTTCTGGGAAATAAGAGACTTAAGAAAAACCAGGGAACTTACCACCTTGCTGTTCCTTGAGTTCCAAGCTTGCTAGCCAGTCTTCTTCTTCTCTCCACGATTCAGAGCCTTCTCATTCTTATTTTATATATAATGTTCTGGGTGTTTAATTGTACTTAGTAAGAGAAATAGGGGAAATCATGTGTACTTCACCTTCCCAGATGTGGAAGTTGAATCCCTACAGAGTACTTTAAAACAATAATAACAGCAAGTTTTGATTTTTGTCACCATCATACTCTAGTATTTCTATATAACTCCAGTGATACTATCCTCCCAAATCTTTTATCTTTATCCTTTTAAAAATTTTTATTTACGTGGGGAATTGTCAACCTAAATAACAAACAACGAGGGTCTCTGAAAGAAAATGCTGTTAATTTGGGAATAGACCATTGCAATAGAATACATGGGCCATAGTAATCCATGTGCATATTCAGGGATGTAAAGGAAGACAAAGGTTTTAAAAGGATAAAATGAGGAGGATTACATAATCGTTTTGAGGTAATCTTCCTTGGCTACAAAGTGTGAGGAGTTAGCTACACTCCCAGCAAAGAATCGGGTTCCTCAGGCAGGGGTCATTGCAAAGGATAAGGAAATACTAGAGAACAGAAATAAAAGAATACACAGAGATGATAGCACAGTGAATACACAGAGATGATAGTACAGTTTTATAAAGAATAGATCATAAAAAAGGAGGGTTCAGGAGTCTCCACAATATTCCCCTAAATTGTGAGGCCACAAGTGAAGTTTCACATCAGTATTTATAGGTACAGTGATTGGATGCCAGGGGTAACAGATTTACATGATAACAGGTAGTTCATTTTAGATTAAGTCTCCAAAAATACTTCTAGCATTCCCTTTATATATTTCTCTACATACACAAATGTTTGCAAGATCTTTCTAAGACAAACTTCTAAGTTCTAAGATAAAACTATGACTTTAGCAGAAAAGTTAAACAGAGATATAGTGGCTCCATATTTCTTTACCTAGTTATTGTGGATTGAGACAGGTAATCAGGAGTCAAGCAAGAGCTGTCCCTTGGGTTAACTGCTTTTAGCCACAGGTGTCTGTCTGTTGAGTGGGCACTCTTTGATCAGCTCTCATCCCATGGCTCCATGTAAACCTGCTTTGTCATTCAAAGCAGGCAAAAAGCACAGGTTTGAGATGGCAGCCTCACCTTGGAAAGAAGCTGCTACTGACATGTGAGATGCTCTCCTGAGGTGGGACAACTTTTGATATGTGAACTAACACTTTCACATATTCCCTCAGGGCAAAGTCCTGCAAAACTGAAATCATTTCTCTCTCTATTATAACAATATTTGTCTATGGACCAACAACAGAAACCAATAACATGGGTGATGCCAGTCTGAAGTTGGACAGGCTGTTGCTGGGCAGATGTCCCTGCAGAAATATTTTTTTGTTCAAAGTTGTGATGGCCTCTGTGCATCAAGATTGTGGTTTTTGCAGTCTTTTATGATGGTTTTGTTATCAGGCACACAAGCATGAGAACCCTCTCTTTGTGGCCCTTCCTGGCTCTATCTATCAGGGTTTTCTTAATCTTTAGTGACTCCAGTTTTATTCTAACAACTTTTATAGAATATAATTTCTAAAAATAGTTTTATTAAGGAATGTTCAGCATACAATAAACTTATCAAAGTGTATAATTTGATACGTTTTACATATCTATAAAGCAACACCACAATCAAGAGAGTGAACATATCCATCACCGTGAAAAGGTTATTTCTATCCCTTTGTAAATCCTCCCTCCTGCTACTCTCTGAACCCCCATTCCCAAGCAACCACTGATCTGTCTGTCATGAGAGATTAGTTTGAATTTTAAAAGTTATACAAATGCATAGAAGTGGGATGGTTGCATCACATGGTAGGGGCATGATTAACATTTTAAGAAACTTCTTCTCCCCAATGTACACTGTTTTCTGCTTTGCTGAAGATCAGTTGATTGGAAAGATTCGATAGGCCATGCAGAAGGTTGAAACAGGAGCCCTACCTCTGACTACTCACCAAAATTAATTCAAGATGGATAAAAGACTTACATCTAAAGCATGAAACCATAAGTATTCTAGAGGAAAATGTCAGAAGAAATCTTCTAGATATTGGCCTAGGCAAAGAATTTAGGACTAAGACCATAGTGGAAACATGGAAACAACAAAAATAGTTAAGTGGGATTTGATTAAACTAAAAAGCTTCTGCACAGCTCTGGAAAAAATCAACAGAGCAAATAGCTCACAGAATGGGAGAAAATATTAGCACACTATGTGTCCAGTAAAGGACTAATATCCAAAATTTACAAATAACTCAAGCATATCAATGAGAAAAGAACCACCATCCTTATTAAAAAGTAGGGAAAAGACATAAACAGAAGCTTTTCAAAAGAAGATAGAGAAATGGCTGATAAACATATGAAAAAATACTCACATCATTAATCATCAGGGAAATGCAAACTAAAACCACATGAGATACTACCTTACCCCAGTTAGAGTGGCTTTTATTAAAAAGACCAAAAGCAAAACATGCAGAAAGAAAGAAACACTTATACAGTGTTAGTGGGACTGCAAATTAGTACAACCCTTACGGAAAACAGTAATGAGATTCTTCAAAGTTCTAAAAGTAGATCTTCCTATCAATCCAGGAATCCCACTACTGGATATCTACCCAAAGGAAAAGAAGACAGATGCTCTTGAATGTTTATTGCAGCACAATTCACAATTGCAAAGATGTGGAATCAATTCAAGTGCCCATTGACTCCTGATTGTATTAATAAAATGTGGTATGTGTATACCATGGAGTACAATTCAGCCATAAGAAAGATGGATTAATGTCTTCTGCAACAATCTATATGGAACTGGAGACCATTCTCCTAAGTGAAGTATCTCAAGAATGGAAAAACAAACACCACATGTACTTACTATTAAATTGGACCTAACTGATGAGCACACATGTGCGCAGAGGGAAGTAAAACTCGGTGGAAATCAAGTGGAGGGGGGAGGAGAAAGGAGGGGAGACTCAAACATCTCAAAAGGAACCCACATAACTTAAAACATTTGTACCCCCTTAATATTTTGAAATAAAAAATTTAAGAAACTGCAAAACTGTGATTTAAAATGGGTGTACTATTTCACTTTCTCTTGCCAGCACCTCAAATACAAGGTTAAACAATTCCCCTCTCCTTACTATGAACTCATTAGTCTTAGGTTGTATTTCTTTAAATGCAAACATCCATCACATCTTCTGACACATGAACATTTGCCTTACCTTCCCTGTGCTGATAAAACCCAGGCTTGATTATATACCTACAGAGACAAACACAATGCCCAAAACTGAACTAAGAGTAGGATATCCAAGGCAGAGACTTTATTCACTGAAGTCTTGACTGCCCGTAGGCAGTGATTTCACACTGGAAATCAGAAAACTAGGGGGACCTCTGTAAACAATGGGAGAAGGAAGTGGATGGAAAACTTCCCTGGTGGTAGCCAAGAACTAAATAGCCGTCAAGGGGCATAAGAAAAATAGGAAAGCGAGAAGTGGAATATTCACATTTTTACAGAGACTTAATATGGCCACATTATCATGGAGGGATTTTAGGTAAGACATATGGAACCAGGTAATGGTGAGGAGTAGAAAGAACAGAATGAACTTGTCAATGGGGGTGGCTGTGGAGAAAGGCTTGGAAGAGTCATAGTCTCCCTGCTGTGTGATCCACCAGAATCCAAGATGGAGAAATGAAGAGGGTAGCAGGTCGTTTGGAAGGCTCTTTAGGGATGTTAAAGAAATGCTCCCTTTTCCCAACCAGAGCATCTAGGCCCACCAGCATCCTCTGTCCTGGAGTGTCAGGATGGTGCATTGAGGGACATCTAAGATGCATCTTGACACCCACCCCATCCCCCAGGTGATGGGATTGTGTCAGGATTGTGGTTTGTGATGTCTACCCTGCGTCTTGGACTCCCCAGCATCTTTCCTCACCCCCACCCCAACTCCATGACGTCAGCGTGGTGCTTTGTGACGTCTAAGGTCCCCTAGGGCTCCCATTGACTGGGGGTAGCTTGGTGACCAAACAAAGCTTAGGGGCAGGGCTGCACCCTATCCTGGGGAGGGTATATATAGGGAGGTCAGGCGGCCTGAGTAGACTGCTGGGAACCACTTACATGGTGAAGATGACCGGGAAATCACAAGCCTCTGGCACCGTCATTGAGCAACACCCTGCCAATGTCAAAGTTGGGAAGAAGAGGAAGGCCCCTCGTCAACCCAGGTCCAAAGACAGCTTCAAGGTCAGCGACCCAACCAAGCTCCTCCCCACCTTCTCCTTTAGTCCTGCCCCCACTCTCCCCATACCCTCTCCCAACCCAAACCCCCCTCAGGCCACACCCCTTCCTATGCTCCCACCCCACCTCCAACCTCTTCCTCCAAACCAGTGCCCTTCTGTGATATCCCTGTTGTTCTTGCAGGTGTCCAAGGTAACCAGGAAGGCAAAGGGATCCATTTGAGGCACTTTGAGGAGAAAAGCTTCTCCAAAATTGACCACCCTTTCAATTCAACCCAAAGAGGAGAGAGGGCTGACACTGACCCTTGTCACCAGCTGGATGAGGAGGAAGTTAGTCAAAACGAACCAGCGCAGACCCCAGAGAGCGGGGAGAATTCTACCACCTCAAGCATCACCCTCAGCAGCCAGTAACTTAGGAGTGAGGCCAGTGACCTCAGAGCTATCTGCGAATTCTCCAGAGGTCTGGCTTCGGGGACATGGCCAACCATATCAATGAAGAAATTTTCACCAACGGGGTATAGGATAGTGATGAAAATGAAATCAACCACCTGTGAAATGGTGCGTGTGTCCTTGAGTGTTCTGTGATGGTGGAGAGGGAGGAAGGACAGAAGAGGAGGGTGTGTGAGAAGGGAAGGGATGGGTCCTGCACAGATGGGGTCAGACCAGCTGGTCCATGGAGAGCCAGACACACAGGGCTGAGCCCTGGACCAAATTTTCTCCTAACACTTTCACCAAATGACAAAGCAAAAAAAGACTTAGTATTTTTTATTTTTATTTTTTGTGTGTTTGTGTGTAAGGGGACAAGAAAGGAGAAAAAGAGAAGTGTGATGTGTGGGGGCATGAATACCTCCTCCCATACATGAACACAAAGGAATTGCCTTCAGGACACCCACCCATCTCATAGTGGTGTTTGTTACCTTGGCTAGGCTATGGTACCCAGATGTGTGGTCAAACACCTGTCAAGATGTTCCTGTGAAGATACTTTGTAAATGTGATTAACATTCAAATCTGTAGATTGTGAGTAAAGCAGATCGCCCTCTATAATGTGGGTGGGTCTCATCCAATCAGTTGAAGGCCATAAGAGTAAAGACCAAAATCCCCCAAAGAGGAAGGCATTCTGTTCTAGACTGCCTTTGGACTCAAAACTGTCACATCAACTCTTGCTGGAATTTTCAGTCTCCTTGCTGCCCTGAAATTTCAGACTTGATAGTACCCTCCATCTTGTAAGCTAGTTCTTTAAATTAGATCTCAATATCTCTCTCTCTCTCTCTCTATCTCCCTCTCTCGGAGATATCCTCCAGGGATACCAGTAGGGGGCCCTCCTGCAGCAGCACATCAACTGCCTCCAGTCTGGGTAGGAGTGTTGGGGAATTGTCTTAATGAATACCCTCCACCATTAAAATGGTATTATAATGGGATTTGGAGCTCCTGGTTTTAAAGTGTTTATGTTGGCAGTCACTTTCTGAATGAGAATGGGGTCACCCAAAATGGAGCCACAGGGTGATGGGCTGAGGAGCTCTGTAGCAGGGAGAGCATCATCTCGATTATTCCATCTGCCCAAGGGTAGTTGGTGGCCCAGACCAGCACTCGCTCCCACCTCTGCTCCACATACTTCCTTTTGGTTGCCCTAACTCTGGACAGGGTCCTCGGCAGAATTCAGGAATGTCAAGACTCCAGAAGAGGTTGATTTATGATTTTATGGGAGATTTCACTGAAGGCCTGGGTCACCTCTAGATCCACTCTGTTCAGGCCCAACTCAGCTGTTGTGGAGTTGAGTTTGCTTTCTTCCTCAGCTTTGGCTTTAGCGTCTTTGGTGCATTAGCCTTTCTTGTAGCCAGAATAGGATATACAACTTGTGATGTTTAATTTTAGATGTGGAATTGACTAGGTTAAGGGATACCCCGGTAGTTGGTGAAGCATTATTTCTGGGTGTGTCTGTCAGGGTTTTTCTAGAAGAGATTGACTAAGTAAGGAAGATTTGCCCTCACCCAGTGTGGCAAGGCATGATCTAATTGGCTGAGGCCCAGATGAAACAAAAAGGCAGAGGAAAGGCAAGTTTGTACGTTCTCTCTCTCTCTCTCTCTCTCTCTTCTGGAGCTGGGGAACCCTTCCTCTCCTGACCTTGGATATCAGAAAATCAGGCTTTCTGGCTTTTGGACTCTTGGACTTGCAGGAGCATTTCCTCTGGGGTCTTGGGCCTTTGTCATCCATCTAAGAGTTATACCATCTGCTTCCCTAGTTGCAAGGTCTTCAGACTTGGACTGAGACATGCTGCTGGCTCCCTGTTTCTGCAGCTTGCAGATGGCCTATTGTGGGACTTCTCAGCCTCCAAAATTGCATGAACCAACTCTCCTAATCAATTTCCTCTCATATATCTGTATCTCTCTGTCTATGCATCCTATTGGTCCTGTCTCTCTGGATAACCTGACTGATACACAACCTTTGAGGTGAAGGTGCAAAGCTTACACAATAAAGCTCTGCTCCTGTGCCTGTAAATAGCTGGGGTCTGAGTTTCACTCCTGACCCCTGTGACCTCTGGGATTTTGGTGCGAATCCCATCAGAAATAGCAAAAGGGCTGTTTTTCCTTTTCTTAGGGGGAATAAATGAGAGGAATGACTGTCTGGAGCTCCTTCTGTGCACTACCCGCAGTAGATAGCTCACTGATGAACAGCAATATTCTGGAAATTTAGCATATGTTGATGGCTTATGTGTCAAGGTTAAAGTTGAGAAGACTACTACAAAAAGGGGCCTGAGACTTGCAACAGCATGGATGGAACTGGAGAACATTATGTTCAGTGAAATAAGCCACGCACAGAAAGGCAAATCTTGCATGTTTTCACTCATATGTGGGAGCTAAATAACAGAGATATCTCATGGAAACAGAGAGTATGAAGATGGTTATCAGAGGCTAAGAGTAGTGAGGACAGGAGGATAAGGTGGGGATGATTAAAGGATGCAAAATATAGTTAGATGGTAGATAGAAGGAACACTATTTCAGAGCACAACAAAGTGACTATAGTCAACAATAACTTAGAGTATGCTTTAAAATAGCTAGAATAGAAATGTTTCTAACACAAAGAAATGATAAATACCTGAAGTGATGGAAGCCCCAATTACCCTGATTTGATTAATTCACATTCTGTGCCAGTACCAAAACATCACATGTACCCTATAGAGATGTACACCTATGATGTACACATAACAGTAAAAACGAAAAGGGGGCCATGAGTACCTTTAAGTGGGAAGAAGAGCAAGAAACATGCCTTCAAATACCAAGGGAAAGTACATATGATTGTTATCAGCACTGTTCAATGATAAATGCTTAGCCCTTCCTGGGTACACAGCAAGTCGAATGTCCTGGCTCCTTAGAGTGGGGTCAATGTCATTAGTACTAGCTAAGGAATTATGAGTGTAAGTGAGGTGTTTCTCTTTTGACAGCAGCACTGAATTACTTGTGCAAGCCCCGCTACGTTTCTGTCCCCCTGCCATGAAGAATACAGAAGGACACATCAACAGCTATCATGAGTGGAAGCTCCCCCAGTGACCTGAATTAGACACACAGTGTGAGAAGAAAATGAACATTTCGTGGGTGAAGTTACTGGGACTTTGAGATGGTCACCACAGGAGCACCTCACCTGTCCTGACTTATTTTCCAATTCCAAATTTGGCATTTCCATGTAGTTGTCCTTTGTCTGGCAGTGTGATGGGGCAGAGTCCTTTTTACTCATTGGAGAGAACGCTTGAGTTCTCATTTCTCTCACCCAAGAATGGACATACTCCTCTATGGAGAGTGTTTCAGGATGGGAAGTCTCCTAGAGGCATGGCCCATATGGAGCTAGAGTAACAGGGGAGGGTCTTTGGTTAGGTGGAATATTTTGTGCTGCAAGAGGCAGAGCAACATTAGCGATAGAAAGGTATGTTTGTGTGGTGGCCCTGGAGGTGTGTCTGTCAGGTCTCCAGTAGGAAAACCTGCCATGAGGGGCACCATTACTTGTCAGCCCCAGCCTTGTCTGTGCGGAGGCCATGCTTTCCCTGGGGCTGTTCCTATTCAATGACAGGAAGTAGCAGGGATGAGGGTGCCAGCCTGTTGCCATCTGAGTAGGACAAGAGGGCACAAGTAACTGCATGAGCAAATAGTTCAGACCCCATTACCACCCAGCACCATAGCACAGCGCCCCTTCCCCACCCTGCATCTATGGCCATATGGAGGGTCTTTTATGGCCAGGTGAAGCGGGGGAAGGTACAAGTTTAAAATGGCTGCTACTGCATCTCACACAGATGAGTGGGTGCTCTTGAAAAAGAGTGGTAAGGGAAAATTCTTCCCAAATGGGCAGAGCTTTGAGGGGTGTACCTGGCCTGGGGTCAGAGTGGGCTGGCTAGCTGGGAGAGGATTGGAGGAGGCTCCTGAGGGCACACAGAGTATTGTAGACATGAGTCAGTTGGGGAAGGATGACAGAGTCCATCATCTCCCATCAATTTTTGCCCTCTTTTCCCCAAGTGGCACTAGAGGGAGACGTTCTAAGAAGCTGATGTGTTCCTGCTCCCTTTGTTTCTCCTGGAGAGAACTACCTTGGGAGCTATCACTTCCTTACGTTCTTTTGTCTAGCCCTTTTGACTTTTTATAGCCATAATTTGGGTCTGTGTATTTATTTGGACACAGATAAAACAGTGCTCACCATCAAATTGGTTTTACTGATCATCATCTAAGAGCACATTTAGGAATAACATTGATCAGGCGTTGGGCAGATGTGGGGGGGAGGCTATGGGTGTATACAAACATAATGAGTGCAATGCGCACCATCTATGGGATGGACATGTTTGAAGTTATGACTCGGGTGGGTGGCAGGGAAAGGGCAATATACATAACCTAAACTTTTTTCCCCCCACTATATGCTGAAATAAAAAATAAAAGGGACAAACTCCAAGAGAGAAAAACATGGGGAATGAAACTGAAATGGGGAAATTTGGAGTCAAGGATGGAGAACTGGATTCTGTGCAGCAAATCTTAGGTTGGCCTTTGGCAAAGTTCATGTTCCAATTCTGACTCTGACTCCCTGTGCAGTTCCTGAGCAGCTTACAGACCACAGGATGGAAACTCATTGGAGTCCCATAGCAAATAGGTCTCTTCTCCCCTACTAATGTTAAGTAGAATAATAAACTCAAGGTTATTAAGAAATAAGCCAAACCTTCCTCAGTCCTGTATACCTTACCGATTCATGTCCTCTCCCATCCTTGTGACCACAACTGGGAGGAACGTTTGGATTTGGTAAGCAGCACAGTGGCAGCCCGAGGGGCCCCAGGAAGCATGCCAGACTGGGAAGAAGCTGGAAAGGGCTCCTTCACCCCAAGAGTTAGCAAAGCTGGGAAGCAGGGGATCCCATTCCCCTCCTCTCATCCCTGCCTTTGGTGTAGTTGTGTAGTCATGCAGGCAGCAAGTGACAGTCTTGTCGGTGTCAGGCCCATCCAAGTGCCACAGGCTCCAACTGCAGCCACTTTCTGAACCTCGCTTGTCTGCGAAAACTTAGCCAGCAGAAGTGCATGCAGCCACTCATGGCAGGTCCTGGCAGTGAGAAAACTCTTCCCCACATAAAAGCTGCACCTCCTCTTTCCACAGGTACCTGTGACCCGTGCGGCACAGTAAGCCTTCAACAACAGAAGAGCTGCTAGGCATTGAAAGAGAGATTTCTGCCTGTCAGGGCTACAGTGGAATCTGTGGATAGGTCACATGGAGCTGACCGCACTGCAAAGGTGAGCCCAGCAAGGGCTCCCGGCTTCAGTGTTTGGGGAGGGAGGCACCAAGTAGTGTGTGCTCTGCAGTGAGCTTCTCTGCAGCCAATCAGGCCTGGAGTTGGGTCTTAGTGAGCAGGTGGGGTTGGGATCCTGAGTCCTGTGGGGGAGACCAGGAGGAGCCAGAAGAATGGGGTGTGTTGCCAGGGGCTGTTGATATGAGTCAGAACAGTGGAGAAGAAGGGCTATCAGCAAACTTTTCTATCCTGTGTATATCACAGCTTGGAGCAGCAAAGTGGCCTCTGCAGGGTGGGTTTGCTTAGCACTCCTGGCCGGTTTGGGGCACCAAAGGGACCACAAAGCATCACTGGGCCAGGGTTCCTGCTGCAACTCCAAGGTTTTCATCAAAGTTGCTGGGGATGCACTGAGGAATGTGGGCCACAGCAAGGACGCCTTGCACCACTGCAGGGCATTTGAATTTGACTTTGCAAACAGTTTAATTCTGAGCATGCTCTATTCCCACCCTCACAAGTCTTTATTGCTCTTGATTCTGCACACCCATGTTGGCAAAGAGATTTTGCAAACAATTTTGTTCTTTATAAAGATGGCTTATCCCACGCTGCTTAAACCATAAAAGGGAACCAGATGTCTGCCTTGTATTTTCGCACAACAATGGCTTGTTCTGTTTTTAAAAATTGTGTTTGAAATTATTAGGAACGGCCCATTCAAAAGTTTGAACTAATTTCATTTGTGCCTCTTCCTGAAAAGCATGGCTTCAAATGTCCTGGGGCATGAGGAGGCCGATGTGTAAAGCTGTGGGAAGGTCCTGGTGAGGGATGGAAGCCAGAGGCTTCCTGGGTGTAGACAGATGTCCCATGCAACCCTTTGTAATCCTGCAGAGAAGAGACACAATGACCCGGCAGAGTGCTTCTCATTAGACGTATTTATTCTTCCCTTTTCACTGTTACAATATTTTGTTTCAGTATATTTTTCAGAAGCATAATTATCTTTATGTTTAATTCTTTTGAAGTCTGCACTGGTCAAGGTATTTTTCATGCAAAAATGTACACTTAATGAGGGCAAAGTTGGTGCCCTGTCATCTCTTGAGGCTCTGGTGCTTTGTGCCCCCTTTTCAGATCCGGCCATCCGGGGCACCTGGGTCTTAGTCCTCCTCTTCTTTTCTTGGTTTTCACGTGCCTAGGCCCAGCACCACTTCTGAAGACTCATCTGTGTGTGTTTGTGTGCGTGTGTGAGTGTGTGTGAGACTTTAATGTACTTCATTGGCTTTCAGCATGCCTCAGACTTGGCTGCACTCTGAAGAATCCTCTGGCACTACCTGATGTCAGGCACCATGGACAGTTGTGCTAAACTTGGGCACCCTCAACTCTGTCAATGACAACTTACCCTGGGGAAGCAGTCCAGCTAGATGGTGGGAACAAAGTCTCACACAAATTGAGTCAACAGAAGTGACCCTGACCATCTGGGGCTATTTCATAATTTAATTATATCAGAGAGATACATTAACACCCTCTCCCTCCCTCCCTTGGAAACTCAACACTGATACTATAGATTTCCTATCGATCACAGGACATGATACAACAAACATGAACCTACTGCACTTTTAGTAGGACAAGTCATGATTTCCTTTGATGTTTGGCTATAGAATAGCTAGGAAGTTACTACTCATCACCATAGCAGGATACCATGCAAGTGGATAGCTTAGTGAATGTATTTATTAGTTAATAGCTCAAATGGTTACTTCTTGTATGTACAGAATAAAGAACCCTCATCAGGAACAGCCACAGTCTTGGCAAAAGTGAGCTCTAAAATGTGCAAAGACTTTGCAGCCCTGCTATTAACAAGATGACATGAATTGTAAGAATACATTTGACAAGCTCCATTGAAGATCGTCTGTGACCTGTGCAAAGGCACCCCACAGAGGCAGATGGAAAGGGTAAGAACTTGGTAGGAAACATGTCACCTATGCCCACAACAAGTCAATACTTTGGAAAGAAGGACAGGGGTGTCCCTCCTGTGCTAGTGACACAGAAGGGATACTAGGGGGAAGTGCATGGGAGGGAAAATGGGCAGAGGAGCAAAGTGGGGGTCGCTCCATCCCAGATGCTGCTGAAGCTTCAAATTACCAAGCACTCTTAGACTGACGGGGGCTGAGAAAGGCTCCAGGCTGCACCCCTGCAGCACCCAGCTGGACACTGCACTTCCAGAGTCACTTGGTGTGAGGAGAGGAGAAGGAAAGGATGGGGGCAGTCAGCTGGAGGTGGGGGCTTGCAGGGCTGGGGAGGTGCTGGGGACAGCTGGAGTGAGGTTCAATGACACAGACAACAGATCACATGCAGGACTTGACAAGGGGAGATCTGGCAATTCTCAGGCTCAAACAAACAAATCCATGGCAAACACAGAAGGTTTAAGTTCCAAAAAAGGTGTCGTTGCGAAACCTCCACCTCACACTAACACTGAACTACAGAGTGTGAGTCACAGTAGATTTCAACTGCTTTCATTGCAGCACGTTAGGGCAAGATATTCTTTGTAAGGTATAATATTATGTCTAGCTATGTGGATTTATGGAGCTATTTACAAGTGGCCTCTCTGCCCTTCCTCTGTGCTGTGAAGCCTTCATGTGCATGGTTACCAGACATGTCCCAAAGCCCTCTGCTTGTTCCCAGTGCTCCCATCTCCCTTTGTGACTGCCTCACAAATCAACTGCTTATCCCCCACAGGGCTCAAAACCCACCAGGTTCATGGAGACCCAAATCCAAGGCATTCAAGCAATGCTTGGACTCCAGGAAGCCAGCCTTTCTACAGTCACATGGGGAGCTTCAGACATGAGGCTACTGCTCTTCCCCTGAACCTGGATCTCTCTGTGGGGTATCCAATAATAAAGAGAGAATCTTAGCCAGTCTGGTGGCAACTCTGTTGTTTCTAAGTGTCCTACAGGATTTGTGTATGTGTGCGCATGCACACCTGTGTGATTGTGCACGTGCGTGTGTGTGGCCATATGTGAGTGTGCATGTCTGGGTGTGTATAGGCATATACCAATAAAGTTGAGTGCCCCCACGTGTGTCTGCACACATGGGTGATGGTGTGAGTCTGTGTGGGTGTGTGAGTGTGTAAGGTTATATGCTTGTGCAGAAGGGAGGAAGAGACAACAAGATGGGCCCACTGAGGCAGGAAGTCCTTAGGCCACCTTGGCACTTCCCTCTCACCCCTCTGACTATTGCTTTCCCTGGAAGGGTGGAAGTGCTGAGTTCCAGACTCTAAGTCCAAGGCGGAACTTTGGGCCTGTTTCTGGAATCCAGCAGCCAACCACCATCCCAGGGTAGGCTACTCAAGTGTGTCCTGCGACTGAATGGGCCACGATCACTGTCCATGCCTGCAGCCATTCCAGGCAATGCCCTGGGGGCTTCGTTACATCACTTGACTGCCTATGTCTACCACCAGCTGCCACACGTTTCTCAGGGTTACAAGGCAATGGGAATAGAGGTTAGAGACAACACCCTGTCTGGTTTGCTGGCCTTCGCACCCCATCGTTTGCAGCATGCTTCTGTTCTCATTGTATCCTTCAGGCCCTCCCCCCAGCCTTTGACTCCCAAGCATGTCCTCTCAGAACAAGGCAAGACACTCTGCACTCGTAGCTGATTCCAAGGACTGAGCATTTCCTACCTCAAGGCACTAAATTACCATCCTCAGGACTACATTCATGTCCTCTGGCTCCTCTGTCCAGGAGACAGCACAGATTGGCAAAGGGAAGGGACGAGGAGTGGATGGGGACTGGGAGATGCCACTCCCTAGAACAGGGAATTGTAGAGAAACAGTCCGTTAACCAGTGCAGCCAAAGGGCGTCCCGCATGTGGGAACAGGCCAAAGGAATTCTGGTGCTTCTGGAAGGGCGGCCAACAGGGAGTATATATGTTGTCAGGTGCATTTTGCTTCACGATCATTCAAACCAGATTAACACAGGTGTGCACAGGTGCACTCACACACACACACACTCAGCATACACCCATACATATACGCACAAGCACCACATACGTAAGATACACTTTCACGGGGATGCATCCACATGCACACGTCCATACGTTGTTGCACATACACTTGCATGCATGGCAGTATAGATTTACAGTGATAGGCACAGCAGTATACAGCTTCCCCAAAGGTTGTACATGCATCTAGACCTATGTTGATACATATGAACACATGCACGTATACTAGGAAACACAAACACAGAAGCATACTTAAAGGGAGGTGGGCAGAGGGATTAGGGGTTGCAGGAGAGGCTTCTGAAGGAGAAAGCGGGTTGCAGGTTGAGTGCTTATTGACGCTCACTCCCTCACGGCCTCCATCATTGAGGTGGAGCTGCTTGGCAAGCTGAAGCACAGGCCAAGCCTACTTCTGTTAGGGGCCCTGCTGGGTGGGCAGTGCCCATGTTCTCCATCTGCTCGCTTCCCACTCTTTGGCTGGCCACCAGCCAGTTCCTGCAGAGACACCCCCAGTACTGGTACTGTAGAGTAAGTTTGGGGGCCTGGTAGAGAGGCAGACTTCATTCCAGAGCACCCCCTTTTGTGAAGGGGAGAAAATAAAGGGGAATTCTTTGATTTAGAAAGTTAGGAGAAGGAAGAGCAAGTGGGGTGGCTCTACCACTCACTTGCTGCACACACTCAAGCATGGCACACAAGCTCCATGTATTTTCCTTGCCACACTGGAAACAATGTGCTTTGCCTTTCCTGGCTAGCGGGGCTCCTCTGAGGGTCTGATGGTGTGGTGGGTCAGTGAGCTTGTTGACATTATGCACTAGACAATAGAAAGGATTGGTATATAGTAGATGTTCATCTGCTAGTCTGGGTCAGACGGGGAACTCCCAAGTCTGAACTTTCCTAACCCTAGTGCTTATTCCCAAGTGCTTACTCTGAGATTCATGATCAATTCAGCATCTGATAGCAAGTGAACTCCCGACTCAGAAAGATGTGTCAAGTCCCTGGTGTCAGGCATTGTGAAGCAGAAATACAGGAAAGAGATGTTCCTGTTCCTCCAAAGAGGCCAGCTCTACAGTGTCATATCCAACTTGGCCTTGCCCGCTGCCCCACTGCAAGCTCCCATTTGGTGTGTGTTCCATCACTTACCCTGACAGGTTGCCGTGCAGCCTCACCCACCTACATTCCCCTCCCAACCCTGCACCACCACACCGCATTCTAAATACGACAAACAGACTGGGGGAAAAGGCACTTACAAATGCTCCCCAAGTTTCCTGTGGCCAGTTCCCTGAACTTCCAAGCCATGGCTAGCCCTTCCCCTATGCACCCCAGCCCAACCCAGCTTGACTTTTCCCTATAAAGCCCTAAGCAGAGGGTGAGCAAGGTCTGTAATCCCTAGGATGAAGAAGAAAAAAAAAAAAAAAAAGAAAGAAAAAAACAAAGAAGAGAAACAGTCATGAAAAAGAAATTTTGACACCTCAGGGGGACAGAAATGCCCCCAGAAATGTTTGTGAGCAAGGCTTAGATCCTTCCAGTGTCCCCAAACCTGGCTGCCCCCTGTACTCTAAACATTCCCAGGGGACTTTCCATGCTTACTAGCTCTGAGAAGTCTTTGGAAAGGTGAGTGTCTTCTAGCAGGAAAGGAAATCAATGTGCTCTTTACCTCCAGTTCCTCCTCAGTCCCTTTCCAGCCAGAATACACGCTTTCCACTCATCTCCACTTCATGCTTAAAAAGAAAAGTGTGGAACTGATCAGATTTCCCTGAAAGCCACAAAATATAATGAATGAAGGAGAGAGGGAAAAATAAAACCACAGGAAACCATAAAGGAGCAGAGCAAAGTGTCCCAGCTGCTCTGGGGCCACCAGGGGCCTAATAGATGTAGTACACCCAGGATGCACTGTTGAACAACCCAAAGGCCAGAGAGAAGAGGAACTGGGACCACTTGTCAACCTTAGGGACATAGTCGGGGTTGAAGAGATCGAAGGAAAAATCTTCGGCGAAGGTGTACCCAGGGCTCGGGGGGACACTGTCCTCATACTCTGAGCTACCATCCTTGTCTTGAACCCTGGCCATGAAGTCATCATTGTACAGGATCCAGATACTATCAGCATCACACTCAGGCTGCTCCTCAAGGCCAAGGCAGCTGCTCTCAACATTGACGTCATCGTGTAAGCTATGGATGTCCTCCAGCTCACAGTTTGCCTCTTGCAAACAGCCCTGGCCACGGCGAAGCACCAGTCGCCCACTGCGGCCATGGCCTTGGCTCTCATCTGACCTGAAGCTCCCATCTGAGTCTTCAGAGTCACGGGTCTCAGCACAGCCATGGGTCTTGGCATGGTTGCGGATTTCGGTATGAATGACACTGTCACTGTTCTGGAAAGCATTAAGGCCAACACCGAAGCCAAAGCGGGCCTGCTCTGAGGTGGAAGGGAGGCTTCTGAGGTGGCCAGTGGGACCTGGACTGAGAAAGAAGTGAGTGGGGTGAGGCTTTCTGATGTGGCCAGCTGGGCCTGCTCAGAGATGGATGTCAGAGAACCGAGGCTCTCTGGTATTGCCAGGGGGGCCTGAGGCGGGGAGTTGGGAAGAGAGCTGACTCCGTCTTCCACGATGATCAGGCCATCTTTTGAGGAGACAATGGATAGGCTCATCAGTTTCCTGTGGCATAGGTGGCTATGCATGGGGGCAGGAACAGGGGATTTCCTCATCAGCACTTGCATTGTTACTGTCGATCTCTTGACAGACAGTTGTCTACTCTCAGGGTTTCTGGTGTGCAGGGGGCTGAGGAACAGGACAAAGAGTCTGTCAGCATGCAAGGGAAGGCCATGTTGGCTGCCAAGCTGATATCTGCCTGGGGGTAGCTGCTCCCTTGGGAGAGCTGTGTGGTGGATGGAGGCCTGCTTGGGCAGGCAGGGCTGGACTCTCTGCAAAGGAGGAGGGACATTGTTGGACATTAATGTACCACCCACAACAAGAGCCTCAGCACTGCCTTGCAAGTCTGAAGTGCCAAAGAAGGCGGGGTTGGCAGGCCAGCCTCTCCAGCCTCTGTCTTCCTTTCAGTGTCCCTCTGCCCATCTTCCCTTCCAGCTTCACTGCCTTCCCTGGACGCATGCCAAGTGGACCGAATTTGGTCCAAAGCACTGCAGAAATTTTGCCTTGCCTTGTACTTGCTTTGTGACCTTCGACAATGATCATGTGTCAAGGAGTGATGAAAAAGAGTCCTATTCCTCGTTACCTGTTAACATGTGTGTGTGCATGCGCACGCACAAGTGTGCTGTGAGTCTGCACGTGTGAGGATTAAAGGAACTAAGAAATGCAGGAGGGTCAAAAGCGCTAAGCCAGGACTCAAGAGGTGCTAAGGGAAAGTTCATTGTCAGTCAAAAAGTCAAACCTGCACATTCCCCACCACCACTTCCTGGTACCGGTAGTGGGCAATGACTCTTCATGGCCTCCTGCATCGCCTATGGTGGCGCTGAGGTCCCCGGCTGTAGAAAAGATAGTTGATTATGACATACTCCAGCAGGGACAGGAACAAGAAGAATAAGCACAAGAAGATATAGATGTCGATGGCCTTGATGGAGGAAATGTGGAGGAGCTTATTCCACAGATGAGAGTCAATGGTGGTCAGGATGAGCATCAAAGTGAGACCTACAAACAGAACGGCACCGGCTCAGTCTCCTCTGCTGACTGAGCTTCCTGGCAAGCCACTGGGCCCCTGGCCATCTCTGCAGTGAGGAGGGCTCTCAGAAAAAGTCTTCACCTCTCTGAGCCAGGGAGAGTCTTTTCTGAAGTGCTCACTTTGTTCCTCCTCCCACATCTTGAAGCCCAGCCTCTGCCTCAATGGTATACAATATCCCATCACTCTTACGGTCAAGTGCCAAAACCCCAGCCATGGCTGATTCTCAGTGATTAACATGTGTGGTTCCCCCTTACCCTGTGCTGGCCCCTTCCCCTTTTGTCTTCCTTTAGTCCCCGGGAAAAATTTGTGAGCCTTAAACTATTACACAAGTGCAAAGATTTAGTCCCAAGTGATCTCCTGAAGAAGGAGGCTGAGGAGTCTACCTCAAAGACAGTGACAGAGAAAGCAGACCTGGATCTGGGAACCATTAGAGGCTCCTTCAGGGCAGCTGCTCTTGAAGCCCTGCTGCCTGGTAAGGCGTTCTGATGCCTGACTAAATCAATGTTTATTGCGTTGTATTTCTGATCTAAATGTGTGACTTGTCCATTTACTTATGGACTTGACAAACTATGAATTCTGGGACTTTGGGCACAACATACCAGGATTGCAAGTCTAGTTTGTTTTTCACACCCCTCTCCAATGTCAGTCTCTCCACCAGGGTTTGGCCGAGCAATTACACCCATGCCTGCAAGACAAGCCCTTGCTTCCTTGCGTATACAGTCACAGGCTGCGCCACGTATCAATCCCTTATGCTCACCTTTTTTTTCCAAGGAAGACAACCCATGCTCCTCCTGGGGACAGAGACAGGACCTACCAATTGTCACCCTGGCTGCAGAGGAATCATAGTTCATCCAAAACGATATCCAGGAGAGAATAGTTGTGAGGACCGTAGGCCAGTAGACCTGCACAAGGTAGCTGTTGACTTCCTTCTGGACCTGGAACTTGAGTGTCAGGTGCACATAGGACCCTGGCAAGGAGACACACTGATGTCAGTGCGGCAGGGCTCGGGGGCTTTTCAGGGTGAAGAGGCATACAACGGAAGGGGCAGTGACAGATGGGCAGTTCAGCCTCTAATTCTCCATCCATGGGCATCCCACCTGAGAAGGCCAGTGAGAATGGAACATCTCAGAAGGCCTACATGGCAGAGAAAGTTTGCTATCTCCCATTCACTTCTCACTTCCTCCATGGTAGCTGATGTCTGAGAATCGGAAAGGATAGAGATGGCTCCAAGCTGTAAACAGATGGAGGCTGAGAGGCCAGCCCTGAGAGGAGCATGAATCCTTTATACCTGCAGAGCCTGGTCAACTAAGCCCAGTGCTTCCACGGCCCTTCCTCACTTGCATGGGGCAAGCTGTTGGAGCTTTATCATGGGGGCCTGGCAGGCATGCAGAACCAGTGGGAAATGGGAAGGGAGGCAGCAGAGAGTATAGGGGTCCCTGGCAGAGGCCACTGGGAGTTTATGGGAGTGCAAAGGGGACAAGGGATGGAAGAGAAGGAAGGGGTGGGACCCACCTGTGTAGAAATACACCTCCTTGGAAGTAATCGTCCTCCCTAGGATAGAGAACTGAGGGATTTGCAGCTTCTCCGCCATGTGGATGGCACTCCCATTGTCTTCCCATAATAGCACGATGTCTTCAACCGTGTATCCATCTGCAAAGGAGAGAGAAACGGAGAGTCTCAGAAAATGGGCACAGGCTGATTTCACACCAGAGCAGTCTGAAAACCAAAGGATGGCTGGAACCTGCCATTTTGGGGGCTCCTTTTTGCTTTGCTGAGCCTGAGCACTGGGGAAAGAGAACCCTCATTTTGGAGTTTCTTAGCCAGAAAGGAAAGCACAGCAAAGACATGCTGAAAGCTCCCACCTACCAGCTTGTGCACAATTTCCCAATAGTGGGTGCCACTTCTCAAGGGGATGACTCACACCATAAAGGTTATTGGTTCCCAGATGCAATATATACGGCCCCATCAGTCAGTCAATCAATCACCTATTATGGGTATCTACCACCTGTCTTTCTTTATCTCCATCACTTATGTGTAGGAGAGAGAGAGGGGGAAGGACGTGGGGGTGTAGAGGTGTGCTGTCCCTCTCACTGTCAGTTCTGCCTTTGGTTTACCGATCGCCACAGGCCCAGGTGAGAAGAGGGGCCATAGGAGGTGAACGTACAGCTTTTCACCTCCAGCTTGCAGGTCTGCTTGTCCAGAGGGAATTTGTGCAGATCCAGGGAACAAGCTGCTATGGTGGTGAGTCTGTAAAGGAAAACAGAAAGGAAGGGCAATGTGAGCCCAGCTCAGGCAAGCAACCACTCCTGAGAGAACTTCAGGGCTGCAGACGGAAGTGTGACCCAAGGAGTGACCCACATGTGGGCAGGAGGCGGGACACTTGTGCCTGACAGAGACACGAGAGACCTGGAAGAACTTAAACAAGGAGCAGATGTGTGGCACTTCAGAGAACTGCAGGGTGTCAGCATGGGGAAGACCCTTGAGAGAACTGAATGGGGAGACAGGAGGAGACTC
>JAPYYL010000031.1:9986554-10015031 GCA_028534055.1 Eulemur mongoz | reverse complement strand
AAGGAGCCTACGGGAATCTCTGAAAGTTCCACTTTGGCTAATGTTTAGGGTGAGTGAGGGGGGACAATTCAAGACGGGTTCATGTGGCCCTTAGAATGTCCATAATGACAAGTGTGTTTGTGTGGAAGTAGGAGTGAGTGTGGGAATGTATGGGTGTGTCTGTGGGTCAGCATTTGCTCCATGTATTGGGCAACAGCCTTTGACCACAAGCAATAAAACCAGACAAGGACAAGAGACAGGCACTGACCGTTCTGGCCTCAGAAATAGCTGCTAAGTCAGACAACAAGCTCAATTTCATTTCTCTGTGATCATATCTTGTCCTTGAACCCAGATGGCACCCTACGAGCCATCCTTTGCCATATTTATTCTGAACGTTTTCTCCTAAGACTCTGGGTACCCCTAAGCCTCTGCATATCCTCATGTGTGCAATATCCCTTTATTTTCTCTCTTCTCTTAGCAGAATCCTTATTCCACAAGATCCAGCGTACCTGTCACATGCTCTAGGGAGTCAATCTTTCTTACTTTCTCTCTCTCTCTCTCTCTCTCTTTTGTAGATATGAGGTCTTGCTCTGTTGCCACAGGCTGGTGTGCAGTGGCATGATCATATCTCAAGGACCTCAAACTCCAAGACTCAAGTGATCCTTCTGCCTCAGCCTCCTAAGTAGCTGAGACTACAGGTGTGCTCAGCTACACGCAGCTAATTTTTCTCATTTTTTTGTAGAGACAGGATCTTGTTATGTTGCCCAGGCTGGTCTTGAACTCCTAACCTCAAGCAATGCTGTGGACTCAGCCTCCCAAATTGCTGGGATCACAGGTGTGGGCCATTGTGCCTGGCTCAGGGTGATCCTTAGGGACTCCTCTAGGCTGGACCTGCACTCCTCTCTGTGCTTCCATAGACCTTGTCCCTGTCTTCTTTGTCATAGCTGTTGTCCTGCCAGATTAGAAAGGTCATCTACGCCATTGAACTTGTGCTTCCACTCTGTATCCTCCGTGTCCAGCACATGGTGTGGACAGAGTTGGCACATTATGCACAGAAGTCACAGAGCAGAGAGGTAGGATTTCTATTTAGAAACACACCTCCATTTTGACTAGCATCATGGTTGTGTGGGAGTGTATATTTTTGAAATTTCTCATCAGTCTTGATACCTAATATATGTGCAGTTTATTGCACATACATTGCACCTGAATAAAACATTATTAACCTAAAATTCTTCTTTAAAAAGAAAGGAATAAAAAGTCTCCCTAAATATCTTCCATTGCTTTGGCTTTCTACAAGAGGAGAATGTTTGCTCTGGGATTGAAAGGAGAGTCAAAGAGAGCTGAAATGCTCCTTTAGGAAAAGGCAACAGAATCTGGGACCTCCTGGTGCAGCCACTTTCCTACTAAATGAAGGCTCTCCCCTTGATGGTGAAGTGTACGGGAACCTCAAGTGACTGCCATTTTGGTGAGTGTTGCTTTTCAAGGGCCATTAATAGCTTCTCTTTTTTTGGTCTTTAAGACAGTAAGTGTTTATATGGCACCAGAGTCTTTCTGTCAAGATACCCAGCCAGGGCGGTTGTCTCAGCTTGGGTCAGGGGTGCAAGCCACAGGGAAGCTTTGAGAAACTGGAATGTGAGACAGAAATGTGTGGTGATCGCCTGGGGTGCTTCAATGAGGAATGATAAACACATTCAAAGCAGATGAAAGCAGAAGTCTCAGCAAAGAGATAAGATATAAGAAAAGAACCAAATGGAAAGTTTAGAAGTTAAAAATATATACAATAACTGAAATAAAAACCTTAATTGATGTGTCCAACAGTAGAATGGACAGAATAGAGGAGAGAATCAGTGAACTGAAGATAGAGCAATGGAAAAGTTCCGATCTGAACAGCAGAGAACAAAAGATAGATAGAAAAAATTAAGTAAAGCCTGAGGGACAATAGGGCTATAATAAAAGATCTAACATTTCTGTTGTCAGAATCCCAGAAGGAGAGCAAAAGGGACTAGGATTGAAAATGTATAAAAATAAATTCCTAATAAGCTTCCAAATTGGGCAAAAGTCATAAGCTTATATAGCACACATGTTAAAGAAACCGAGTGAATCCCAAACAGGATAAACCCAAAGAAATTCATACCAAGATGTGTCATAATCATAATGGCAGAAAACTAAAGACAAAGATAAATTTTTGAAATCAGTGAAGAGAAATGACAGCTTGCCTAAAGGGAATAATAATTCAAATGACAGGGGAATTCCTATCAGAAAACATAGAGGCCAGAAAAGTGGCACAAGAGCTTTCAAGTGCAGAAAATCATCTAATTACACCAACTAAAACACAAGGAAGGAGTGGATTTAAAAGAAATGACCCAGATATAGGGTGCCTGTATGAAACTCACTTCAAATACAGTGATAAAAATAGATTGAAAGTACACATGAATCTTCATGGCTCCTTTATTTTTATTAGTAAAAAAATGGAAACAAAAAAATGTCCTTCAATAAATGAATGGTTAAAAGTCCTGTGGCACCTACTGCTCTGCAATAAAAACAAGCAAACTATTGAAATATGAAACAGCTTATATGCACTTCAAGGGCATTATGCTGAGTGAAAATATCCAATATCAAAATCCAGTTTCATACTGCAGTATTATATATCATATAGATTAATAGGATTCTTGAAATAACAATATAAATATGAGAACAGATAATTGGTTACCAAGGGTTAGGAATTGTGGAGGAAGAAAGGTGAGTGCGATTATAAAGGAGTAGTGCTAGGGAAGTCTTTGTAGGTGGAATAGTGCTGTATGGTGTCTTGATCTGTGTCTTGATTGCGCACAAATATGTACTTCTGATAAATTGACACATTGTATTAATGTCAATTTCCTGGTTTTAAAGTGGTACTATAGTAAACCCTGGATAAAACTGGATGAAGGGGACTTAGGACATTTCTACTGTTTGTACATTCCTTGAACCTATAATCATTTCAACATAAAGTGTTTTTAAAAAGTGAATACAGGCTTCAATTTTGGTAACTTATTTAAAAAGATACTCTGAATAACCTGCATTATGAAAAAAACTAAAGTGCTGATAAATCAGTCAAATTTTTTTAAACACATCACTCTTTGGCTTTAAGTGTGGAATTAACAGGAGCCATGATGTGATGATAGGGGGAATTTTGGATGTGAGGGTGTATCAAATTCATCTTTCATCCTTGGAATTTCTGGAAAATCTTGGAAGCATTTAGCTTCCAGTGCATGTGTACATGAATACAGAGTATAAGAAATGAAGCCTAGAGCCTTCCCAAGGTGGGGAGTCTTGTGGGAGAGCAATAGGAGGACTAATAGAAGATCACCTGCTTGAGAACTTGCTACAGTATCAGATAGATGGGACAGCCAAGGAATTTGCTTTTCATAGACTTTGTATTGGGTAGAGAAAAAAAATAACATCCTGAAAAATTACAAGTTTTATAAATTATTTATTTTATAAGACACTGGTTTCCAGAGTAAATGAAAACTCTACAACTCAAAGATAAAAGGACAGACATGCCAATTACTAAATGGGCAGAAGATTGGAATAGACATTTCTCCAAAATATACATGAATTAGCAATAAGTACAATAGAAGCAGCTCAATCTTGTTAGTCATTAGGGAAATACAAATAAAAACCACAGTGAGATACCACTTCACATCCGTTAGGATGGCTTGAATCTAAAAGATATCCAATAAGGAGAGTCAGTGGGGATGTAGAGAAATTGGAACCGTCGTATGTTGCTGGTGGGATTTTCAAATGGTGCAGCCATTTTGCAAAAGAGTTTGGCAGTTGTTCAGAAAGGTAAGCACTGGGTCACCCAGCAATTCCACTCCTACACCCAAAAGAAATGAAGACATATGTCCACCCAAACACCTGTACAGAATTTTTTATGGCAGCTCCACTCACAATATTCAAAAGGTAGAAAAAACCTTAATGTCCATCAAAGGATGTGAAGATCATCCCAAAGTGTTATGTCCATACAGTGCAATATTATTTGACTCTCAAAAGAATTAAGTTATGATACATGCTACAACATGGATGAAGCTTGAAAACATCATGCTAAGTAAAGAAGCCATTCACAAAGGACTACATGTTGTGTGGTTCTATTTACACAAAAGTCTCAGTATAGGAAAACTTATGAAGACAGAAAGTAGATTGTGATTGCCCAGGGCTGGGAGTGTGAGGTTGGAAGGAAACGGACGGTGAACTTGAATGGGTACAGGGTTTCTTATTGGGGTGATGGAAATGTTCTAAAATTGACTGTGGTGACAGTTGCACACTTCTGTGAACATCCTAAAAGCCACGGATTTGTACACTTTAAATGGGTGGTTTTTATGTATTTGAATTATATCTAAATAAAGCTATTTTTATTTTTTATTTAGTTTTGAATTATTTTTTCAAATTTAATTTAATTAATTTATTTTTTAGTGCAGCATATTACGGGGATACAAATGTTTAGGTTACATACAGTGCCTTTGCACCGCCTGAGTCATAGGTTCAAGCATGTCCATCCCCAGACGGTGCACACTGCACACATTAGGATGTCAACATACCCATCCACTCCTACCCCCACCCACCTGCCGGACGCCTGATGAATGTTAGTACTATATGTGCATTTAGGTGTTGATCAGTTAATACCAATTTGATTGTGTGTACATATGGTGCTTGCTTTTCCATTCTTGGGATACTTCACTTAGTAGAATGGGTTCCAGCTCCATCCAAGATAATATAAGAGGTTCACCATTGTTTTTTGTGGCTGAGTAGAAATCCATGGTATCCATAAGCCACATTTTATTAATCCACTCGTGTATTGAGGGGCATTTGGGTTGTTTCCACATCTTTGTGATTGTGAATTGTGTTTGTGTAAACATTCAAATGCAGATGTCTTTTTTATAGAAAGTCTTTTGTTCCTTTGGGTAGACTCCGAGTAATGGGATTGCTGGGTCAAATGGTAGTTCCACCTGTAGCTCTTTGAGGTCTCTCCATATTACTTTCCACAGTGGTTGTACTAGTTTTCAGTCCTACCAGCAGTGTATAAGTGTTCCTATCTGTCCGCATCCATGCAAACATTTATTGTTTTGGGACTTGAAAATTAGAAAAAGTGACCCAGTTTTAGTAATGCACAAAATACCTCCATAAGTGCTTTACCAAAGTGGGCATATAATGACAAATAAGCACATGAATTGTCTTACATGATTGGCCACTAAAGAAATGCAAATTGAAGTAAAAATGAGATAAAATGACACACATTTGAAAATGATTAAAATAAAAGTACTGACAGTGCTAACAAGGGCAAAGAACAAATTGAAATCTCATGCATTAGTGTGAGAAAGTAAAATGTAACAGTCACTGTGGAAAATGATTGGGTAATGTCTTATAAACACACACGTACTATGTGACTGAGCAATGCCACTCCTGGGAGAAACAAAACTGTATGCTTATGCAAAAACCTACACCTGAATGTTTATGGCAGCTTTATTCATATTTGCCCAAATCTGCAAACAACCCACTATCCTTCCATGGGTGACAGATAAACAAACTGTGATGCAGTCACACGACAGTACACTACTCAGCAATAAAAAGGGAGGTATTGATATACACAGCAACTTGGATCTAACTGAAAGACATTTTGGTGACAAATGTATTCATAACAAAATGAGAAACTATTCATGACAATTCGGATTCTTGTTTATGTAACCGTTCACATAGTGGTAGCTGGTATTTCTAACCACCTTCTACTACCCATTCTGTATTCTCTTGGCTTTCAGAACCTCAGCTGAATGTGGATCTTTAGCTGGTCAGGTGACCCAAAGTCCATTCTTGTAAGGTCGGCCATTCCTAGTCCTACCAGGATTGGATTGTTGTAATGTCTCACTGACCTTAATCACAGGACATGGAAATGCTATGGGACTCTCTGAGGGATCTCCTGTATTCCAGACATGCTCTTCCTTGCCTCCATGGGGGAGCAGCAGTCCAGTTTCCCCTTGCTAGTCCAGATCAGTCACCCCAGCCAACACAGCAACTCTTTGCCTGTTGAATCAGAGGCATGAAGAGTTCAAAGTGACTGGTGGCCCTCTTAACTCCAGTTGAGTGGAATCATTGTTGTGTCTCCCAGAGGAAGCATTCCTCCACCTGGAACTAAGACTTCCAGGCCAGAAGAGCATAAGGTTGTCATGAGAACAGGAAGCAAATGTTTTGCTGAAAGGTCACTAGGGGTAAAGTGAGTGGTGCCACGCCCACTTCCGCCCCTTAATTCCAAGACCTTTGAATCCTGGATATGACAGAAACCACACCATATATTGGATGCTGATTCAGAGAATGTACAGACTTCGATAGAACCGCAGCCCTGCAAAGTATTGTCACCTACCTGGTACAGTTAACTATGACTTCAAAAGGCCAGTCCCCTGTTATTTTGCACAAATACATTTGTTTGTGTATTTATACATATATACATATATATGTGTATATATATATATATATATATATATGTATACATATATAGCAAACACCTTTATTTTCTTTCCTCCTGTACTCTCTTATCACGTAACATACATGCGTTGACCTTCTATCAGTATTTAAGTATTGTTGGTTTTAAGTAATATTATTTAAGTTATGGGATATCAGCACAAGAAAAACCTCATTGAAGGAGCTTATCTCCTCTTCTGGGGAAACGATTAGTATTTTTCCGTTTGTGTGCAGGACAGCTGTATTAAGTTAGGCAGAATCACGACCTTGCTATTGTCTATATTTGGACCTTAGATATGGGCTAAGCAGGTGCGTATAGGTGCTAAGTGGAGACGGGTTTGACTGGTGATGGTTAATTTTATGTGCCAACTTGCCTGGGCTCAGATAGCTAGTCAAACATTGTGTCCGTGAGGGTGTTTTTGAAAGAGATTGGCATTTCAGTCCGTAAACTGAGTAAAGAAGATATCCCTCACCAATGTGGCAGCCATTGAGAGCCTGCACAGAAGAAAAAAGTGGAAGGAGGGTGAATTCTGTCAATTTATGAGCTGGGATATCCATCTTCACCTGTTCTGAGACCACTGATTTCTGGGTTGTTGGAACTGCAGACTCCAAGACTTATACCAGCAGCTCTGCTGCTCGCTGCTATTCTTGCTTCTAATTCTGTGGAGAACACAGACTATTACAAGCATGTAGGCCACTACCTACACAGTACTCTGCTTAACCTAAACCCGTGGCCTGAAGTGACACCTGTTGATGCAGCCAAACATCAGGTCCAGCCCTGGCTCCTGTCCACATAGACAGACCCATTTTCCGAGTGGACATCTCCACCCGGATGGGTCAGATCACCTCCCCATCTGCACAGTCCACACTGACCTCATCCTCCCCACTCTTCCTCATCCCATCACAACCAACACTTCCTCCTTCCCCCTCACCTTCAGCTAGAGGGGAGTGGATTCCACCTAGTCAGCAGCTCCAAAAGTCAGATCATTAAAGATTCTCCCCATCAGTTCACAGACCCCGACTTCCTAAAAGTCTCACCTGGATCTCCACCTCAACAGCATCCCCGCATCAGATTGAAATAACTAGTTGCTTCTTTTGTTTTGTTTACTTGATGTTTTTCTTCAATAGATGCTCAATAAGGTTTTGCGGGATAAATGAATGAAGGAAGGAGTGGATGGATCAAAATACAAGAGGGTCCCATTGGCTGATTCAAAGTGTGGAGCCTTCCCCCTACCTGGGTCTTCTGGCTTCATGGAAGGCATGTGCCACAACTGCTCATCTGTTCAGAATTCCCCTGGACTGTTCCTGAGTGTGTCATCATGGACAACTTCTTCCCAGGTTCAATGACCATCTAGGAGGTGTGGATGCTGCCAAAAGAATGGGCCCTGATGCTTCCTGCACTGGGCCTCACACATCCAGTCAGTGTGACAAGGAAGGATGCCACCTCCTTTGTCACAGCACTTCAACAACAAGCCCCTCATTGACATAGTTTGGGGTAAATAACCCCAGGGTGTCCTTCCTCCAGTTTCTCCTCCAAGCAGCTGCGCTGCTGCCTTCTCCCACCCAGTACTTTTCCAGGCCTGTCTCATCTTTCGGTATCAATTGCCAACCCACCCACACATGCAGTGGATTTTTAGGGGGCCCAGGGTACACAGGGGATGAAACCCCGCCCCCCACAGCCATCGAGACAGCTCCCAGCCTGGGACCCTGGCCAGGGTGCACCGGACCACTAGAGGGGTCAAGAGACCTCAGGGGACTCACCCAGAGTGATGCAGGGCACCAGCTATGCTCTTCCCAACAGAGATGGGGGGTCCTATGGGGGCTGGGGTGCCTGCATCCACCCAACAGGCCTGCCCACTCAGATCACACTGCAGTTTCCAGCTGGGGAGGATCAATGGGCCACCTATTTCTCAAGATCATTCATAGGGCTTGTCCTGTCCTCTCTCCTCCCTGCCCCTTCTCTCCCTCTGGTCCTTCCCCCACTGGCCTGAGCTCTGGAGGCAGAGTTCTGAGTGCCAGCCTGCCTGGGGACCTGTGGCTGTGGTTTTGCACCTGGTCTCTCTCCTGGATTCTGGCCACCACTGACCTCAGGATCCCCCTACAACTCTCACTCACCGAGGAGTCCTATCTGCTCTCCTTACCTGGCTCCTAGTCACTCTGGCCAAATCTTTTCTTCCCTAAAGGAAAAGGTATGTTATCATTTCTGAAGTTTAAATCAAGCCTAGAGGAATGACCTTACCCAGGACATCACTGTGTGAATACAGCTTCATCTAGAGGAGGAATTAACCTAATCAGAAACAGTGGAGATGCAAATTAAATTAACAGTGAAACAATATTTCATCACGAAATTATATTCATAATTTTCACCAAAATTTAAAAGACTGACAAACATTTGTTAGCATGTAGGATATTCACATAGATTTCTGAGAATTTAAATTGGTACAGTGTTTTTGGAATAAAATTTTAACAATATTTGTAAAAAGTAAACTATTCATGCCATTTCCTCTTTCAGCCAATGTCCATGTTAATGTATCTTTCTTTTTTTTTTTATTTCCTAAATCCTCGAAACTTTAATAAAAAATAAGAAAAGATAACTTAAAATCTTCCATGTAGACAGTATTTCTGTTTGAGTAATTTTTAACTACTCTTCTGTTTTTTTTTCTTATTTCAGCTTATTATGGGGGATACAAAAGTTCAGGTTACATACGTTGCCCATGTACCACCTGTCCCCCCAAGTCAAAGCTCCAGACATGTCCATTCCCCAGACAGTGCACATTGCACTCATCATGTAGGTATATACCCATGCCCTCCTCGCAACTCTCCCCTCCCCGAGTCAGCACCTTCAAGCGTGACCATTCCCTAGATGGAGCGCAACGCACTCATCATGTAGACATACCGCCATTCCCTCCCCCCAACACACACCTCAGTCTGATATCCGATTGGTATCATTCTCAGATGTGAATTTAGGTGATGATCAGGGAAATCAATTTTCTAGTGAGCACGTGATGCTTGTTTTTCCATTCTTGGGATACTTCACTTAATATAATGGGTTCCAACTCTCTCCAGGAGAACCATAGAGATGTCGTATCTTCATCATTCCTTATAGCTAAGTAATATTCCATGGTATACGTAAACCACAGTTTACTAATCCATTCATGAATTGATGGACATTTGTGTTGTTTCCACATCTTTGCAATTGTGAATTGTGCTGCTACACACATTCAGGTACATGTGTCTTTGTCATAGAATGACCTTTGTTCCTTTGGGTATATGCCCAATAATGGGATTGCTGGATCAAATGGTAGGCCTACTTGAATCTGTTTAAGATATCTCCATAATGCTTTCCACAGGGGTTGCACTAGTTTGCAGTCTGACCAGGAGTGTATGAGTATTCCTATCTCTCCGCATCCATGCCAACATGTGTTGATTGGGGACTTTTTGATAAAGGCCATTCTCAATGGAGTTAAGTGATACCTCATTTTGGTTTTGATTTGCATTTCTCTGATGATTAGGGACATTGAGCATTTTTTCATATGTTTGTTAGCCATTCTTATATCTTCTGTTGAGAAATTTCTATTCATGTCATTTGCCCACTTTTTGATAGGGTTGTTTGATTTTTTTCTTGCTGTTCCTGAGTTTTAAATAGATTCTTGTTATGAGTCCTTTATCTGATTTTTAGTATGTGAAAATTTTTTTCCCATTTTGTAGGTTGTCTGTTTACTCTTGTGAATGTTTCTTTGGCTGTGCAGAGCTTTTTAATTTAATCATGTCCCATTCATTTATTTTTGTTGTTGTTGTGGTTGCCTTAGGGATCTTCTTCATAAATTCTTTGCCTAAGCCAATGTCTGTAAGAGTCTTTCCTACATTTTCTTCTAGAATTCTAATTGTTTCACACCTAAGGTTTAAGTCTGTTATCCACCATAATTTGATTTTTGTGAGAGGTGAAAGTTGTGGGTTCTGTTTTAGTCTTCTACATATGGCTATCCAGTTTTCCCAGCACAATTTATTAAATAAGGAATCTTTTCCCCAGAGTATGTTTTTGTCTTCTTTGTCAAAGATTAGATGGCAACATGAGGATGGTTTTATATTTGGATTTTCTATTCGGTTCCACTGGTCTGTGTCCCTGCACTTGTGCCAATACCAGGCAATTTTAAGAACCACAGCCTTGTAGTATAGTTTGAAGTCTGGCAAATTAATACCTACCATTTTGTTTTTGTTGCTTAAAATTGCTTTTGCTATACGAGGTCTTCTCTGATTCCATACAGAGTGTATAATTATTTTCTCTACATCTGTGAAAAATGATGTTGTTAATTTAACAGGGATTGCATTGAATATGTAGATCACTTTGGGTAGTGTAGACATTTTAACAATGTTTATTCTTCTGATCCATGAGCATGGTGTGGTTTTCCACCTATTTACAAGTTCTGCGATTTCCTTCCTCAGTGTTTCATAGTTCTCCCTATAGAGGTCCTTTACCTCCTTAGTTAGATATATTCCTAGATATTTTATTTTCTTTGTTGCTATTTTGAAAGGTATTCAGTCTTTAATTTGGTTCTCCAATTGACTGTTATTGGCATATATGAATGTCTCTCATTTGTGTATATTGATTTTGTAACCTGAGAATTTTCTTTATTCGTTAATCAAATCCAGGAGTCTCTTGGTTGAATCCTTGGTGTTTTCCAGATATAACATCATATCTTCAGCAAAGAGGGAGAGTTTGATTTCTTTCCCTATTTGGACTCCCTTGATTCTGCTCTCTTGCGTGATAGCTCTCGCAAGGACTTCCAATACTATGTTGAAAAGTAATGGGGATAGTGGGCAGCCTTGTCTGGTTCCAGTTCTAAGTGGGAATGCTTTCAATTTTTTCCCATTCAGTATGATGTTGGCTGTGGGTTTGTCATATAAGGCTTGTATCATTTTTAGATAGGCCCCATCTATGCCTATTTTGTTAAGCGTTCTTATCATAAAAAGGTGTTGAATTTTGTCAAATGCTTTTTCTGCATCTATTGAGAGGATCATATTGTTTTTTTATTTTTCCTTCTATTTATGTGGTCAATTATTGTTATAGATTTACGTATGTTGAACCACCCCTGCATCTCTGGGATGAAGCCCGCTTGGTTATGATCGGTTATTTATTTATTTATTTATTTTTGATAAGCACTTGGATTCAATTTGGTAGGATTTTGTTGAGAATTTTTGCATCTATATTCATGAGAGAAATTGGTGTGTAGTTCTCTATTTTTGTTGCATCCTTTCCTGGTTTTGGTATCAATGTTATGTTGGCTTGGTAAAAGTGATAGGGAGAATTCCTTCCTTCTCAATAATGGAGAATAGTTTATGTAGGATGGGCACTAGTTATTCTTTGTATGTGTGGTAAAATTCGGGTGTGAACCCATCTGGACAAGGTCTTTTCTTTTTGGGAAGGTTTTTTATTGCTGTTTCGATTTCGGTTCTTGATATTGGCCTATTGAGGAAATCTATTTCTTCCTGGTTGAGCCTGGGGAGGCTATGTGTTTCTAAAAATTTGTCCATTTCCTCCACATTTTCCTGTTGTGTACATAAAGATTCTTGCACAGTTCATAGACAATATCGTGTATCTCTGTGGCATCGGTTGTGATTTTTCCTTTCATGTTCCTAATGGAGGTTATTAGAGATTTTTCTTTTCTGCTCTTGGTTAGTCTAGCCAGAGGTGTGTCTATTTTGTTTGTCTTTTTAAAGAACAAACTTTTTGTTGTATTTATTTCCCTTATGGTTTATTTGTTGTCCTTTTCATTTAATTCTGATTTGATCTTAGTAATTTCTCGCATTCTGCTGGGTTTGGGGTCATTCTGTTCTTCTTTCTCCAGCTCTTTGAGTCTACTCATTAGGTTGTCTATTTGTAAGTTTCTATCTTTTTGATATAGGCATTTATGGATATGAATTTTCCTCTCAGGACTGCTTTATCTGTGTCCCATAGATTTTGATAAGTTGTGTCTCCTTTGTCGTTTAATTCAAAGAAACTTTTGAATTCTGTCTTGATTTCTTCCTTTATAGAATTATTATTCAAGAGAAAGTTATTTAGCTTCCATGACTTTGAGTAGGAATGAAGGTTTCTGTTTGGGTTCATTATTACTTTTATTTCTCTGTGATCTGAGAAGATCCATGGTATAATTTCTATTTTTTTGAATTTTTTTAGAGATGCTTTTGGCCTAGGATATGGTCAATCTTAGAGCATGTCCTGTGAGCTGATGAGTAGAATGTATATTCTGTGAACTTTTGGTAGAATGTCCTGTAGATGTCAGTCAGGCCCATTTGTTCTAGCATTCTATTTAAGTCCATTATTTCTTTGTTTATTTTCTGTTTGGAGGATCTGTCCTGTACTGTCAGTGGAGCGTTAAAGTCTCCAGCTATTACAGTATTGTTATGTATCATTTGGTTCAGCTCAAGTAGAGTTTGCTTTATGAATCTGGGTGCACCTAAGTTGGGTGCATATATATTAAGTATAGTTATGTCTTCCTGTTGAATTGTGTCTTTCACCAGTAAATAGTAACTATCTTTGTCTTTTATTATTTTGTTGGCTTAAAAACTCAGTTAATGGAAATTAAGATTGCCACATCAGCTTTCTTTTGGCTACCGTTTGCTTGAAATATCAATTTCCATCCTTTTATTTTCAGTCTAAATGCATCTTTGCAGGTTAGATGAGTTTCCGGAAGACAGCAGATATTTGGTTTGTGTTTTTTTATCCATTGGGTCAGTCTATGTCTCTTGAATGGGTAATTAAAGCCATTCACATTTATTGAGAGAACTGATAAGTGGGACAGATTTCTGTTCAGCTTGTTGGGTAGAACTTGACTGCTATGTTTTCTCTCTTGAGGCATTGTGATAGCTGGAATTTGATCTTTAGCTCTTGAGTAGTTTTTCATTCATGGGTCTTTCTTGCGCTGGTCCGTGCACAACTCCCTTTTTAGTACTTCTTGAAGGGCTGGTCTTGTCTTGATGAATTCCCTCAGTTCTTGTTTATCTGAGAATGTCTTAATTTCTCCTTCATATAGAAAACTTAACTTAGCTGCGTACAAGATTCTAGGCTTGGCATTATTCTGTTTCAGAAGCGTGAGAATGGGGCCCCAACCTCCGCTTGCTTGTAAGGTTTCAGTTGAGAAATCTGGCGTAATTCTAATGGGCTTTCCTTTGTATGTTACTTTTTTCTTTCTCCTTACAGCTCTAAGAAGGGACTGTTTAGTGGATATTTGGTCAGTCTGATGACTATGTGGTGTGGTATTTTCCTATTTGCCATGAATCTCCCAGGGGTCCTTTGAGCTTCTTGAACCTGTATAGTTAGAGTTTTAGCAAGGCCTGGAAAATTTTCCTCAATTATGTCTTCAAATAACTTATCCAACCCTTACTTATTATCTTCCCCCCCCCCCAGGAATGTCAATAACTCGCACATTAGGTTTCTTCACATAATTCCACATTTCTTGAAGACTCTGATAATTTCTCTTATTTCTTTGTTCTATCTCTGTGACTAACTTATTTAACTGGAAAGAGTTACCTTCAATCTCTGAGATTCTTTCCTCTGTTTCATCTACCATGCTCTTGAGACTTTCCACTGTGTTTTGTTGCTGTCTGAGTAAATTCTTCATTTCTAGGAGTTCAGTTTGGTTTTTCTTCAATATTTCAGTTTCTTTAGTGAATTTTTCTTCCAAATCCTATATTTTTTTGTGTGTGTGGTTTCTTTGTGTTGGTTATCCATTATTTCTTGTATATTGTTCAACTTGTTTAGATTCCATAATTGAAGTTCTTCCTGTAACATATTGGTATTTTGAGTCTGGTTTGTGTCAACTGGTTGAGAACTGGTATTTCTCTTTGGGGTGGAGATTTCCATTAGATTCTTTTTGCTCCTTGTGTTTTTTCGCTGGGCTCTTCCCATCTAGATTTATCATTAGATCTTTTCTTACAGTTTTATTCTGGTTAACAGCACACATTGTACTCTGTTCTTAGGTTTAATGTATCTTTCTTTTAGAAAAAAATGCATATTTGCCCAAGAATTTAAGGTTCAGAGATATAATTTCAGTTCTATAAATCATAGCAAGAAATGGAAAACAGCTAACATGTTCATCAGGAGAAGAAAGGTTTAGTTAACTGTGACACACAGCTACTTTACAGTTCTAGGGAGCAGTTACAAAAGTGAGGGTGGAAATATCCTGCACCCGTCTTATTAAGTGGCAAAGGCATGTGATAGATCAGTATGTACATGATACCTATGAGTATTTAACACCACTGTATATTTTCATAGTGCACCTATGTCTAAAAAACCCTAGAATAAGGCTTAAAATAATACACACATATTACTAACAACAATAGTGATGACCTCTGAAGAGGGGACTGAACTGTAGGTGAACTTTGTAAAAAGAGGAATTGTGATTTATCTATATTTTTAGAGGTTTTTGTAACGAGAATATAGGCACTGTTTCCTTTGCAATTGAAATATATAAATAAGCTTGACACCAAAAATAGTAGGTATGTATTATTTGAAGTAACCGTAAGTTCAAGGAACAAACTCTGAATGGCTTAACACAAGAAAAGCTTATTTTTCATGCATATAATTTCTGATGTGGTTAGTTAGGGGCTCTCAAGTGACCCAAGGGCCGAGGCTACTTCCTGCTTATGACTACCTGCAGGGAGTTAGCCACGCTCCCCACAAAGAGATTCTTTTCTCTTTGTTCCGATTACGCCAGTGTGCAGGGAGTTAGCTATGCTCCCTGCAAAGAGGTTTTTTCCTTCCGATCAGGTCTCTCAGGCAGGGGTGATAACAAAGGATGAAAAAGAAATAGTAGGAAACAGAAATGAAAATAAACTAATGGCAGTAATAATACACAGAGCCCAAGATACAGTTTATAAAATAAAGGTTTATGAAAATAGATAAAGGAGGGTATCCAGATGGATATATTTTTACCCACATAAAATATATCCCCAACTGAAACTCCACACAGGTATTTTATAGGATAGATACAGGCTCCCGTTGCCCAGGGCAATGGGATTTACATATTAACAGGCAGTTTGCTTTAGAGTCAAAGTCTCCTAAAAGACTACCCCGGAACCTTTAACTAACTCGAACAAGGGGAACAATGAGTTATAAAATCGTCTTGGGGCAAACTTCTAAGTTTTATGATAAGGCTATTACTTTAGCAAAAAACAGAGACATCTTGGCTTCGGTGAAGGTGTTCTTGGAGACAGAGATTATCCCAGAAGTCAACATGAGCTGTGCTTTGTTTTAATTTCTTCAACCACATGGTTCCATCTGGGCCCGGCTTGGGCATTAGCATATCTATCTGATTAGCTCTCATCTCCGGGGGTCCTCGCCTGTCAGTTCCAGAAACCTTTGGTTCTAAGGGAGAAGCCTGCCTTGTCTTTCAAAACAGGCGAGAACCATAGGCCCAGTTTACAGCTGTCTCCCTGAAGTGAAGCTATTACTGACCAACGAGACACCCTCCTGAGATGAGGCAGCTTTTGAACTAACACATTTATTTTTTCTTTAAGGCAAAGCCTTATTTGATTTCTGAAATCAAATCCTGTCTCCAGAAATACAGGAGGCATTTCTATAACTCAGTATTCCTAGGCTCAACAAACCCCCCATTTCACATGGAGTTGTCATGCTTGCCATTGAGTGGAGGGAAAATGCGAGGAAATGCCGCCCTGGCTCTCCAGTGCCTGGATGTGACAAACAAGGCCTCTGCTCATTACCCAGTTAAAAAGGGTATTCACATGACCCTTCTTCATTACAAGTGGACTGCACTGTTCCCATGTGTCCAGGAAAGAGAGGAACACAAGATGTGTAAGAACACTTAAAATCCTTGCCACAAACTGTTACATAGTAGGTGCTCAACAAGAAGCAATGGCCATAATGTGTTATGACAACACCCTTTACTTCTGGGAAGAGTTTCTGTGAAGGCCAGATTTTGCCCAAGGTCTCCAACTTTTTAAAGTACCTACTACATCAGAGGTGCTTTCAATCGCAGGATCACATGTAGTTTTCCAAGGATCCTGTAAATCTCAACATGAATGCTTTGCCTTCTTCACTCAATGGCACTTTTCTGCACTATCCTTTAGAGCACCATCTGTCATCCCAGTAGGCTGAGGACTTTCTCTTTCCATTTGACGTAAAGACACAATCTTGACCTGTGAGTCTCTGCTACCCTCTGCATGACTGAACATCTGCACAGGATGTCCTTAGTCACACTGAAAGCCAGGACTTTCCTATGGAGCAGATTCATAGAGCAGAAGCAATGGAAAGATAATGGTTATTCCTTCATTTTTAATCTGAGCTGGCATGTCTACTAAGGAACCACGTTTTAATTCCTAGGAGAGCATCAGAGTTTTAGGAATTAAGCTTCAGGAGATTTTGCTTCACAGTGATTTCCATAGTCTTTCCTCATTTACCAAAATAAAGGGGATGCTAAGAACTGAACTGTGTCCCCCTTACCCCAAATTTATATGCTGAAGGCCTAAGCCCCAAAGTGATGTATGTGTAGATGGGGCCTTTCAGAAGTAATTAGGGTAAAATGAGGTTATGAGGATGGGACCCTGCTGATGGGATAGGTGCCCTTATAACAAGAAACATCAGAGAGCTTTCTTGCTCTCTCTGTCATGTGTACACATAGAGAGAAGCTGTCTAAAAGCCAGGAAAAGAGCCCTCACCAGGGATCAAGTCTGCCAGTACCTTGATCTCAGACTTCCCAGCCTCCAAAACTGTGAGGAATAAATATCTGCTGTTTAAGCATCACAGTCTATGGTATTTTGTTCTGACAGTCTAAGCTGACTAATATGAGAGGCTTTGGTTTTGAACCACCCCGGAAAGCCCTTTAATCTGTGTATGTGCTCAGTGGCCAGTTTCAAATAAGGCACCCCATTAAAATCCTACTGTAAATATCATGAGGTGGTTTAAAAACTTTCCTTCTAACTTCAGGGTTATATCTAAGGAACTGGAGAATTACGGACCAAATCAGATTCCACTCAGCAGCTTATTTGGAAACCATTTGGGGAATGTGTTGAAGACATCCAACAGGACGATCAGGTGTCTAAATGTCACTATTCAAAGTCAAAGGGACCTTTGCTATAAGAGGGGCTCCAGGGTGAATAAGAGGGACAACAAAGGTCCTTCTAAAGAGAGTAGAAATATTCTGTGTCGGGGGAGGAGAGGTGACTCTCGGCAGTGCCACTGGCAGCAGGGCACAGCCTTTAGAGGATGCAGCCACAGAGAGCTGTGCAGCAGGACAGATTCCAGAGTTGGACAGGCTGGCCCACGGGGCAATATTCAGGAAAGGTCACGGTAATGCATTAAAGTACTGGTACTGCACAAAATTGCTGGCATCTGGGCAAGTTTGGCTCTCAAGGAAACACATAGAATCCATAAATTTTATTTGGTCCCCATTGCCTCCTTCTTGCCTTAGTCATTGCAGGCTGCCATAAGGAAATATTATAAACTGGAAGCTAAAACAACAGACATTTATTTTCTCATAGTCCTACAGTCTGGGAAGTCTGAGATCAGGGTGCCAGGGTAGGGGGTGTCTGGTGAGGACTTTCTTTCTGGCTTAAAGATGGCCGCCTTCTCTGTGTGTCCTCACATGGCTGGGAGAAATAGGAAGAGAAAGATACTTCTCTGGTGTCTCTTCTAGTAAGGGCACTAATCCATCCTGAGGGCATCACCCTCATGGACTCAACCAATCCAAATTACCTCCCAAAGACCCTATCACCAAAGACCATCACACTGGGGGCTAGGGCTTCAATGTATGAATTTTGGGGGACACATTTCCTTCCATAGCACATTTTTGGGCCTGCTTTTAGTACCTGGGCCACAGTCCTTGTTTTGTTTGCCTGATAAACATTATGGAATCATGAGAAGAGAAATGAAGCAAGACCAAGGCCTGCTTCAGGTTTGGAGGAGTGGGAATGGTGTGGGTTCTAGATGAATTCAGACCACATGTATTAGTTTTCTTGGGCTGCCATGACAACGTGATATTGACTGGGGGGTTTCAACAACAGAAATATATTGTGTCACTGTCTTGGAGGCTTAAAGTCCAAGATCAAAGTGATGGCAGGGTCGGTTTGTTCTGAAGCCCCTTTCTTTGGTTTTGGAGATGGCTGTCTTCTCCCTGCATCTCCACAGGGTTTTCCCCTCTGTGTTTGTCTGTGTCCTAATCTCCTCTTCTCATAAGAACACCAGTAATTAAAATAGAGGCCACCCTAATTATCTCATTTTACCTCAATGACCTCTTTAAAGACCATATCTCCAAATACAGTAACACTCTGAGGTACTGCGGGTTAGGGATTCAGCATATGGCTTTTAGGGCATACACCATTCTGTCCATAACAGAAGGGGATCTAGTCCTGACCTTGTTGCTTACTAGTCACATGGTCATGGGAATCTAATAAGCGCTGTGAACCTGAGGTTCTTCATCTGGGAAATAGGTTTGATAATATCTGTCTGGTAGGACTTTTGGATTGTGTGCAATGTATGTAAAGCACCTGACACAGTGTCTGGCATATGTTACATCTTTACTGATTGGCAGTTATTTGCATTACTAGTATATTTGGACCTCAGATCCTACTAAACTTACCTCTGGGAACTTTGTTTTTGCTAGTGTCGTTATTATCTAAGAAACCTCTGAGTATGCAGCGGAATAGGACAGGGAATTCCTATTCAGCCAAAAATGTTGCTTCATGGATAAAACTCAGCAAAAAATCCCTCCTAGATGATTTAGTATTTCATTTGGGTGTGGGGGAGTTTTCCCCAGCTGGATACAGCTCAAAGCTCCTGGCATCTGAGTCAAGGACCAACTCCTTCCCTCCCTCCCAGCTGCTTTTCCAGCCAAACCACTTTTTTTTATCCATTTCATCACCACACAAAATCTAATCCCTTACACCTTGCCAAATTACACTTGAGATATCTGAATTAAAATTCCATTTTAATAGGATTGGCTCTGGCTCTCCCAGCCAGGCAGTTGGGTACCTGGCCAGTGGCTTGGGGGCCTCACTTCATGGGAGATTCACCCTATGTCTCAGGAAATCCCTGCAGAGGATGATTATCGATCACCTGGCTCTTGCATTGTGCTCAGCCCCAGTGGGACAAGAGCATAGGACACCTTCGACACCCACCCCAGCTGGAGATTTCTCTGCATTGCTCAGCATCCAGAAGGAACTTCTCAGGGAAGTTCTCCCTTCCAGGCTTTGCTCTCAGCCCTAAGTCATGAGTCACATGGTCTGACAGTCTGGCCCTGCCCCCACCCAGCCTCATTACAACCAACTCCCACAGAAGGAACTACAGTTTCCCCAAGCCCTAAACCGCCCTGGCTCAGGACACTCACACCCCACTGCTCTGACCCTTCAATCCTTACGTCACTTGTTCTTTAGGGCTTAGAGGCTATCTCACCACCTTAATTATATGACTGAAACTCCCAGCCACTCTACTTCTGTGGGCAGGAGAAGGGCTTGCTTACCCTAGTGTGTCTGTTAACCCAGGGCCTTTCAAAGAGCAGATGCTCAATGAATATTTGGGGAACAAATGTGCCAGCAAGCAGTGGCTCTTATTCATTGAGATTAAATTTCCCCTACATTCTCAAATAAGCAAAGCAAATTCACATACACACATTTATTTTAATTTTATAGAAAATCAAGTGAAAAAGGATAAGATGGCAAGAAGGAAGTGTCTTTAAACATTATTTCTGTATTTCATAAGTCCATGTATTTAAATGCAATGTTCTTTCACACTTCCAAAAAGAATTCCTATTGCAATGACATTCCAATTCCACCTTGTTCTGAGCAGCAAAACAAAATGGAAGGTGACCCCTTTTCTTTTACAAAATGTTAAACTCTTACTTTTCATAAGCAAAATTACATGTGTGGTCAATATCATCCCCCATCTTAGATGCTGAAGCTAATTAAATCTTCTATGAAAAAGAACAAAATTTGAAAAATTTCTAAAAGAAAACAAAGATCAATTCCCAAAACACCCAAATGTAAAGGAACACAAAAGATTATGCACTGGTGGTTTCCCCAAATTACTGAAACCCTCCCCCATTACAAACACTGACTGCTCTCTTCAAACACAGAGTAAATAAAGGACTCATTTCTCATGGGGCAGGAGGAGCTGCTGGAAGGGGATCTGGATGTTCACTGGCCCTCCCCCCTCATTAGACCTGTCTGCAGCTCCTGCTCACTCCCTCTCTACCTCATCTCTCAAAGCCTCTTCATACAGGAGTGGGAAGGATCTGGGTTTTCCCTGATTGAGCTTGGCCACATGCTCAAGGACTTTCATCTTGCTGGTTTCAGCATGGGCTCCTGGGCCCCACAGTAATTCATAACTTGCAGGATAGCAGTTGGACACCTGCCAGTACACCAGGTACCCTCCCTGCACCCAATCCTGTGTGATGATCTTTGGGGGCTCCCCATAGATGTAACGCTCCCTCCCAGCATGCACCTCTGTCACACCCAGCATTTCCTAGAAAACCTCCTCCTGGGTGCAGTTGCCCTCCAAGAAGATCAACCCCAGCATGATCATCCAGAGGCCAGCCTTGGGAAACTGCTGAGTATCATTCCGCTCCTCATTGTAGGTGAGGCCCAGGGCAGTGACAAGGACATAGCAGTGCCTGGCAGGATCCCCTTGCTTCACATCGATGCCAAAGACCAGCTGCATGCACTCAGTGGGTTTGATGAAGATCTCAGGGAAGTGGTCTTGGTAATCTCTGATGATAATATTCACCATTTATCCCTCAGTGATCGGCTCCTTCATCCAATACTTGAGGATCAGGAAATGAACCAAATCAAACATTTTCTGTTGTAGCTCTTCTTGCAGCATGGACGCTGGGACTGCCAGGTGCTGGGAGGTGCTTAGCCCCTCCTTTTCTTCGCTGATGGAGCCTTCAATGCAATGGTGCTCTGTATTGGAGGCTAGGCCAATGGGAGAGGAGGAGGTTCCAAGAGGACTCTGTGTTGCAGCAGCAATCTCTTCCAGGGTGCCCAGGGTGACAGTAGATGAGGAGGCAGCCATTCCCTCCTCCTGACCCCCGGGAGCCTTTGCACTCACCAGCCCCTGTGCCTCTCTTAGGGCCTAAAGGTGCTGATTCCTCTGAAAGAGGTAGGGAGGCATGATCGCTCTCGTCAGGGACAGCAGGCAGGAGTGTAGGCAGGAGCTGGGTGATGGGGACCCACAGGCCTGGGAAGAGAGGGAGCATGTAAGTGGCCTCATTGTGAACCATACCTTGGGGACTCTTATAAAGTGCAACCTCCAGGTCTTCTCCTTAGGTGATGCCCTGGGGCCTCCCAGGGCTCCTCTTCTCCTGATCAGCCTGTCCCCTGAGCACATAAACAAGAAAAGGAGATGGCTTCTCAGGCACAGCTGACCCTCAGAGTGTGAGGCTCCAGAGCTGACAGTTGGTGGGTGGGGCCAGGCACTATTGGGTCCCCTCTGTCCTTTGGAGGGCAGAGCCTCTGGCACACATTCAGAGTGTGTACCTCATCTTGGCTCCTGGCATGACCTGGGCCTCCTCTGCTCTGTGACCTGAGGACACTGCCTCAGACCAAGGTCTTACTATGGGTTCGTGGAGCACCTTTAAGGGGAAGTGAGGGGCCCTCAGGCTGCAGATACATACACATCCCTGGTATCCCTAGTGCTGTCAGGAGGGTGGCCCAGGCTCTGGGAGGTCCCCACGATTCGGGGGCCAGCACATCTGCTCACCCAATCTTGGGTCCTCCCAGGGACAACAACTGGTGTAGGGGAAGGACAGGCTCTCCCTATATGGGATACGAGGTCCCCTCACTCATCCCCCTGTGTCCTCACCTTGATGATGCCTAGCAGGCCTGGGACAATTTCCTGTGCCGACCTGGAGCTGCGACCCTAGGACCAAAGTTGTAACCACACAGCCCCTTCAGCAGTAGTGAGGGAGCACCAGGTCTTGCCACCCTGCTGGGAGCTTCCAGGAATGACTGTGGAGACAGGGTGTTTCTGTGAGGCCTCCACTGTTCTGGAGTGGGGTACCCTTGTCTTCCCTCACACCAAGGTGTTCACCTTCCTCATCGCCGTAAAGAAGTGTGGATGTGCCACATCTGGCCACCCTGCCCAGGGCCTCCCAGGGATGAAAGCAGGTGCAAGGTTCAGGCCCCTCTGTCCTGGGATCTTGGGTCTCCGTCCACCTCTTGTCTCCGAGCAGGGTCTGGGAATCTCCCTCTGCCCATCTGAGGCCATGCTCACTATTCTAAGCCCCTACCCTCCTTTAGATATGGAGGTGGATGTCAAGACGCCCATGCCAGACCACCCTGCATGGGGCTCCCATGGTTGATGGAAGGACAGGCATCTGTGGGGTTCCCCCTATCCTGAAGTCTAAGGCTCCTTCCCCTCCTCCTTATCTGTGTGTTCTCCTCTTGGCTGCCTGGTATAGCCTGCGTCCCTTCCACTCACAGCAATGTCCTTACTTCTCTCTAAGCTCTGCGGCCTAAGTCAGTGGACATCACATCTGGACCACACATCCGAGGTTTCCCAGGGCTCATACCGGAAGTGGAAAGGGATGGGTGGTGGGAGGCCTCAGTCCTCCCTCAGGGTACTGACATTGATACCTGGCAGAGCCTGGATCCCCACCCTCTACAGCCCTGACTCAGTCCCAGGTCACAGCAGGCTGTGACTCCCAGAGTCCCCTGAGGTGTAATGGGGAGGGCCTCCACCGGATATGTCTGCCCTGGGCTGGCCTAAGGCTGACAGCAGGGACAAAGCTGGATTATCTGGGACCGTCTACTTGCAGTGGGGTCTTCCTCAGCCCACCCTCATCATCTGACCTCATTCCTAACAGAGCCTGGGTGCGCTCACCTATGTCGACCTTAAGTCTGGATCTCAGATCAAGGGTCTTGCTTTTGTCGTCACTTAGAAGCAAGTCTGTGGATGTCACATCTGGCCCCCTACACCGGGGCTTTCCCAGGCTGACAGAAGGAACAAGGATGGACTGTGGGGTCACTTATCGGGAAGTGGTGCAGCCTGGATCCCCGCCTATGTGGACCTTAGTCTGCTGGTTAACACCAACACTCTGACTTCCAGTCCCCTGAGGAAGAAGTTTCGGGGGGAGGGGCACAGTCTGACATGTCTGCTGGGGCATGGTCCAGGGGCTGGATTGCTTGGGAACCCTCTACGTGGGGTGGGGCTCTCTCAGTCCACCCTCAGCATCTCACCTCAATCCTAAAATGGCCTGTGCCCACTCACTTCCACCGATCTGATGTCTGCGCCTCACACTAATGGCCTCACCTCTGTCAACCCCACAGATAGAAGTCTGTGGACGTGACAGCCAGCCCCCTACACCTGAGACTTCCCGGGCTTTCCCACACTGACAGGAGAGGCAAAGCTGGATTCTTTGGGGACCTTCTACCAGAAGAGGCCCCCTCAGTCCTTCCTCAGTGTATCACCTTGACTCCTCACTGAACCTGGGGCCTCACCTCACAATTGACCGGAAGTCCAGACCTCAGACCAAGGCCCTCACCTCTGTCAACACCCTAGGAGCAAGTCGGTGGATGTCACATCTGGCCACATACCCCGACTTCCCAGGGCTGACAGCAGGGACATGGATGGACTGTGAGGCCCCCTACTGGGATGCTGCAGAGCCTGGATCTCTGCCCTCTGACCCTTACTTGACCCTGGGTCACATCAACATGTGCCTCCCAGAGTCCCTTGTGTTCTAAACGGGAAGGGCTAAGCCTGACAAGTCTGTCCCATGGTGGCCCAGGGATGACAGCAGGGGCAGAGCTGGATTATTTGGGTCTCACTGCCTGTAGTGGGGACCTTCTCAGACCTCCCTCACTGTCTCACCTTGACTGTTAACAGAGCCAGGGCCCTCTGCCCTCTGCCCAGGTGAAGTCTGCACCTCATACCAAGGCCCTCACCTCTGTTAACACCTGAAGCAGAATTCGGTGGACATCACTAATGGCAGAGACAGGAATGGGGCCCCTCTTTTTTAGGATCTAATGTTCCACTAGTCCTCCTTCATTGTCTCACCTCAACTGCCAGCAGAACCTCAGACTCTGGCCACACTGGCAATGGGATCTCCCACAGGTGACCACTAGTACAGTGCTGGGTCCCCTTCCATTCTGGAGTCCAGGGCTGCCTTGGTCTCCCCTCAGGGTCCTCACCTCAATTCCTACCAAAGTGTGTGACACCTCCCTGGGCTAACCTGAATATGTCCCCAGTAGACTAAGGCTTACACTGCCCTGAATCCCTTGAGGCAGAACTTCACTGATACAGGTCAACACCTGTATTGTCGAGAATTGACAAATCTGCCTGGTGTCTTCCAGGACTGACAGGGCAAAGATGGATTCTTTGGGACTCCTATGTTCTGGGGTGAGTGGACACCTCAATTCTCACTCATGAGAGCCCTCATCTTGGCCCTTGGCTCCTTGATTAAGCTGTCCATAGGAAATGACCTCTCCTTTCCACATTGGACTGTTTTTCCAGCTGCAACCCTTGTAAAAAATGACTCCAAGTCCCCGGCTACATGTTAAATGGGAAGCTGTTGCATCCATGACCAAGGGTGAGCAGTCCTATATGTAGTGTTCTGTTATTCAAATCTCTTCAGTATGTATGTTTTGTATAATTTTAACTTCCATTTTTTATGCTTTTCTCTTTAGTCATTGATCCTACTTGAAAGAATGTCTATTTTATTTATTTATTTATTTTTTATTTTATTTTTTTTTTGAGACAGAGTCTCACTCTGCTGCCCAGGCTAGAGTGAGTGCCATGGCGTCAGCCTAGCTCACAGCAACCTCAAACTCCTGAGCTCAAGCGATCCTCCTGTCTCAGCCTCCCGAGTAGCTGGGACTACAGGCATGCACCACCATGCCCGGCTAATTTTTTTTATATATATATTTTTAGCTGTCCATATCATTTCTTTCTATTTTTAGTAGAGATGGGGTCTCGCTCTTGCTCAGGCTGGTCTCGAACTCCTGAGCTCAAATGATCTGCCCACCTCGGCCTCCCAGAGTGCTAGGATTACAGGCGTGAGCCACCGCGCCCGGCCAAGAATGTCTATTTTATAAGTATTTTCAAAGAATTGTGTTTTGGCAGTTATCTCTACTGTTATCTGCTTCATTATTTCTGCTTTTATCTTCATTATTTCATATCTTCTACTAACAAGTCTCATATGGTGTTTATTCTTTAGTTTCTTGAACTGTGCTGATGTTTTAAATATTTTTATTGTCTAATATATTTAAGGCTATTTCCCTCTGAGTATCACTTGGGCTGTATTACACAGTGTTATATAGCTTTATGTGTATGACTTGAATTTTTTACAAGTGGAATATATTACTCTATTACTTATGCTATTAAATTTTCTCTATTTATCCCAAATCAAGGGGTGTAAAATTATTTTTGAGAAGACTATGAAAAGGATGACAGAAATAGAATGTCACTTGGAGGAGATTTCAGGTTCCAAAAGCATTTTATTTTGTTTTATTTTTGTCATTAGTTATAGAACAGTTTTAAACACATTTAAATGCTGTTGACAGAGTTGGGTTTATTGCAGGAATGCAAAGAAGTTTAACACTAGAAGATCAATCAAAATAACTGGACATGGGTAAGAATAAAGGATTTTCTAGGAGAATAGACAACTCTATTTAATACAGAGGGAATTTAATTCAGGGGACTGATTACACAAGTGATGGAGAAGCCAAACGATGGGTAGTTGGAGAACCCAATAATTAGCCACACGAGGAAGTCAATCTCACCTGTAGGTTACAAGGACAAACACAGGAATGTAGCATTAATGAAGCCTATATGTTGGATTCAACAGGATCTGGAATCATGGTGGGACTATCTGATGGTGCCTGGAGCCATGGACAATGTAGCCACTGAAGGAGAAGTCACCTCATGCAGAAGAAGGGGAGAAACCTCTAATCGCTCTATCTTTCTGAACAAAAATGGCAGCCAAATGCTGGTGAGCCTAGGAATTGGAGCCTTCAGGAGTCAAATCCTGTATAGTGGAGAGCAGAGTAGGAGAAAATGAGAGATGGATCTGGGAGCCAATAGTCCCAGGGCTGGCTAACTACATTAACAGATTGAATGAGACAAATCATATCTACTGGGGATTGGACATGCTTGAAGATCGGGGGTGGGGGAGGGTATGGGTGCATACCTACATGATGAGTGCAATGTGCACTGTCTAGGGAATGGACAGGCTTGAAGCTCAGACTCAGGGGGATGAGGGGCCATGGGAAATATATATAACCTGAACTTTTGTTCCCCTATAATGAGCTGAAATAAAAAAAAAAAAAAGAGAACAAAGTTTATACTGTCCAAATTATATACTTCACAACCAGGTTTTTTCTCATTATTGAAATCAATTTCCATTGAAAGAATTAAAGCAATCCAGTTATACATCTGATTATCTGAATAGACTTTAAATTATCACTGGCTACATAATTATTCATTCATGTCTTCATTTATTAAACAGATATGTAATGAGTACCTATTAGGCAGACAAGCTCTCTTTGTTGAAAAAACATTTTAGTGGGACAGAAAGAGGGAAAGAGAGCGAGAGAAAGAAGGATAGAGGGAAGGAGAAAGAGAAGAAGTGGGGAGAGAGAGAGAGAACAGGATGATGAAGTAAAGAAGGCTGTGATGGGGTTATCAACACAAACCTACTTAGGATAGGTTGATTAGTGAAAGCTGCCTGTATTTGCAAATTGAATTATGAAATAAGTTTTACATTTCTCAAAGAGAAAGATAAATTTTATTTGCAAGGTCTAGTTTTATTTTACAAGAATATTTTTCAAAAATCAATAACTTCCACACAGTCTCCACCAGCAGGTAGACCCCTTTTTTCCCTTTTCTACTCAGAATCATTAATTACAAAAGATCTAAGAGAAACAACACTCAGCCACTCAGATGCTAAGGAAGCACTGACATACTCCCTGCTGGTGATATGTTGAATGTAGTATTCATGAGAACAGCTCTGATTCAACATTAAGTACTTTTCTGGTTTCTTTTATTTCAATAAAGGATTTAAAAACTGTAACTTGGGCTCATAGTTCTAACCTTACCTATTGATAATTTGGTCCTTGAATAATTCCTATGAATATTTTATAGAAATGTGACCGCATAGTAATAAATGCAGGACAGCAGCTCCAAAAAAAAAATAATAATAATAAAATAAGTTTTGGGGGGCACAAGTCTGGGCTTCTGGTGTACCCATCACATCAGTAGTGTACATTGTGCCCCATAGATAATTTTCCATGCCTCACCTTCTCCCACCCTTACCCTTTTGAGTCTCCAATGTCCATTATACCACTCCGTGTGCACTTATGTAGCCATAATTTAGTTTCCTCTTATAAGCAAGAAGATGTAGCATTTATTTTTCTGTTCCAGAGTTACTTCACTTAGGATGATGTCCTCCAGTTCCCTCTAAGTTGTGGCAAAAGACATTATTTCACTCTTTCTTATTGCTGCATAGTACTCCATGATGTGTGTGTGTGTGCACATATATATATATAATATAGATATATCAATTTCTTTTTTTTTCTAGTTCATTAGAACATTTTCTTTATTTTTGGGGGGAGGGGGTGCATTTCCAAAAAGAAATAATAATAAAATGAATATAGGTATGGTAACTTGTATCCAAAGGCAAAGCCAACACATATGTGATAACTTCTGAAATTGAAAAATCAAGAACTAGCATACTTTAATGTTTATTACACATTACAAATTCACAGATATGATTGCACACTGCTGTTTCCACCAATAACCAGTGTTATACTTACAGTGTAGTCCCTAACAGATGGTAAAACAGGTAATGTTATTCTCCTAAGGCTAAACATTCCATTTTTAAGAGTATAAGAGTAAATTTCTAAAAGAAATAAAAACTAGCAAGCCTCTCTTCATACATAAACACTTATTTGAGTTTAAATTATCCAGTTAAAATGGTAGTGCATTTTTTTTGTACAACACAGTTAGCAGTTTTAATGTTTACGTATGTGTGTACTTGAAGTCTTTTTTTTTTTTTTTTTTTTT
>JAPYYL010000031.1:9970990-9986054 GCA_028534055.1 Eulemur mongoz | reverse complement strand
CAAGTGGGCTTCATCCCAAAGATGCAGGGGTGGTTCAACATATGTAAATGTATAAATGTAATTCACCACATAAGTAGAAGAAAAAATATAAACCATATGATCCTTCTAATAGATGCAGAAAAAGCATTTGACAAAATTCAGCACCCTTTTATGATAAAAATGCTTAACAAAATAGGCATAGATGGAACCTACCTAAAACTGATACAAGCCATATATGACAAACCCACAGCCAACATCATACAGAATAGGGAAAAACTGAAAGCATTCCCACTTGGAAATGGAAACAGACAAGGCTGTCCACTGTCCCCATTACTTTTAAACATAGTATTGGAAGTCCTTGTGAAAGCTATCAGGCAAGAGAGCAGAATCAAGGGAGTGTAAATAGGGAAAGAGGAGATCACACTCTCACTCTTTGCTGATGATATGATGTTGTATCTGGAAAACCCCAAGGATTCAACCAAAAGACTTCTGGAATTGATTAACAAATACAGCAAAGTCTCAGGTTATAAAATCTATACACACAAATCAGAGGCATTCATATATGCCAATAACAGTCAATCAGAGAACCAAATTAAGTACTCATTACCCTTCAAAACAGCAACAAAGAAAATAAAATATCTAGGAATATATTTAACTAAAGAGGTAAAGAACCTCTATAGGGAAAACTATGAAACACTGAGGAAGGAAATAGCACAACTTGTAAATAGGTGGAAAATCATACCATGCTCGTGGATTGGAAGAATCAACAGTTGTTAAAATGTCTATATTACCCAAAGTGATCTACAGATTCAATGCAATCCCTATTAAATTACCAACATCATTTTTCACAGATATAGAGAAAATAATTATACACTTTGTATGGAATCAGAGAAGACCCCGTACAGCAACAGCAATTTTAAGCAATAAAAACAAAATGGGAGGTATTAATTTGCCAGACTTCAAACTACACTACAAGGCTGTGGTTTTTAAAACTGCCTGGTATTGGCACAAGTGCAGGGACACAGAGCAGTGGAACACAACAGAAAATACAAATATAAAACTATCCTTATATAGACACCTAATCTTTGACAAAGCAGACAAAAACATACTCTGGGGACAAGAATTCCTATTCAATAAATGGTGCTGGGAAAATTGGATAGCCACATGTAGAAGACTGAAACAGGACCCACAGCTTTCACCTCTCACAAAAATCAAATCATGGTGGATAACAGACTTAAACCTCAGGTGTGAAACAATTAGAATTCTAGAAGAAAATTTAGGAAAGACTCTTACAGACATTGGCCTAGACAAAGAATTTATGTAGAAGACCCCTAAGGCAACCACAGTAACAACAAAAATAAATGAATGGGACCTGATTAAATTAAAAAGCTTCTGCACAGCCAAAGAAACAGTCACGAGAATAAACAGACCACCTACAGAATGGGAAAAACATTTCGCATGCTACACATCAGACAAAGGAGTGATAACAAGAATCTATTTAGAATTCAGGAAAATCAGCAAGAAAAAATCAAACAACCCTACCAAGAAGTGGGCAAACGACCTGAATAGAAATTTTTCAAAAGAAGGTATAAGAATGGCTAACAAAGATATGAAAAAATGCTCAACATCCCTAATCATCAGGGAAATGCAAATCAAAACCACAATGAGATATCACTTAACCCCAGTGAGAATGGCCTTTATCAAAGAGTCCCCAAACAACACATGTTGGCATGTATGCGGAGAGACAGGAACACTCATACACTGCTGGTGGGACTGCAAACTAATGCAACCCCTGTGGAAAGCATTATGGAGATACCTTAAACCGATTCAAATAGACCTACCATTCAATCCAGCAATCCCATCATTGGGCATCTACCCAAAAGAACATAAGTCATTCTATGACAAAGACACCTGTGCCCGAATGTTTATAGCAGCACTATTCACAATCGCAAAGATGTGGAAACAACCCAAATGCCCATCAATTCATGAATGAATTAGTAAACTGTGGTATATGTGTACCATGGAGTATTACTCAGCTATAAGAAATATTGGAGATACAACATCTCTATGGTTCTGCTGGAGAGAGTTAGAACCCATTATATTAAGTCATGTATCCCAAGAATGGAAAAATAAGCATCGCATGTACTCACCAGAGAATTTGTTTCCCTGATCATCACCTAAATTCACATCTGGGAATGATACCAATCGGATATCAGCCTGAGGTGGGGAGTGGGGGAAGGGATAAAAAAAAAAAAAAAAAAAAAGAAAGTGACATTAGTAGCAGCATTCAGAATTGAGGCCTATTGACTGTGAAGATAAAAACTATAGCATCAGGTGCTCAAATAAATAGTAGTGATGTCCCAAAAGGAATGGATCTGGGACATGGTTTAGCTGTATTCCTGGCTGCCATGCATCCTTTTGTCCTGTCTCTTTTCCTCCCTTAGCACTCTAGCCCTCTCAACTATTACAGACACTTCTCAATATTTTTTTCATTAATGATTTTTCCACTTAGATCAGTTAGAGTTTGTTTTTGAGTTTGCAAATAATGATTCAAACTAATGCTATTTCCAAAACCAAGAGAAAAAAGTAGAAAAAAAAAGAAACTTATGACGTATAAAAGAAAGCAGGAAAAAAGGAAAAAGGAAAAAAGAAATAAATAAAGGAGTGGCGAACAGTAATTAGAAAACACAATATAATATGGCACAAATATGTACAAATATAAATGTGAGTAATAATAAATGTGACACAGTTAAACCTACCTATTAAAAATCTAAGACTAGAAAATAAAAAAATAAATAAAAGCTAAGACTCACAGAGAGAATTTTTCAAAATTCAACTTTATGATATTTTTATGTATAAGAGTTCAACCAAATAAAAAAAAACGTATAAATTTTGTGATTATTCTTCCACAAACTCAAGACAGAAACAAATCGATTAGTGTGGAGATTATCAGACACTTCATAATATTATATTAAATGCATTCTATTTTCATAGCTTTTAACTTATAGTCCCCTATGCAGCCTATAAGATAAATATAACATTATTTTTAGGAGTGAAAAATACTCAGAGAGTTTAATGTCTTTGCAATAATTTAGGGAGTAGCTAAACCAGATTGAAAATTCCAAGTTCAGTACTATTTCTACTATGTCACAATTGTCCACAATGGACAAAGGTAAAGAATTTTGCTTCTTCATAGACATAATTTTGATAAAATTTTCTAAGTTTGTAAAGGACTCCAGAAATCACATCATGATTGTAGGAAAGATTAAAATTGCTTTATTCACTAATGATCTCATTAGCTTGTGAGTAGTTTGAAGCTAAATAATATTTTTGTTCACCTTTATAGCTCTATTGACTTGCTTAACACTTGGCACTTAATAGGTGCTCAATAAATGTTTGTTGAGTGAATACCTAAATGCTCTAAAGCAAACCACTTTTAGCAATGTAAAGAAAGTTAAAAATGAAACAGTAACATTACCTAAAAATAAAAACTCTAAATTCTTACTTTCAATTAAAATTAATGATTATTAACATAGTGTAGCACTTGGAGCAGAAAACAGAAGTTACTGTGCATTCTCTCTCTGTCTCTCCCAATCTCTCTCTCTCTGTGTGTGTGTGTGTGTGTATATGTATATATGTGTGTATATATATTCACATATGTATACATATATATAAATACTAAACTAATTCAAAAGGTATTATTTAATATATAAGGGCATTACTCATGTGCCGATTTTAAAATTATTTCACAAATCTTATATTTAATCATTAAAACCTTACCATGATGGCTCCTCTCAGTTTCAATTAAGTTTGATTGAAATTGGATATGTAAGTTTTTAAACCTCAAATTCTGTAATATTACCTAAGATTTTGTCTAAACCTACAAGATAAAATCAATATTACTGCCTATAAAGATGGGGTATAAAATTGTTAGATGGCTAAGATTGTAAAAAAACTTTTAACAGAAATGAAAGAAATGTAAGCAACAAACTTGTTATTCTACAGGAATACTATTTTCTGACTGATATAAATTATTAGTAAAGATATAGGTTCTTTGGCATAATGTTAAGAGCTACAATAATATAATAATAAATTACAGTATAAGAGCTTTCTGTGTGAATATTAAAATGTGCCCTATATATCACAATAATCACACATTATTTAGCTAGTATTATTGAGGTGACACATTTATTTGGTGGTCATTTACTGATACTTTGAAGTAGAAGAATGTGCACATCATTTCCTGGTAAATAGTGACATAAGGATTCAGATAATTTGAAACCCTATTTCAGATTATGGTAACGTTGTTTTCTTAGGGGCAGGGGCAGGAGGAATCATTTTCTATCCTCCACTAAGAGGAAGGCATTCAGTAACATGGACAGTTCACATAATTTTATACAACTTCAAAGGGTCACATGATTTCAAAACCTCTGGCCCTTGGGGTGGTCAGGTAAAGCTTTATGGTAAAGCAGGACTAAGCGTGCCTTGAAGACAGCAAATAATTTAATGGGAAAGGAAAATGAGTTGGAAATTCCAAGCCATAGAGGAATATGATAAAAAATAACTCTGGTATAATTTATAGAGAGAAATAACAAGGAGATCAGATGAGGTAGAGCTGGGGTCCATTTGTGAAAAGAGTGGAAGACAGGCTTGGAATGTTGGGTTGGGACTAGATAGAGGATTTTGAATAAAAGGCTCAAGATATTCCATTTTATCCTTGTTGCTAATTAACAACTTTTATAACACAGGGTAGACTAAGTTATTATGAAATTTAAAACAAAAATCTTAGTGCCTTAAAACAAAAGAAAAACTCTGTCTCTGGTTCCTGCTACATGTTCACCTCAGGTTGGTGAGGGGTTTGCTTCACGTTTTTCTCATCCAGGAATGCAGGCTAAACCATCAAAAATGTTTTCACCATCTAAAATGTCACAATGGAAGAAAGACAAAAAAGGGTATGCACGCACAGGCTCTGCTCTGATTTGAATGTTTGTGTCTTTTCCAAAATTCATGCTGAAACCTCTTGGATATGACAATATTAAGAGGTGAGGCCTTTCAGGAGGTTATTAGGACATGAGAACTCTGCTCCCATGAAGGGATTCATGCCTTGTATTAATAAAAGGGCTTGAGATGGGTTAGTCCATTCTCCTTTTTTGCTGGTCTGCCTTCCTACATGTGAGGACTCAGGGTTCAATCCTTCTACCATGTGAGGATGCCACAAAAAGGCCCTCCCCAGACACCAAACCTGCTGTGCCTTGGTCTTGGACTTAGCAGCTTCCAGAATTGTGAAAAATAAATTTCTGGTTTTTTTAATAAATAAAAAAAGAATAATATATAAATGGAATCATACCATATGTAACTTTTTACTTAGCATAAACTATGGTCTGAATGTGTCCCCCCCTGAAATTCATGTGTTGAAACTTAATTGACAGTGTGATACAATGAAAAGGTAGGACCTTTAGGAGGTGGTTCAGTCATTAGGGTGGAGCTCACAGGAATGGGATTAGTGATCTTATAAAAGAGGTGAGAAGGAGGAGTTTGCCCCTCATGCCATGTGAGAACACAACAGGAAGCACCATCTATGAAGCAGAGCGCCTTCACCAGATATCAAATCTCCTAGCACCTTGACCTTGGACTTCCCAGCCTCTAGAACCATGAGAACATAATTTTCTATTACTTATAAATTACCCAGTCTAAAGGAATTTTTTACATTATAGCTGCCTGAGTGGACTAAGATAGCATTCTCTTGAGGGGTTGCATATATCAATAGTTTCTTCCTTTTTATTGCTAAGTATGATAATATTCTATGCATTGATGTACCATGATTTGTTTAACAATCACCCCATTGAAGGTCATTTGGGCTGTTTTCAGTGTTAGATATCATGAATAAAACTGCTGTGAACATTTATGTACAGGTTTCAGTGTGATCACACATTTTCATTTGTCTGGGACAAATGCCCAAATGTGAAATATGAGTTTTATGTTAGTTGCATGTTTAGTATTTTTAATTAATAGGCTTTAATTTTTAGAACAGTTTTAATTTATAGAAAATTGAGCAGACAATACTGAAAGTTCACAATGCCTTCATCCTCCCATAGAGTTTTTCTTATTATTAACTTCTTATTTAGTGTGGTAAATTTGTTACAATTAATGAACCAATATTGATAAATTATTATTAACTAAAGTCTATTGTTTATGTTCAGGTTCACTTTTGGTGTTGCACAGTTCCGTGGTTTTGGAAAACTGTATCATGGCATTCACCCACCATTCCAGTATCACATAGAATAGATTCACTGCCCTGATGAACTTATTGTGCTATGTCTATTCACTCCTACCCCTTCTCCCTGAATCCCTAACACCACTGATCTTTTTATTATACAATAGTTTTGCCTTTTGTAAAATGTCATATAGGTGGAATTATATAGGGTGTAGACTTTTTAAACTACATTCTTTCACTTAGCAACATAAGTTTAAAATTCCTGTCTTTTTTTCATGGCTTGATAGCTCATTTAAAGAAAATGCTGAATGATATTTTTATTCTGTGGTATGGATGTACCACAGTTTATTTATCCATTCACCTACTGAATATCATGGGATATCATGGTTGCTTCCAATTTTGGGATGAATAAAGCTGCTATAAACATAAGTGTGCAGGTTTTTTGTTTGGAGGTAAATTTTCAACTACATAGAGTGAATATCTAAGTGTGTGGTTGCTACATCATATAGTAAAGGCATGGTTGGCATCGTAAGAAACCGCCAAACTGTCTTTCAAACTGGCATACCATTTTGAATTCCTACCAGCAATTAATGGAAATTCCTATTGCAGAGAAGAAGTTTTTAATTGTAATAATGTCTAACTTATCAAGTTTGCCTCCATAGTGGAGCAGCAGTCCAGTTTCCCCTTGCTAACCCAGATCAGTCACCCCAGCCAACACAGCAACTCTTAGCCTGTTGAGTCAGCAGCATAAAGAGGCCAAAGTGACTGGTGGCAGTCTTCACTTCCAGTTGAGTGGGATCACTGTTGTGTCTCCTGCAGAAAGCTTTCCTCCACCTGGAACTAAGACTTCTAGGCCAGCAGAGCATAAGGTTGTTGTGAGAACAGGAAGAAAAACTTTTGCTGGTAGGTCAATAGGGGTAAGGTAGGTGGTGCGACGCCGACTTCCACCCCTTAATTCCTGGACCTTTGAATCCTGGCTATGACAGAAACCACACCATATATTGTATGCTGATTCAGAGCATATACGCCCTTCTAGAGAACCGCTGCCCTGCAAAGTATTCTAACCTACTTGGTACTGTTAACTATGACTTCAAAAGGTCATTATCCTGTTATTTTTCACAAATATATTTGTTTGTGTATCTATGCATATACATATATATAGCAAATACTTTTATTTCCTTTCCTCCATTACTACATTGTCATGTAATTACATGTGTTAACTTCATACCAGTATTTAGGTATTTTTTATTTTATGTAATATTATTTAAGTTATGGGATATCTGCACAAGAAAAACCTCATTGAAGGAACTTATCTCTTCTTCTGGGGAAACAATATTTTTCTATTTGTGTGCAGGACAGTTGTATTATGTTAGGCAGAATCACGACCTTGCTATTGTCTTTATTTGGAAGTTAGTTTTTGTCTAAGCTGCTGCGTGTGTGCACCAAGTGGAGACGGTTTTGACTGCTGATGGTTAATTTTATGTGCTGACTTGGCTAGGCTCAGATAGCTGGTCAAACCCTGTGTTGAATGTTTCTGTGAGGGTGTTTTTGAAGGAGTTTGGCCTTTCAGTCAGTAGACTGAGTAAGATCGCCATCACCAATGTGGCAGAAACTGAGAGCCTCCACAGAACAAAAAAATGTGGAAGGAGGGTGAATTCTCTCAATTTCTGAGCTAAGATATCCATCTTCACCTCTTCCCAGATCACTTATCTCCAGTTGTCAAACCTGCAGACTCCAGGACTTACACCAGCATCTCCCTGCTCCCTGCTATCATTGCTTCTATTTCTGTGGAGAATGCAGATTATTAGAAGCATGTAGCCCACTATCTACACAGCACTCTTATTAACCTAAACCCGTGGCCTAAACCGACCCCTGTTTATGGAGCTAAACCTCAGGTCTAGCCGTGGCCCCTGTCCAGACCGGCAGTAAGATATTTTCCTACAGCCCAGTGGACCTATCCACCCAGATGTGCCAGAGCACCTCGCTACCTGCACAGTCCCCACTGACCTCATCCTCCCCACTCTTCCTCATCCCATCATGACCAAGTCTTCCTCTTTCCCCCTCACCTTCAGCTAAGGGGAGCGTCTTCCACTTAGTCAGCAGCCCCAAAAGTCAGATCATTAAAGATTCTCGCCATTATTTCATAGATCTGGACTTTCTAAAACTCTCATGTGTGTATGTAACTCACCACCCTCCCCGCAGCTGACACCATTAAGTAACTGGTCTCTTCCTAAATTTACTTTTTGTTTTTCTTCAAAAGATGTTCAATAACTGTTTGCTGGATCAATGAATGAATGGATCAAAATACCAGAGGGTCCCACTGGCTGATTCAAAGTGTGGAGCCTGCCCCCTGCCTGGAACTTCTGTCTTCATGAAAGGCATGTGCCATAACTGCTCATCTGACATCAGAATTCCCCTGGAGTGTCCCTGAGAGAGTCATCGTGGACGTCTCGACCCCAGGCCCAATCACCATCTTGGAGTTGTGGATGCTGCCAGAAGGATGAGGCCTGATGCTTTCTGCACTGGGCCACACACTTCCCTGTCGGTGTGACAAGGAAAGGTACAACTTCTTTTGTCATGGCAAGTCCACAGCCAGCCCCTCATCGGCAGATCCTGGCGTGATTAATTCCAGGGCTTCCTTTCTCCAAGCAGCTGTACTGCTACCTTCCCCCGCCCAGTGCCCTTCCAGGCCTGTCACACCTGTTGGTATCAATTGCCAACCCACCCACCCATGCAGTGGAGTTTCAGGGGGCCCAGGGTACACAAGGGATGAAACCCTGGCCCCCACAAGTGTTGACACAGCTCCAAGCCTGGGACACTTGCCAGGGTGCACTGGACCACTAGAGGCATCAAGGGACTTCATGGGACTCACCCAGAGTGAAGCAGGGTGCCAGCTATGCTCTTCCAGACAGAGCTGGGGACTCCTAAGGTGGATGGGGTGTTTTCATCCACCCAACAGGCCTGCTCACACAGATCACACTGCAGCTTCCAGCTGGGGACAAACTATGGGCCCCAGATTTCCCAAGCCCATTCATGGGCCTTGTCCTGTCCTCCCTCCTCCCTGCCCCTTCCCCGCCTCTGGTCCTTCCCCCACTGGGCTGAGCTCTGAAGGCAGAATTCAGAGTGCCAGCCTGCCTGGGGCTCTGTGGCCATGGCTTTACACATGGTCTCTCATCTGCACTCTGGCCACTGCTGTTCTCGGGATTCCCCCCAGCATCACTCACTCGCTGGAGTGTTGTGTCTGCTCTCCTGCCCTGGCTCCTGCTCACTGTAACCAAATCTTTCCTTCTCTAATGGAAAAGGTACGCTGGCATTTCCGGTGCTTAAATCAAGCATAGAGGAAGGTCTTACTCAGAACATCACTACCTGAATCCAGCTTCATCTGGGGGAAGAAATAACATATTCAGAGACAGTGGAGACGCAAATTAAAATTACAGTGAAACAATATTTCTTCACCAAATTTTATTCATAATTTTCACCAAAATTGAAAAGATTGATAAAATAAGATATTTGTTAGTGTGTAGGATATTCACATATGTTTCTGAGAAAACACATTGGTACAGTATTTTTGGAAGAAAATTTTGACAATATTTGTAAAAAGTTGAACTATTCATACTATTTCCTCTTTCAGCCAATTTCCATGGTAATGTATCTTTATTATTAGAAAATATGCATATTTGCCAAAGCATTTCAGGTCCATAGATATAATTTCAGTTCTATAATTCATAGCAACAAACGGAAAACAGCTTATGTGCTCATCAGAAGAAAGTTTAGTTAACTGTGACACCAGCTACTTTACAGTTCTAGGGAGCAGTTACAAAAGTGGGGCGGGGGGAAGGTCCTGCACCCATCTTATTAAGTGGCAAAAGCATGTGATAGATCTATATGTCCATCATACCTGTGGGTATTTAACAGCACTGTATGTTTTCATAGTGCATCTACATCTTAAAAAACCCTAGAATAAGGCTTAAATTAATGCACACCATATTATTATGAACAATAGTGGTGACCTCTGAGGAGGGGACTGAACTGTAAGTGAACTTTGTAAAGAGAGGAATTGTGATGTATCTCTATTTTTAGAAGTTTTTGTAAGAAGACTATAGGAACTATTCCTTTGCAATTGAAATATCTAAATAAGCTTGATACCAAAACTAGTAGCTGTGTATTATTTGAAGTAACGGCAAGGTCATGCAACAAACTCTGATATTTGAATGGCTTAACACAAGAAATGCTTATTTTCCATACATATAAATTCTGATGTTCTTTGTCAGGGGCTCTCAAGTGACCACAGAGCCCTGGTTGCTTCCTCCTTGTGACTGCCCCATCTCACATGGAGTTGCCTTGCTTACCATTGAATGGAGGGAGAACGTGAGGATATGGAGTCCTGGCTCTCCAGTGCCTGGATGCGACAAACAAGGCCTCTGCTCATGATGCAGTGAAAAAGGATAGTCACATGACCCTTCCTCATTACAAGTGGACAGCACTCTTCCCATGTGTCCAGGAAGGAGAAGAAGACAAGATGTGTAAGAGCACTTAAAATCCTTGCCACAAACTGTTACATAGTAGGTGCTCAACAAAAAGCAATGGCTACAATGTGTTATGACAACACCCTTCACTGCTGGGAGGAGTTTCTGAGAAGGCCAGATTTTGCCCAAGCTCTCCAACTTTCTAAAGTGCCTACTACATGAGAGGTGCTTTCAATTGCAGGGTCACATGTAGTTTTCCAAGGATCCTGTAAATGTCAGCAGGAAGGCTTTGCCTTCTTCACTCAATGGCACTTTTCTTAACTATCGTTTGCAGCACCATCTGTCATCCCAGTAGGCTGAGGACTTTCTCTTTCCATTTGAGATAGGGACAAAATCTTAACTTGTGAGTCTCTGCTACCGTCTGCATGACTGAAGATCTGCACAGAATGTCCTTAGTCACACTGAAAGCCAGGACTTTCCTATGGGGCAGATACATAGAGCAGAAGCACTGGAAAGATGGCTATTCCTTCATTTTTAATCTGAGCTGGCACGTCTACTAGGGAACCACTTTTTACTTCCTAGGGGAATACCAGAGTTTCAGGAATTCAGCTTCAGGAGATATTTGCTTCACAGTAATTTCCATAGTCTTTCCTCATTTACCAATATAAAGGAGATGCTATGAACTGAACTGTGTCCCGTCGCCCCAAATTTATATGTTGAAGCCCTAAGGCCCAATGTTATGTATGTGTAGATGGGGACTTTTGGAAGTAGTTAGGGTCAAATGAGGTCATGAGGATGAGGGCCTGATGCTGGGATTAGTGCCCTTATGTAAAGAAACATGAGAGAGCTTTCTTGCTCTCTCTGTCTCTCTCTGCCATGTGTACACACAGAGAGGGCATCTGTCCACAAGCCAGGAAGAGAGCCCTCACCAGTGATCAAATATGCCAGTACATTGATCTCAGACTTCCCAGCCTCCAAAACTGTGAGGAATAATTATCTGCTGTTTAAGCCTCACAATCTATGGTATTTTGTTCTGACAGTCTAAGCTGACTAATATTAGAGACTTTGGTTTTTGACCACCCCGGAAAGCTCTTTAATCTATGTATGTGCTCAGTGGCCAGTTTCATATAAGGCACCCCATTAAAATCCTATTGTAAATATCGGGTGGGGGGCGGTTTAAAAACTTTCCCTTTAACTTCAGGGTTCTATCTCAGGAACTGGTAAACTGTGTGCCAAATCAGACCCCACTCAACAGATTATTTGGAAGACATTTGGGGAATGTGTTGAAGACATCCAACAGGACAATCAGGTGTCTAAAGGTCACTATTCAAAGTCAAAGGGAACTTTGCTATCAGAGGGGCTCCAGGGTGAGGGAGAGGAATTATTAAGGGCCTTCTGCAGAGAGTAGAAATACTCTATGTCGGAGGAGGAGAGGTGACTCTGGGCAGTGCCACTGGCAGAAGGGCACAGCCTTTAGAGGATGCAGCCACAGAGAGCTGTGCAGCAGGCCAGATACCAGAGTTGGACAGGCAGGCCCACAGGGAAAGACTCATAAAAGGACATGGTAATGTAGTAAAGTACTGGTACTGCACAAAAATGCTGACATCTGGGCAGGTTTGGCTCTCAAGGAACCACATACAATCCCTACATTGTATTTGGTTCACATTGCCATCCTTCTTCTTGCCTTAGTCATTGCAGTCTGCCATAAGGAAACACTATAGACCAGAAGCTCAAACAACACACGTTTATTTTCTCATAGTCCTAAGTCTGAAAAGTCTGAGACCAGGGTACCAGGGTAGTGGGTGTCTTGTGAGCACTTTCTGGCTTTCATATGGTCACCCTCTCTGTGAATCCTCACGTGGCAGAGAGAGATAAAAAAGAGCAAACAACTTCTCTGGTATCTCTCCTTGTAAGGGCACTAATCTCATGATTAGGGCTGCACCTGCATGGCCTCAACCAAACCGAATTAGCTCCCAAAGGCCCTATCACCAAAGACCATCACATTGGGGATTAGGGCTTTAATGTATGAATTCTGGGGTACACATTACATTTCATAGCTCATTTTTGGGCCTGCTTTTTGTACCTGGCCCACAGGCCTTGTTTTGTTTGCCTTAGAAACATGAAATCATGAGAAGAGAAATGAAGCAAGACCAAGGTCTCCTTCAGGTTGGGAGGAGTGCGAATGCTGTGGGCTATAGATGAATTCAGACCATATGTTTTCACAGGCTGTCATGACAACGTGCCAGAACTGTGGGTTTAAACAACAGAAATGTATTGTGTCATTTTCCTGAAGCCTGGAATTCCATGATCAAAGGGATGGCAGGGTCGATTTGTTCTGAAGCCTCTTTCCTTGGTTTTGGAGGTGGCTGTCTTCTCCCTGCATGTCCACAGAGTCAATCTTCTGTGTGTGTCTGTGTCCTAATATCCTCTTCTCATAAGGACACCAGTCATTAAATTAGAGGCCATCCTAATGACTTCATTTTACCTCAATGACATCTTTAAAGACTATATCTCCATTTACAGTAACACTCTGAGGTACTGCGGTTTAGGGCTTCAGCATATGCATTTTAGGACAGACACAATTCTGTCCATAATGGCAGAGGATCTAGTCCCAACCCCGTTGCTTACTAGCCACGTGGTTATGGGAATCTACCAAGCCCTGTGAGCCTGAGGTTCTTCATCTGTGAAATAGGTTTGATAGGGTCTGTCTTGTAATACTGTTGGAATGTGTGCAATGTATGTAAAGCACCCGACTCAGTGTCTGGCATATGTTAGATCTTTACTGATTGACAGTTATTTTCATTACTAGTATATTTGGACCTCTGATCCTACTACACTTACCTCTGGGAATTTTGTTTTTGCTAGTGTCGCTATTATCTAGGAAACCTCTTAGTATGCAGTGCAATAGGACAGGGAATTCCAATTCAGCCAAAAATGTTGCTTCATGGATAAAACTCAGTAAAAATTCGACCCTAGATGATTTACTATTTACTTTGGGCATGGGGGAGTGTTCTTCAGCTGGATACAGCTCAAAGCTCCTGGCCGTTGAGTAAAGGACCAGCTCCTTCCCTCCCTCCCAGCTGCTTTTCCAGCCAAACTGATATTTTCATCCATTTCATCACCACTTCAAATCTAAGCCCTTACAATTGGCCAAATTACACTTGAGATAACCTAGTTAAAATGCCATTTTAATAGTGTCAGCTCTGGCTCTCCCAACCAGGAAGATGTACACCTGGCTGGTGGCTTGGGGGCCTCACTTCATGGGAGATTCACCCTATCTCTCAGGAAATCCCTGCAGAGGATGATTGTCGATAACCTGACTCTTGAATTGTGTTCATCCACAGTGGGACAAGAGCACAGGACATCTTCCACACCCGCCCCAGCTGGAGATTCCTCTCTGCTTTGTTTAGTATCCAGAAGTAACTGCTCAGGGCGGTTCTCCCTTCAAGGCTTTGTTCTCAGTGCTAAGTCACGAGTCACATGGTCTGAGAGTCTGGCCCTGCCACCACCCAGCTTCATTACAACCAACTCCCACAGAAGGAACTGCAGTTTCCCCAAGCCCCAAACCGTCCTGTCTCAGGGCCCTCACACCCCACTGCTCTCAGCAGAAGCACCACCCTTCAACACTTCCGTCACTTGTTCTTTAGGACTTACAGGCCACCTCACCACCTTAATTATATGACTGCAGCTCTCAGACTCTCTAATTCTATGGGCACGGGTGAGTCTGGCTCACCCTAGTGTCTCCATTAACCCAGGGCCTTTCAAAAAGCAGATGGTCAATGAATATTTTGGGAAAAACATGCCAGTGAGCAGCGACTCTTATTTATTGAGATTAAATTTCCCCTATATTCTAAAATATGTCAAGAAAATTCACATACACACATATATTTTAATTTTATAGAAAATTACGTGAAAAAGGATAAGATTGTAATAAGGACGCGTCTTTAAATTTTATTTCCCTATTACATAACTCCATATATTTAAATGCAAAGTTCTTTCACATTTCCAAGAAAATTCCTATTGCAATGACATTCCAATTCCATCTTGTTCTGAGCAGCAAAATGAAATGGAAGGTGACCCCATTTCTTTTTCAAAATGGCAAACTCTTACTTTTGTTTTTTTTTTTGTTTTTGTTTTTGGTTTTTTTTTTTAGATTTTTTTTATTTGGTTTTTTTTTTTTTTTTTTTCATCTTATTGTTATGGGGGATACACAATTGCAGGTTACATACATTGCCCATGTACCGCCTTTCTCCCCAGGTCAGAGCTCCAGGCATGTCCATTCCCCAGAGAGTGCGCGTTGCACCCATCATGTAGGTATATATCCCTCCCTTCCCCACCCCCACTTCCCGAGTCAGCACCTTCAAGCGTTACCATTCCCCAAAGGGTGCGCAACGCACTCATTGTG
>JAPYYL010000031.1:9950081-9970490 GCA_028534055.1 Eulemur mongoz | reverse complement strand
TCAAGGGCCAACTGTAAGTCTTCCTTATTTTCAGTGTATACATTCCAAGACCCCCCAGTAGATGCTGGAAACCATGGATAGTACTGAACCCTGTGTATGTATACACACATACCTATGATAAAGTTAACCTTATAAATTAGACATAGTAAGAGATTAACAACTAATAATAAAATAGAAAAATTATAACAATATACACTAAGAAATGTTATGTGACTATGGTCTCTCTCTTGTTTTCTGTCACTGGTAATATCATATGGTACATTGCTCATCCGTCATCTTCTTTTGATCTATGGATCTGATAAACAAGATGCCTACTAAGTGACCATGCATCTTCAGCATGGATAAACTGAATTTGGTAATTTTAGTTATACTATTTAAGTAAGTGAGGTGCAATAAGTCAGACCTATTCTGCATGAAAACTTGGAAATGGGTCGGATTCTTCTGGAACACTATTTTGCAAAGTGTCTCAGAAATCTTACTTCACATTCTTTGACATAGCAATTCTCAACTTCTAGGAAATATTTCATAATGTCAACAAAATATCTCTGTGAGATGATTTTCACCTCAGCATTTTTTTAATAAAGAAAATTTAAAGCCTCATAAATATCCACCTACAAAGGAAACAATAATAAAATTCTTTCTAAATTATATTTATAAAAAAAAAAAAAAAAAAAATAGCTCTATTGAGTCATAATTCAAATACATAAAAACCACTCATTTAAAGTGTACAATTCCATGGCCTTTAGGATGTTCACAGAAGTGTGCAACCATCACTGTAGTCAATTTTAGAACATTTCCATCACCCCAATAAGAAACCCTGTACCCACTCAATTTCACTGTCCGATTCCTTCCAACTTCATACCCCCAGCCCTAGACAATCACAAGTCTACTTTCTATCTCCCTAAGTTTTTCTATTCTGAGCCTTTTCTATAAATAGAACCACACAATATTTTGTCTTTTGTGAATGGCTTCTTTACTTAGCATGATGTTTTCAAGCTTCATCCATGTTGTAGCATGTATCAAAACTTCATTCTTTTTATAGTTAAACAATATTAAACTGTATGGATATACCACTTTGGGATGATCTTCTCATCTTTTAAGGAACATTTAGGTTGTTTCCACCCTTTGGATATTGTGAGTGTTGCTGCCGTAAATATTTCTATACAGGTTTTTGGATGGACATATGTTTTCATTTCTTTTGGGTGTAGGAGTGGACTTCCTGGGTGACCCAGTGTTTACCTTTCTGAACAACTGCCAAACTCTTTTCGAAAATGGCTGCACCATTTTATAATCCCACCAGAAGCATACGATGGTTCCTATTTATCTACATCCCCACCGACTCTTGTTATTAGCCATCCTAACAGATGTGAAGTGAGAACTCACTGTGGTTTTCATTTGTATTTCCCTAATAACTAAAAAGATTGAGCTGCTTCTATTGTACTTATTGGTAATTCATGTATCTTATTTGGAGAAACATCTACTCCGATCTCTGCCCATTTTGTAATTGACATATCTGCCCTTTTATCTTTGAGTTGTAGAGTTTTGATTTACTCTGGAAACCAGTGTCTTATAAAATAAATAATTTATAAAACTCGTAATTTTTCAGTGTGTTATTTTTTTCCTCTACCCAATACAAAGGCCATGACAAGCAAAATCTTTGGCTGTCCCATCTATCTTATACTGTAGCAAGATACCAAGCAGGTGGTCTTCTATTAGACTTCCTATTGCTCTCCCACAAGACTCCCCACGTTGGGAAGGCTCTGGGCTTCATTTCTTGTACTCTGTACTTCATGTACACATACACTGGAAGCTAAATACTTCCAAGATTTTCCAGAAATCCCAAGGATGAAACATGAATTTGATACTCCCTCATATCCCAGGATTCCCTCTATGATTTCATCCATGGCTCCAGTGAATTCCACACTTTAATGCCAAAGAGTGATATGTTTAACAAAATTTGGCTGATTTATCAGCACATTAGTTCTTTTCATAATGCAGGTTATCCAGACTATCTTTTTAAATATTTTACCAAAAATTAAAGCCTGTATTCCCTTTTTAAAAACGTTTTATGTTGAAATAATTATAGATTCAAGGAAGGTACAAACATGGTAGAAAGGTCCTAAGTCCCCTTCATCCTGTTTTCTTGAAGGGTTACTATAGTACCAGTTGAAAACCAGGAAATTGACATTGATACAATGTGTTAATTTATCAGAAGTATAGATTTGTGCAAAGTCAAGATACAGATCAATACACCATACAGCACTATTCCACCCACAAAGACTTCTCTGGCACTACTCCTTTATAATCGCACTCATCTTTGTCCCCCCACAATTCCTAACTCTTGGAAAAAAATTGCCTGTTCTCATATTTATATTGTTATTTCAAGAATCCTATTAATATATATGAGATATAATACTGCAGTATGAAACTGGATTTTGATATTGGATTTTTTTTTCACTCAGCATAATGCCCTTGAGGTTCGTATAAGTTGTTCCTCTTTCAATAGTTTGCTTGTTTTTATGGTGGAGCAGAATGTGCCACAGACATTTAACCAGTCATTTATTGAAGAACTTTTTTTGTTGTTTCCAATTTTTGACTATTAAAAATACAGGAGCCATGAAAATTCATGTGTACTTTAAATCTATTTTTATCACTCTATTTGAAGTGAGTTTCATACAGGCACCCTATAGCTGGGTCATTTCTTTTAAATACACTCTTCCCTTGTTTTTTAGTTGTTGTAGTTAAACAATTTTCTGCACTTGAAAGCTCTTGTGCCACTTTTCTGGCCTCCCTGTTTTCTGATAGGAATTCCCCTGTCATTTGAATTCTTGTTCCCTTTAGGTAAGGTGTCATTTCTCTTTCATTGATTTCAAAAATTTATCTTTGTCATTAGTTTTCTGCCATTCTGATTATGACACATCTTGGTATGGATATCTTTGGGTTTATCCTGTTTGGGATTCACTCGGTTTCTTTAATATGTGTGCTAGAAAAATTTATAAATTTTGGCCAATTTGGGAGGTTTTTAGGAATTTGTTTTTATGCATTTTCTTTTCATTTTTTTTTATATTTTTTATTTTTATTTTTATTTTTTGTTTGTTTTTCAGCTCATTAAGGGGGTACAAAAGATCAGGCTATATACATTGCCCATGCCTCCCCATCCCCCCGAGTCTGGACACAACTAATGCATTTTCAATCCTAGTCTCTTTTGCTCTGCCTCTGGGATTTTGATAACAGAAATATCAGATCTTTTATTATAGCCCTATTGTCCCTCAGGGTTTGCTTATTTTTTTTCTGTCTATCATTTTTCTCTGCTGTTGAGATTGGAATTTTCCCATTGCTCTCTCTTCAGTTCACTGATTTTCTCCTCTATTCTGTCCATTCTGCTGTTGGACACATCAATTAAGGTTTTTTTTTTTTTTTTTTTTCAGTTATTGTATATGGTTCTCACTTCTAAACTTCCCATTTGGTTTTTTTCCTATATCCTATCTCTTTGCTGAGAATTCTGTTCTCATTTGCTTTGAATGTGTTTATCATTCCTCATTGAAGCATAATTTTTTTTGAGACAGAGTCTCAGTCTGTCACCCCAGCTAGAGTGCAGTCACATCATTGTAGCTCACTGCAGCCTCAAACTTCTGGGCTCAAGCAATCCTCCTGCCTCAGCCTCCTGAGTAGCTGGGACTACAGGTGTTTCCATGGTGCCTAGCTAATTTTTCTATTTTCATAGACACAGGGTCTTGTTCTTGTTCAGGCTGGTCTCAAACTCCTGACCTCATGCAATCGCAACACCTCAGCCTCCCAGAGCACTACATTACAGGTGTCAGCTACTGCGTCCAGCCTGAGGCATTCTTGTAATGGTTTCTTTCTAATACTTTCAAATAATTCTAATATCTATGCCCTCGTCATTGACTATTCTCATTCAAGTTGAGATTTTCCTGGTTCTTGGCAAGATGAGTCATATATATATATTCATATATACATGCCGTATTCTAGACATTTTAATATTGTACCATGAAGTTGGATCTTATACAAACTTTCTGTTTTAACTAACTTCCTCTGACATTGCTTTAGCAGGGGAAGTGGTCCACTTCTTCATCACTGCCACATGGGAGTGGAAGACCAGGTTCCTCACTTGGCCTCCATTGACACCCAAAAGGATAGTCTTTGTTACATCTGGGCATTAGTGGGAGTTCCTACTCCCTGCTAGGACTCCCCTGAATATCTCCTTGGCAGCGAGGGGTAGACTGCCTCATTGCTGCTCCCACATGGAGCCTGTTGATCTTTTCTGGCTGGTTGAGATGGAGCCACAGCTGCCTCTGTTGTTTGGCCAGAGAAGAGCAGTTACTGTCAAAAAGTTTTCTGCCTTACCAGGTTGCCCCTTTTCTGGTCCTTTGGCTAGAAACAGCAAGCTTTCTTTGGGGAATTTTTGTCTGTGCCTATTTACATTTCCAAGTTGCTACTTCTTTATCTCCAAGTTTGGCACATAAGAGGCAAAGAGAAAACTCAGGGAACTCACTGCCATGTCATTCCTTGTGTCTCAAGGTCACTAGAAAGTTTGCTTTCTTGTTTCTACTACTCAGAGTCTTCTTATGCTTGTTTTATTACAATGTCCAGGCTATTTGGTTGTACTTAGCAGAAGGAATAGGGGAAAATGCAGCTCCTCCATCTTCCTGCAGGCAGAAGTTGAGTTTTACAAAGAATTTTTAGAAAGTAATAAACCCAAGTTTAAACTTTTGATTTTTATGAACACTTTACTCCAGCACTTCTAAATAATTTCAGTGACTAAATGCTCTCACTTTCCAAGTCTTTTAATTTTCTTCTTTTTAAAAGTTTGCTTTTTTTCATGAAGAAAACACAATTTTTTAAAAACAGCTTTATTGAAGTACATTTGCCATATAACAATCTGAATAATGTGTTAATCTGATAAACTTTGACATATGTACACACCCAGGAAACCATCACCATAATACAGATAGTGAACAGATCCATCACACCCAAAAGTTTTCTCTTACCCTTCATAATTCCTCCTCTTTACTGGTCCCTGAACCTCCATCCCCAGCCAACCACAGATATGCCTTCTGTCGTAATAGAAGCTTTTGCATTTTGAAAATTTTTGTAGCATTACCTAGAAGTGGTATGCCTGCATCACATGATAGGTGCCTTTAACAATTAGAGAAGCTGCTAAACTTTTTTGAAAAATTCTTGTAACCTTTAATATTCTCACCAGGTACCTGTGAGAGGTCCAGTGCTATAAAATCTCACCAACCTAGCCAGTGTTCTCAATGTTAGCCATTCTCACAGGTGAATGGTGGTATCTCCTTGTGATTTTGATTTGCATTTCCTTTATGACTAAAAATGTTGATCTTCTATGTTGGAGGATATTTGCCATGTGCTTGTCATTTTCAAGAAATTTTCAAATCTTCTGCCCATTTTCCATTAGGTTGTTTGATCCCATCTTAATGAGTTTTTAGAGATGTCGTTTTCAAGAAATGTTCAAATCTTCTGCCCATTGTTCATTAGGTTGTTTAATTCCTTATGATTTTCATTTTAGTGTTCTTTATAGGTTTGGAACATAAGACCTTTATCAGAAATATGGTCTCTGAATATTTCATCCCAGTGTATAGCTTGTCTTTTCTCTCACTTAAAAATGTCTTTGATGATCATATCTTAATTTCAAAACTTCAATTTCTGAATTTCTAAAATTAGTTGTTTGAGCTTATTTTGCTGTATCTAAGAAATTGTTGACTAAGCAAAGGCAACATTCTTTGTTTCTCCTAGAAGATTTATACATTTAGTTGCACACTTAGGTCTATGACACATTTTTAGTTACTTTTTATATGGTTTGAGGTATGGATTGAATTGTATGTTTGTCCATGTAGACATGTGATTATTCCAGATCAAATTGTTAATAATAATATTTCTCCTTTTTTCCTCTAATCTTTCTTCGTATCTTTATTGATAATGTGTTGTCTGTATATGTGTTGGTCTGTTGCTGTACTCTTTATTCTCTTCCATTGATGTCTTCCTATTATTATGCCAATACCACACTGTCCTGATTATTCTCACTTTGTAAGAAATCTTACAATTAAGGAGTGTGACTCCTCCATCTTTGTTCTGTGTTTTGCAGGATTCTTTTAGCTATGAGGCTGCGAATTTCAATTTTATAAGTCTGCTGGATTTTGAGTGGAATGGCATGAAACCCATAAATGAATTTGGGAATAACTGACACGTCAACAAAATTGAGTCTTCAAATCTTTGAACAAGATATCTATCTCCATATATTTTGGTTTTTATTAATTTATCACTTCAAGTTTTGTAGTTTTCAGTACACAGATCTTCTACTATATGAATTTTGTTCCATTTATCCCTAAGCATTTATATTTTCCAAGGATAATTTAAATTACACTGTTGTTTGTTTCAGTTTACAAATATTCATTGCTATGACTAAAAAAATAGAATTGATTTTGACATTGAGTTTGTATTCTGCAACCTTGATAAACCCAATTATTAGTTCTAGAAGCACTTATTAGATTGGTAGAATTTTCTGCATGTTGTCTGTGAATAAACATAGTTTTACTTTTCCCTTTCAACGTGGATGTCTTCCTTTCCCTTGTCACACTAGAAAGAACCTCAAGTACAGTGTTGAAGCTGGCCCACACCCCCCAACCATGATCTCATCAGTCTCAGGTTGTAGTTTCCTACATGGAGACACAGGGCACAACTTCCTGCACCAAAATGTCTGCCTCATTGCCCCCTTCACTGTATAATCCCAAGCCTGTGCACTTCACGTAATGAGATGAACATGATCCCACATTTGAAACCAAACTGCAATGCTGAGTGGAACAAATTTATTCACTGAAGTCTTGACAGACCAAAAGTGATGATTTCAGATTGGAAAACAGAAAACCAAGGAAATCTTATGTGAACCCTGAGAAAAGGAAGTGGACGGAAAAGTTCCTTGGTAGTAGCCAAAAAGGGGATGGTCTTCAAGGTGCTTCAAAACAATCTGTAGACAGAAGTGGAATAGTTCACATTTCCAGACAAAATTTAGTCATATTACCTTGGCAGTACTTTAGGTAAGAAATATAAACACTAGGTAATGCTGAATGGGAGAGAACAGAGTGAACCACTGAATGGGGTGGTCATGACAAAGAGCTTGTGTGAGACACCTTGTCCCTGCCATGTGACCCACCAGAATTTAACAAGGGAGATGAGGGGGGTGGCAGATCTTTTAGCAAGGATCTTTATGGGTGCTAAAGTTATCTTCTCTTTCTCCAACCAGAGTATATAGGCCTTGAGCATCCCCCCCCATCTGCATGCAGTTGTCAGGATGGTGCATTCTGATGTCTATCATCCCCCAGGGCTCCCATTGGCTGTTGAGTGGCTCAGAGGCCAAAAAAACCCTATCCCAGGGAGGGTTTGTATACGGAGGTCAGGCGGCCTGGGTAGACTACTGGGAAGCACTGACATGGTGATGATCACCAGGAAATCACAAGCTTCTGGCACCGTCATTGAACAACCACCCACAAACATCAAAGTGGGGAGGAAGAGGAAGGCCCCTCATCAACCCAGGTCCAGAGGCAGCTTCAAGGTGGGTGACCCACCCAAGCTCCTTCCTGCCTTACCCTCTAGTCCTGTTCCCCAGACATCCTGTGCCCTCATCCAGCCAAACCCCCCTCAGCCTGCATGCTTTCCCATGCTCCCACCACACCTCCACCCTCTTTCCCCAAACCAGTGCCCTTCTTTGATCTCCCTGTTGTCCTTGCAGGTGCCCAGGAAGACAAAATGACCCTTTAGAGGGACTTTGAAGAGAAAAGCTTATCCAAATGTGACCACTCCTTCAATGAAACCCAAGGAGGGGAGAGGCCGACACTGTTCAACCCTTGTCACCAGCTGGAAGAGGGACTCAGTCAAAATGAGCCAGAGCAGATCCCAGAGAGTGGAGAGAGCTCCACCACTTCAAGCATCACCCTCAGCAGCCAGTAACTTCAGAGTGAGACCAGCGACCTCTGAGCTATCTGCGAAGTCTCTTGAAGTCTGGATGCCAGGACATGGCCAACCATTCACATTGGACATCTCTGGAGAATATGACATTGATGCTGGACGAAAGTCAAAGTCACCAGACCTCAAAATGTCCCTAGAAAAGCATAATTTGTGTCATGATTTCAGCTGGCAGTGGCTGAGGTAGGAATCGGTTTTCCTGGCAAGGAAGCCTTTGAAGACACAAGAGGCAAGGGTCCTGGGAAGAGGAAGCCTCTTTCTGAGAGTGAGGCCAGCTTAGTGGCAAGGTTTATATTTGCCTCTTCCACCTCACCACTTTTAGCAGGCTCCTTGTCTCTTCTGGCTGCCCAAACCTCCCCCAGCCACCAGGGGCCCCTTTCCCTCACTAATAGTTTGCAACTGACGCCTGGAGCTAAGAGACATTGGCAGATCCCTAGGCCCCATAGTCCTTCCACCATAGCCCACAGGCAGTGTGGGTGCTGGGGTCATCTGTCCCCAATGCCAGCCTGCTCATCCTTGGGTTGCAGGACCACGACGGAGGCTGTTCCCTGCCAGGCCATTGCCAGGATTCATGGGCAGCTTTTCCAAGCCAAGATGCTGCTGCTCTTTTCCTCACCTCTTTTTACTTTTAATTGTGGTAAAATACCCATCTCATAAAATATACCACGCTTATTATTTTTAAGTGCACAGTTCAGCAGCACATTAAGCACTTTCCTGGTGTTTTGCAGCCATCCCCACCATCCATAAACAGACCTTGTTCACCTTCCCAAACTGGAACTCTGTCCCAATGAAGCACTGACCCCTGTGGCCTGCCCCCAGCCTGGCGTCCACTCTTCTTCTAGCTCTATGGATTTGACTACTCTAGGGACTTCATATCAATGGAATCATGCAGTATTTTTCCTTTTGTGACTGGCTCGTTTCACTGAGCATGACGGCCTCCTGGTTCACTCATGCTGTAGCCTGTGTTAGAAGTCCTCATTTTAGGTTGGTCATGGGGGCTCATGCCTGTAATCCTAGCACTTTGAGAGGCCAAGTCGGGTGGATACTTTGAGCTCAGGAGTTTGAGACCATCCTGAGCAAGAGCAAGACCCCATCTCTACTAAAAAAAAAAAAAATTAAAATTTAGCTGCACAACTAAAAATATATGGAAAAAATTACCCGGGCATGGTGGTGGAAGCCTGTAGTCTTAGCTACTTGGGAGGCTGATTCAGAAAGAATGCTTGAGCCCCAGAGTCTGAGGTTGCTGTGAGCTAGGCTGATGCCACAGTACCCTAGTCCGGGCAACAGACAGACTCTGTCTCAGAAAAAAAAAAAAAAAAAAAAAACCCTCTTTTTTAAGACTAAGTCATATTCTATTGTATGCATGGACCAAATTTTGCTTATCAATTCATCCACAGATGGACACTTGCATTGTTTCCACCTCTTGCCTCTTTGGAATGAGACTGTGAACATGGTGTACAAATAGCTCTTCAATCTGCTTTCAAATCTCTTGGATGTGAACCCACCAGTGGGTTCATGGATCATACAGTGATTCTATTTTTAATTCTTTGAGGAACATTCATACTGTTTTCCACAATGACTCTAGTGTTTTATGTTTGAATCAACAGTGCACAAGGATTCCAATGTCTCCACATATTCATCAACACTTGTTACTTTCTGTTATTTGCATAGCAGTCATTCTAATGTGTGTGAGGTGGCATCTCATAGCAGTTTTGGTTTGCATTTCTCTATTAATTGGTGATTTTGAGCATTTTTTCATGTGTTTATTTATTTATTCATTTATTTGGTCATTTGTATATCTTCTTTGGAAAAAAACATCTATTCCAGTTGTTTGCCCATTTTTTAGCCTTGTTGTTTGTTTTTGCTGTTGTTGTTCATTTGTTTACGTTCTTTATATATTCTACATAGTAATCCCTCATCAGATACATGAATTGCAAATATTTTCTCTCTTCCCATGGGCTGCCTTTCACATGTTCATTGTTCCTTTGATGTGCAGACGTTTTAAATTTAGTCCCATTTGTCTATTTGTTCTTTTGTTACCTGTATTTTTGTTGTTGTATCTAGAAATGCATTTTATAATTTTAGCACTTCTGTTTAGGACTCTGGTGGATTTTGTGTTGATTTTTTGTATATCGTGTAAAGTGAGGTCCAACTTCATTCTTTTGCTTAAGGATATCCAGTTGTTCCAACATCACTTGCCGAAATTCCTCCACTCTTGAAGGAAGAGGTCACCAGGAGCAGGGTGACTGACTGTGAGTAACAAAACCTCCCTCCCTTTGGCTGAGACACTCACTCGCCTGAGGTCTCCGGGCATGAATTCATTCACTCATGCACTGTGCAATGCCCACATCTGGAGTTCACAACCTCCAGAAATTCAGAGAGTCTGTGGAATTCGATGGTGGAAGAATACATTTTTGTGTTCAATAACCTCTAACTGAAATTTAGCATTATGGGTAATGAATGAAAGCAATCAACACAAGAAGATTAGAAGTACTTGTCACTTTGTCACCAAGAGGAAACCCTGGTATTTTCATGTCATAGTAGCGGTGGCAGGAGCTCTCTCCAAATATCCTTTATACTTGTCATTACTTCCAAATTACAGTAGTTATATCTGCCACTTGATTTTGTTATTAAACACATTAATGAAGATGCACATATATTTTATGGTATCACAATAACAGGTTTAGAAATATTCTGATGAGTGTATTTCAATAAAAGTTCTTTCTTTTTTATTCCTGCTCATTTTATTTCATTCAAAAACATTATTCTGAGAAGGGTCCCACAGGTTCCCCCAGAAAACCAAGGAGAAGATTCAGAATACCTGCCCTGTACTGGGCACTGGGGACACAGCAGATAATGACGAGGGTGTGGGAGGACACACAGATACAGAGATGCAGTGTGATCTGGTGATTCCTATGCCAGGGGCTTTGGGTGCTGTGGGAGCCTAGCAGACTCCACAACTCCAAATTGACTGGCCATCTCTTGGAGACTTCTGGTTGAAGAAGGACTATCAACCTAGAGGAGTGGCCCTGCCCGTGATGACCTATTTACTCCTCTATGTCTGTGCAAGTAGTGAGATTCCAAAAGCCCAGCTCTGCACCCCATTGGCAGTAGCCTATCAGCTCCCTTCCCCCCTTGTTCTGACACCAGATATATGCAGCTGTGGGAGCAGAGATGCTTGGTATGCCCTCAGTAGCTATGGAAATCTCAGGGTTTCCCTAGCAACAGCTCCAGATGGATATTGTTGCTAGAGAAGGATGGGATTCCCTAGGCTGCAGGATGAGCAAGACGATTCCAGCCCCAGGGCAGAGGCACAAGGAGAGCTGTGGGTCTGAGCCCCAGGAGATGGATGGTCCCCCTTGACTCCGATCCTTCCAGTACACCCACGTGAAAGGCTGCCGTACACTGGGTGAGGGGATTTTGAGTGGGGAATAAGAAGAGAGTCCTGACGGTAAGCAAACTCATTCAAAAAGTCCAAAAGAGCCCAAATGCTAGGAAGTGGAAGGCATGCGACTTCAGGAAGCTCTCAATCTTCAAGTCCAGCACTTGGATGTTTCTAAGGCCCTTCCTAAAGATGATACTGTAGCACATACCTGATTGGTTTCAAGAGCAGGGCCGGGCCGGGAAAGGTGGCTCATGCCTGTAATCTTAGCACTCTGGGAGGCCGAAGCAGGAGGATTCCTTGAGCATAGGAGTTTGAGACCAGCCTGAGCAAGAACGAGACCCCATCTCTACTATAAATGGAAAGAAATTAGCCAAACAACTAAAAAAAGAAAAAATTAGCTTGGTATGTTGGCATGGCAGGAGGATAGCTTGAGCCCAGGAGTTTGAGGTTGCTGTGAGCTAGGCTGATGCCACGGCACTCTAGCCTAGACAAGAGAGTGAGACTCTGTCTAAAAAAAAAAATAAGAGCAGTCCCAAGATTAGAACCAAGGTCAATTGCATAGGTGTGCAACCTAGGCAGTCACTCAGGTCTCCGACTTACAAGGGCTCCGCATCTGTGAGTTAATGTTTTGCTGTGACTGACTTGAAATGCTGGGAGTCGATAAACATCTGTTGTTCAGGACATTCGGTCTGCGGTGCTTCCTTACAGCAGCCGAAGCAGACCAGCACAGGCTGCCTCCCTCCTCCTGCACCCACCAGGTAAGGACTAGGACTATTTCACAGAGGAGGGATGCAGGACTCTCAGGGGTTAACTGTCTCACTCACGTTCACACAAGCTACGAGGGGGCCATACGAGGACTTCAGCTCAGCTTTGTCTCAGCCCTAGGCCCATATTTACAACTTGGTCAGCCTGGGAGGGACTGCACCCCAGCTCACCCAGTTCACAACACTGGGGGCCCTTTCCTGGGCACACCCATCCCTGTGCTCCCCTGAGGGCTGAGCAACTTCCAAGACAGGTCTTTGGACCCCAGGCTCATCACCAGCACATTTTGGCCTCATGTTCCAGTTTCTCAAATCTTCCCTGTGGCTTGCACCCCTTCTCCAAGCTGAGACGACCACCCTGGCTGGGTATCTTGACAGAAAGACTCTGGTGCTGTATCAATACTTACTGTATTAAAGACCAAAGAAGAGAGAAGCTATGAACAGCCTTTGAAAAGCTTCACTCACCAAGGGGGCAGCCACGTGGGGTTCCCGGACACTTCACCATCAAGGGGACAACCTTCCTTTAGTAAGAAATTGGCTACACTGGGAGTTCCCAGATGTTGCCTTTTTGTAGAGAAGGATTTCAGCTCTCTTTGACTCTCCTTTCAATCACACAGCAAACATCCTTCTTTCCTAGAAAGCCAAAGCAATGGCAGATAGTTAGGGAGACTTTTTCTTCCTTTTTCTTTTTAAAGAAGATTTTTAGGTTAATGGTGTTTTGTTGAGGTGTAATGTACATGCAATAAACTGCACAGATCTTAGGTGTCAAGACTGACGAAAATTTAACAAATATACACTCTCACACAACCATGATCCTAGTCAAAATGGTAGGTGTGTTTCTAAATAGAAATCCTACCTCTCTGCTCCAAGGCTTCTGTGCATAGTGTGCCAACTCTGTCCACACCACGTGCTGGACACTGAGAATACAGAGTTGAAGCACAAGCTCAATGGCGTAGATGAACTTTCTAATCAAGCAGGACAACAGCTATGACAAAGAAGACAGGGACAAGGGTTAGGGAAGCACAGAGAGGAGTTCAGGTCCAGCCTAGAGGGGTCCCTAAAGATCACCCTGAGCCAGGCACAATGGCCCACACCTGTATTCCCAGCACTTTGGGAGGCTGAGGGCACAGGATTGCTTGAGGCTAGGAGTTCAAGACCAGTCTGGGCAACATAACAAGACCCTGTCTCTACAAAAAATAAGAAAAGTTAGCCAGGTGTATCTGAGCACACCTATAGTCCCAGCTACTCAGGAGGCTGAGGCAGAAGGATCACTTGAGCCTTGGACTTTGAGGTCCAGTGAGATATGATCATGCCACTGCACACCAGGGTGGGGCAACAGAGTGAGACCTCATCTCTAAAAGACAGAGAGAGAGAGAGAGAGAGAGAGAGGGGAAAGGGAAAGTAAGAATGATTTATACCCTAGAGCATGTGACAGGTAAGCTGGATCTTGTAGAATAAGGGGTCTGCTAAGAAGAGACAGGAAATAAAGGGATATTGCACACATGAGGATATGCAGAGGCTTAGGGGTACCCGGAGACTTAGGAGAAAGAGTTCAGAGTAAATACAGCAAAAGATGGCTTGTAGGGTGCCATGTGGGGTCAGGGACAAGATATGATCATAGAGAAATGAAATAGAGCTTTTTGTGTGACTTAGCAGCTATTTCTGAGCCCAGAAGAGTCAGTGCCTGTCTCATGTTGGTGTCGGGTTATATTGCTTGCAGTCACAGCACAATACATGGAGCAAAGGCTGACCCACAGACACACCCATACATTCCCACACTCACTACCACTTCTACAGGAGTACACTTGTCCTTATGGACATGCTCACACATTCAGTCCCACACAACACAAACACTCCCACACAGGCATGTTCACATGTTCACAAATGCACAGACATGTCTCACACACACTGACACATTCACCTGCACACGAAAACACTCAAAAATTCATTCACACATGGACATGCTCACATGCATTCATACACACAGCTCATTCACACACAGACAGACATGCACTAACACAAACATGCACACACACACAACAGTGAATCTTTTTTAGGGGCTCATTCTTTTCTGTTTTAATCAGGAAATATTTAGAAAAAGAGTGTTTCACCCCTTCATTTCCTCTGTTTTGCACTTGCCCCTTCCTTTCAGCATATCATGGGTCCACCCTGCTCTAAGTGCTTGACTTGCATTGACTATGAGATCAGTGATGTGGTTATCCCCTATTGCCCAGGGAGGAAGCTAGGGCTCAGAGTGGTCAGGTGACTTACTCAAGGTCACACAGCTAACAAATGTCAAAGCAGGTTCAGAGCCAGGCAGTCTGGCTCTTGAATCTATGCTTTTCTCCATGTTCTACCCTTCACGTCAAACCATCTCCTGTGTCGTACGTGCCCCCATGCCTGTGAGAATGTCTGTGTATGTCTCCAGCATTGAACAGATATCAGAAACAAATATGGTAAGTATGGCAGTTTCAGAAATGGGGCTGGAGACAGGGGTCATGGGACAAGCAGCAGGGTTATAAGAGCCAATTCCAGCTGTTCTGACCCATGACTGAAATCACGTGGAGGAACAAGGTAGATTTTGAAAAGTAAACCCACATGGAATTTAAAAAAAAATCAGTTATTATAACCCCTACATCACACTATATACAAAAATTCACTTCCAGATGGATTATTCACTGAAAAGCGAAAGGCTTATGAAGCTTTTAAAAGATTACATACGACACGCTTTTCTGTCTTGGAGTGGGTAAGGATTTCTTCCCAAAGATACAGAAAGCACAAACCATAAAAATAAATACTGGTAACTCTGACTATATGAAAACTCTGTTTAGCCAGAACTCCTGGAACTTCCATTTTGCAAAGCAAACAAAACCCCTATGACGAGTGTGAAAGGATAAGTCAGAATAGACTAAGCTATTTGCAGTGCAGAGGACTGATATTCAAACTATACATAATTTCTGTGAATTAAAAAGAAGAATATTTTAAGAACAGATAGAAAAATGTACAAAAATGTAAACAGGAATTTCAGTTTTGCAAAGAAAACTAAAGAGCAGATAAACATAGCAAACATATTAAAAGATGCTAGACCTTGTTAGTAGTAAGGCAAAGAAAAACCACAGTGAGAAAGCATCATATACTCACCAGACTGGCAGCAGTCAAAAGTCAGACAGTACCAATCCATGCTGGTGAGTTGGAAGCACTGGGAACTCTCAGCCACTCTCGACTCTTGGCTCTTGGCAGGGGTGTAAACTGTAACTTCCACCTCATCATTTTCATTTTGTTGTGGTTTGGGATTGTATGGTGTGTTCACCCAATAACATGTGTAGCATATTCTTCTGTTACCCAGCAAGGCAAGAGAACACATTATAATTGTATGTGCGAACCTTAATGGATCTCATGAATAAAATGTTGCGTGAAAGAAGCAGATCATGAATGCATGTAGTATGATTACATTGGGGTAAAATCTTTTTAAAAAGCCCAAGCAACATGTTTTCTAGGAATACATGGACAATGAAACTCTAACAAAAAGCAAGGAAATTATTAATCATAAAATGTAGGATAATGGTTACTGCTGGGTGGTGTGAGAAATATGTTCCAGAAGGGCCATTTTGGGGTTTGAAAGTTGTTGGTAATGCTCTGTTTCTTAACCTGGATTTTAATTACACAAGGGTCAGTTTAATAATCTTTTTAAAACATCCACATGTTTCACACACTCATCTATAGTTGCAATACATTTCAATACACTTGTACGCACAGATATGTGCACACACACACACAGAGACACACATATAAACAAAGAGGACAGAGCTGGAACAACCTGACTTGCAACGGGGATTTACCTTTCTCTCCCCAGCACTATAAAATCACCATGTTTTTTCATTAGACCTGGAAAGATTCACGCTTAGCATACTATGAGAACAACCTGAACCTGACTCTGGACTATCGGATGCATGAGAAGTTGTGGGTTCCTGACTGCTACTTTGTGAACAGCAAGGATGCTTATGTGCATGATGTGACTGGAAAATCGCGTGTTTCAGCTTCACCCAGATGGAACGGTGCATTATGGCATCCAGTGAGTCCCCCTAGGGTGCGAGGGATGTCCCACCAGGCTTCCTGCTTCCTCCTGAATATGCCACAAACACATTCTAAGGGCCACATGAACCCGTCTTGCATTGGCCCTCTTCACTCACACTACCATGTAGCCAAAGTGGAACTTTCAGAGATTCCCATAGGCTCCCTGACTTCTTCTGTTCCTTCTGTCTGGGGTAGCCCCTTGCTCCTTTCCGTGAGTTGAAATCTTGCTCACCCTCCCTTCGACTCCTACCTCACGGACCCTCAAGTGCTTCCTTAGCAAGCGCGAGTCTCCTCCCCTCTTCCCATTCGGTTCTCTCAAGGACCTTCTCCATGCTGACACCCTGTGGTTCTCTAACGTACCACACATCTCTCCTTATTTAAGTCCTGCGAAGTCACTCATGTCTCAGTCACGCACAAGTGCCCCACTTCCTGCCCCACGTAGGTCGGTCCTTGGGTCACGCTTCCTTCCGCAACCCTGCAGTTCTCTCTAGAGTGGTTGCTTTCCTGGGCTGGGCTCACGTTGCCCTTCCTTTCTGTTTTCCTTTACAGACTCACCACCACAGCAGATTGTTCCCTGGATCTGCACAAATTCCTTCTGGACAAGCAGGCCTGCAAGCTGGAGGTGGAAAGCTGTGCATTCACTTCCTATGGTTCCTCTTCCCACCTGGGGCTGTAGCGATTGGGAAACCAAAGGTGGAACTAACAGTGAGAGGGACACCACACCTCTACATCCCCTCCTCCTCCCCATCTCTCTCCTATACACATAGGTGCTGGAGATAAAGAAAGATAGGTGGTAGATACCCATGATAGGTGACTGATTGACTGACTGATGGGGGTGTATATATGGCATCAGGGAGCAGATGGCCTTTAGGGTGTGAGTCATCCCCTTGGGAAGTGGCACCCACTATTGGGAAATTGTGCACAAGCTGGTGAGTGGGAGCTTGTAGCATCTCTTTGCTGTGCTTTCCTTTCTGGCTAAGAAACTCCAAAGTGAGGGTTCTCTTTCCCCAGTGGTCAGGATCAGCAAAGCATAAAGGAGGCCCAAAATGGCAGGTTCATGGATCCTTTGCTTTTCAGATTGCTCTGGTCTGAAATCTGCCTGTGACCATTTTCTGAGACTGCTTCTCTCCCCTTCGCAGATGGATACATGGTTGAAGACATCATGCTATTCTGGGAAGACAATGGGAGTGCCATGCACATGGCTGAGAAGCTGCAAATACCTCAGTTCTCTTTCCTGGGGAGGATGATTACTAGCAAGGAGGTGTATTTCTACACAGGTGGGCCCCACCCCTTCTTTCTCTCCTGTCCCTTGTCCCCTTTGCATGCCAATAAACTACCAGTGGTCTCTGCCTGGGACCCCTACACTCTCTGCTTCCTCCCTTCCCATTTCCCACTGGTTTTGCATGTTTGCCAGTCTCTCCTGATAAAGCCCCAACAGCTCACACTGTGCAAGTGAGGAAGGGCTGTGGAAGCACTGGGCCCATTTGAACAGGCTCTGCAGGTATAAAGGATTCATGCTCCTCTCAGGGCTGGCCTCTGGCCCTCCATCTGTTTACAGCTTGGAGCCATCTCTTTCCTCTCTCATTCCCAGATGTCAGCTACGATGGATCAAGAGAGAAAAGAACGGGAGAGACAAAACTTGCTCTGCCACATGGGCCTGCTGAGATGTGCCATTCTCACTGGTCTTCTCAGGTGAGATGCCTGTGGATGCAGTATAAGAGGCTGACCTGCATATCTGTCACCACCCCCTCCATTGTGTGCCTTTCCAACCTGAAAAGCCCCCGGATCCTGCCACCATGACTTCCGTGTGTCTCCTTGCTAGGGTCCTATGTGCATCTGATACTCAAGTTCCAGGTCCAGAGGGAAGTCAACAGCTACATTGGGCAGGTCTACTGGCCTACAGTCCTCACCACTATTCTCTCCTGGATATCGTTTTGGATGAACTATGATTCCTCTGCAGCCAGGGTGACAATTGGTAGGTCCTGTCTCCGTCCCAGGGAGGAGCATGGGTTGTCTTCCTCGGAAAAAAATGGCGAGCATAAGGGAGTGCTACCTGGCAGAGCTTGTGACTGGGTACGCAAGGAAGCAAGGGCTTTTCTGTCAGGGTGTTTGTGTGTGCTCGGCCAAGGCCCAGTGGAGAGATTGATATTGGAGACGGGTGTGAAAAACACACTAGACTTGCAATTCAAGTATGTTGTGCCTAAAGTACCATAATTCAGTTTGTCGAATTCATAAGTAAATGGACAAGTCACATGTGCATTTAGATGAGAAATGCAACACAATAAACATTGATTTAATCAAGGCATCAGAACGCCTTACCAGGCAGCAGGGCTTCAAGAGCAGCTGCTCTGAAGGAGTTTCTAATGGGCCCCAGATCCAGGTCTGCTTTCTCTGTCACCGAGACTCCTTGGCCTCCATCTTCAGGAGATCATTCGGGACTAAACCTTTGCATTTGTGTAATAGTTTAGGGTTCACAAAATTTTCCCGGGGATAAAAGAAAGATGAAAGGGGAAGGGGATGGTACAGGGCAACAGGGGACTTTCTTCTCACATTGTGTGTCTAATTCAGGTCACCGGGGGAGCTTCCGCTTATGATAGCTATTGATGTGTCCTTCTGCAATCTTCATGGCAGGGAGATGGAAATGTAGTGGGGCTTGCACTAGTAATTCAGTGCTGCTGTCAGAAGGGAAACATCTCACTTCCACTCACAACTCATTAGCTAGGACTAATGACATTGACCCAACTACAAGGAGCCAGGACATTCAGCTTGCTATGTACCCAGGAAGGGTGAAACATTTATCACTGAAGAGTGCTGATAACAACCTTATGTACTTCCCCTTGGTCTTTGAAGGCATGTTGCTTGCTCTTCTTCCCACTTAGAGGTACTCATGCCCTCCTTTTCATTCTTACTGCTATGTGTACATCATAGTTGTATATCTCTATAGGGTACATGTGATGTTTTGATACTGGCAAAGAATGTGAATTAATAAAATAAGGGTAATTGAGGCTTCCATCACCTCAGGTATTTATCATGTCTTTGTGTTAGAAACATTTCTATTGTAGCTATTTTAAAGCATACCCTAACTTATTGTTGACTATAGTCATTTGGTTGTGCTATGAAATAGTGTTCATCCTATCTACCATCTAACTATACTTTTGAATCCTTTAATCATCCCCACCTTATCCCCCTGTCCTCACTACCCTTAGCTGCTGATAACCATCTTGATACTCTCTGTTTCCATGAGATGTTTCTGTTATTGAGCTCCCACATATGAGTGAGAACGTGCAAGGTTTGTCTTTCTGTGCTTGGCTTAGTTCACTGAACATAATGTTCTCCAGTTCCTTCCATGTTGTAGCAAATCTCAGGCCCATTTTTGCAGTGGTCTTCTCATCTTTAACCTGGACAAATAAGCCATCAACATGTCCTAAATTTCCAAAATATTGCTATTCTTCAGTAAGCTATCTACTGTGGGTAGTACACAGAAGGAGCTCAGGCAGTCATTCCCCTCATTCCTTCCCCCCAAGAAAAGGAAAACAGCCCTTTTGCTATTTCTGATGGAATGCAGTACCAAAATCCCAGAGGTCACAGGGGCCTGGAATGAAACTCAGACCCCAGCTATTTCCACGCATGGGAGCAGAGCTTTATTGTGTAAGCTTTCCATCTTCACATCAAAGGTTGTGTATCAGTCAGGGTTATCCAGAGAGACAGAACCAATAGGATACATAGACAGATAGATACAGATATATGAGAGGAGATTGATTAAGGGAATTGGCTCATGCAATTTGGGAGGCTGAGAAGTCCCAAAATAGGCGATCTGAAAGCTGCAGAAGCAGGGAGCCAGCAGCGTGCCTTAGTCCAAGTCTCAAGGCCTTGCAACCAGGGAAGCAGATGGTATAACTCTTAGCTGGAGGACAAAGGCCCAAGACCCCAGAGAAGATGCTTCTGCAAGTCCAAGAGTCAAAAGGCCAGAAAGCTGGAAGTTCTGATATTCAAGGGCAGGAGAAGCAGGGTGTCCTAGCTCCAGAAGAAAGAGAGAGAGAGAGAGAGAGGGAGAGAGAACAAACTTGTCTTTCCTCTGCCTTTTTATTCCATCTGGGCCTCAGCCAATTAGATCCTGCCTACCCAAACTGGATGAGGGCAAATCTTCCTCATTTAGTCCCCTAATTCAAATGCTGATCTCTTCTAGAAACA